>JAGTXO010000014.1:600000-950557 GCA_019448385.1 Diacronema lutheri | reverse complement strand
CCCCCCCCCCCCCCCCCCCCCCCCCCCCCCCACCCCCCCCCCCCCCCCCCCACCCCCCCCCCCCCCCCCCCCCCCCCCCCCCCCCCCCCCCCCCCCCCCCCCCCCCCCCCCCCCCCCCCCCCCCCCCCCCCCCCCCCGATCGGCGGACCGATTGCGTTTTGGTGCGCCAGGCTCAATGCGCCATCGCAGTGGCGGGCCCGCAGACGCAGACGCTGACATGCCCAACGCTGGGCACTGAGGCCGCAGGCCGGCCCTCCTGGACCTGGCGGGCGAGCTGCCCGCGCAGCGGCCACGCGAGCCTCGCACTGACCGTGGCGGTCGCTGCCACCGTGATAGCTGCGGGTGCGGCGGCCTTGGCCCCAACCCCATCATCCGTCTTCATCCCCGCCCTGCTCGCGCTCGCGGCCTACGTCGGCAATCCCTGCACCGGGATCCGCCCCGCGAAGTCCACACAAGACTTATCCGTGCTGCACGCCAGCCGCGCGCGCCGACGCGCGCCGCTCCCACACGCTCACCTCCGTTTCCGCGGGCGGCCCAACGCCCCCCCCCCCCCCCCCCCCCCCCTCCCCCCCCCCCCCCCCCCCGGCAGGCGGCCATCGAGCCGCATTAGCACACCCGCCCGGGGCCTCCCGCCGCACCCGCAGCGGCTCGGCGCCTTGAATCCTCCCGTCCCCCGGGGTGAGGCCTTCAACCCGGGCCCAGCGCGCTCCGACTGCCTCACGCGCGCCAGCGCCAACCTCGGCGGCATGGTAGACCCCGAGCGAAAAGCCGCACTTCTCGCCGTCCTCGTCAGGCGCAAGTACGTTATCCTGCTCCTACTGCCGACGCGGCTCCCGCGCGCGCGGACTACTACGCCGGGCAGATCGCCGCAGACGCACGTGAGTGCACACGTGCGGACAAGGCGCACACGCTCGACGTCCAGTTAGCGCACGTGCACGTGCGCGCCACTGGTCACATTTGAGCGTCCGTGCTCGCCCACAGCGTCGCCATCCACAAGATGCGCGCTGGAGCCATCCAAGCAGGGCTCTGCCTGCTCGGCTTCCGCAAGGCAATTTGGGCCGCGGACAGCGGACAGCGGACGGCGTGCGCGTGCGAGGTGCGAAAGGAGGAAGAAGGTAGGGAGAGTTGTGTGTGTGTGTGGGGGGGGGGGGGGGGGGGGGGGGGGGGGCACAGCGGCCGCCGGAGACGAGGACGCACTCATCGCTGTTGGCAATGCGCGCGTCACGGAGACAACTTGGCGGGCCTCGCACGCAGCTGGGCCGATCGCCGCCGTAGAGATGTCTGCAGCCGTCTCCGCGATGCCGATCGTCGCATCTGTTGGCACCGCTGCCATCTGCCGCACCCGCGGCCAGGCTGCCGGCAAGGTCGGCGCGTCGGGCTCCGAGCTCGGCCACGCAGGCGATGCGGCCGACGGCGGTGACGCTGAGCCCAGCGCCGGGTCCAACGGCTCCACGTCCAGCCGGCTGTGAACGAGCATGCTCGCACCACTTGCCCACGCCAGCGCGTCGGACTCAGGCACGTTGTAGATCTGCGCGGGCAACGCGCGTGCGTGCGGCAGGCGCGCGCGCGAGCTTTCAGGCCACGCGCGCGTGCCGCGCGGGAGGACGGGGCGGTCGCGGCTGCGCTCGACCGCCGGTCGCGGCACCGAGCGACCGTGCGCGCCGCCGCACGTTGTAGTCGTCGCACGGAAACCAAGCCTCGTTGCGGAGCACGATGGCGACAAGGTGCCCGCTCATCGGCCCCTCGCCCACGTGCACCACGCCGGCGACGGGGAGGTGGTCGCGCCCGCCGAGCAGCAGCCGCGGCGCGCACACGAGCGCGCGGTTGTTCTTGCACTGCGAGCCATTGCCGCGCGTCGTGCGCGGCGCCTCGACAGCAATGCTGGCTGGCGTGAGCACGCCCGAGTGGCCCGCGTTCGTGTGGCGATCCCGCGGCGGCCCAGCGGCGCCCCCCAGAGCGTGTGCAAGCGCGCGCGCCGCATCGCCGCCGACGCTGACGAGTACGGCGATGCCCTCGCCGGCCTCTGAAGGCACGGCGATCTGCTCGAGCACTGGCCCGACGCGTGTGTCGGCTTCAAAGGCCGCAGCGAGCCCGGGCACTCGGCCGAGCAGCAACCGGAAGAACTCAGCGGCATCCTGCGGCGTCCTTCGCGCGCCACGGCCCGAGATGACGTCGATGACGGACACAAGACACAGCCGTGTCGGCGCCCTGGTGTCCTCGATCAGCGTGCCAAAGTCCCGAAAACGCGCCCTCTCGACGCTGTTGGCACGGCGCGAAGCGGAGCGAAGCATCGCACGGAGCATGTTCAGGGCGAAGAGCGATTGCATAAGGACGGTCGTGTAGCACGCGCTGCCCTCGTTTTTCGCGCCTGCGCCGCGCCGCGCAGCGCCGGGTGTGCGGGGTGCGCACGCACGGTTTGCGGCGGGATGGAGGGAGGCTGGCTGGGCGCGCGCCGAGCCCGGCAAGCCGTGCAGGCGCTCACCACGCGGCACGCCGGGCACTCTCACCGGCCACATCGGGCCGTCAAACGCGTCTTCCACAGGCTGCCGACCGACGACGTAAAACTTGCTCAAGGCGCCGCGCCGTGCACGCGCCATGCGCGCGCTGTTGCGGGCTGCGCAGCAGGGACGACGGGGGAATTGGCGAGCGAGGGTTGGGCGCAGATCAGCGTGGTGGCGCGGCAAGACGAGCGCGCGCCGGGCGCCTGGCGCGGAGGCGCCCCGCGCGAGGACGCGAGCCGCTTCTCGCACCGGACGGGCGCCCACGCGCAAGCCGGCTTTCGAGGGCTGGTGGATGGTGGCAGATGCCGAAACGGACACATGGAATGATGCGTCGGCGGCGCGAGCGCGGGACGATCTTGCCCGGGCAATTTTGCGCACGCTGCCAGCGCGCGTATGCGTGCGCATGCAGCGGGCGGCGCGCACGTTGCGCGTGACGGGGCGCCGAGCGGCACACCGGCGGGGACGCGCTCGCCGCTGCCGTGGCATCGTACGCTGCCTGCGTGCTGGCCCGCACGCACGTTGCCGGCGCGAGGGGACGGCGAGTGCGCCTCGGCCGAACAGGCGCGAACGTTACGCCCGAGCGCGTGGCCGGGCCCCGCCGACTGCACGCAGCGCCGGCCCAGGCGCGCATCCGCCCGACGCGGATTTGGACGACGCATCGACCGGCACGCCGAGCGTCTGCGCCCGCCTCGCGGCCGGTCGCGCCGGCCCCTCTTCGGCCCGAGGCCGCACGTCCGCCGCGCGCCGCTTTGGCGCGCGGCGCGGCGCTCCCGGAACGCGCATGGCACACGCGCGGTGCGCGGGCACGCCCGCAACGCGCCATTCCAGCGCGAGCAGTTCGGCAAGCTTGCAGCGCGCGAGCAGCCGGGCATGTGCCGCGGAAACACAGTTCGCTGTGTGCGCCGGCCGCGACGACACGGCGTAGCGGCGCGAGGCTGGCCGCCGGGGCCACGGGCGTACTGCCGTGGCGCGACGCCATGGTATGAGCATTAAATTCATCGGGGGGTGGGGTGGGGGGGGGGGGGGGGGGGGCGCGTTGTGCGCACTTGGCGCGCGAGTAGTGCGAGTGGCGGGCGAGCCTCGTCGCCCACGGAGCCCGCCCCCGGCTCGGCGGCGCGCCGCCTGCTCGCCGGGTCGCGCACCGCCGTCGCCGCCGCTGCGCACTTGCCCAGCTTGCCGGCAGGCGGCAGGCGGCGGCGACGGCGGCGGCGGCGGCTGCGGCTGCGGCGCGAGCGCGACGCCGGGCGGCGGCAGCGCCGACGGCACGCGCGCAGCGGCGACCCACGCGGCGGCGGGCAGCGCGCCAGCGTGAGGCCCCTGCGCGCCGGCCGCATTGGCGCCGCCCTGCGCGCCCTAGAAGGGCGCGCAGGTACGCGGGCCGGTCGCGCGGCGCGCGGTGCTGGCGAGCACCCGACGGCTGCGCGTCGGCGCGAGCGGCGCGGCGGGCGTCGCGCCGGCGGGTGCTGGCCAGCACCGCGCGCCGGCGGCGCGCCCGCCGCCAGCGCGCCGCCCGCCGCCGGCGCCGCGCGCGCCGTCCGCGCCCGCCGCCACCGCGCGCCGCCGCCGCGCATTCGCGCGCGGCGGCGACGGCGGCCGCGGCGAGCGCCGCCGCCGCCGCCTCGCCACCGCTGACCGCGCGGAGCACCTCTTTGAAGACGACGCTGCGCGTCACGAGGTCCGCGCCGAGCGCAAAGCGGACGCGCGACGTGTGCCCGACGCGCGAAGCGGCCACGTGGAGCTGGCCGTGCGTGAAGCACGGCTCGGCGAGCCACACGCCCGCGCACCCGAGCGCTTGCCCCTGCGCCTCGTTACGCCGGCCGCACCGGGGAACTGGCGGCGCATCCGCACAAGCGCGAACGTGCCGTCGTCGGGCGAGTGGTGGTCGACACGCGCGACGAGCACGGTGCTGTCGCGCCCGGCGGCCGCGCCGGGGCGTGCGCACTCGAGCAGCCGGCCGCCGGCGCGCACGCCGCGCACGATCAGCCGCGTGCCGCCGCACAGCCCCTCGCCGGGCGAGAGGTTGCGCGGCAGCATCACCACCATCCCGGGCTTCAGGTCGAGGACGCGGTGCGGCATCTGCGCGTGCTCGAGCGAGTCGAGGAATTCGACCGACGCCCGCGCAATCTGCTTGCCCGCCCCGTCGTCGCGCCAGCTCGTCCGCCGACGCGCACCTCGCCGCCGCGCCCGGGAAGCGGCCGATCACCAGCCAGTTGATCCGCGCCACGTCCGTCTGCTTGGCGCAGAGCACCGCGCGGTCGCACAGCGAGCCGTCGTCGGTCCAACACGTCGCGCCGTGGACAAAGTCGTCACGAGCTCCGTCGGGTAGGCCGAGCCCACGCGGATGGGGACGCCGCCGACGGCCTCGGGCAGCTGCACGGGATCGAGCGGGAATGCGCCGGGCATGGCCCCGGCCGCCGGCACCGCCGCGGGAACGGCGCCGTCGCCGGGGCTGCGCAGCAGCTCCGCCCACTCGCCCGCGCCGAGCGCGTCGCCCGTGTCGCGCGCCGCGCTCGAGGCGCGAACGTTCTCGACCAAGGCGTGCTGCCGATCGTGCTGCCACGGCGCCGAGTACTTGAGGCAGGAGCGCACGATCTGCGCGCGCGAGCCGCGCCGCACCACCGGCAAGCACTGGCGAAAGTCGCCGGCGAGCAGCAGCGTCTCGCCGCCGAAGCGCTCGTCGACGCCCGTCACGTCGCGCAAACACCGATCAGGCGAGTCGAGGTGGCACCGCGTCTGCATCGGCGCCTCGTCCCACACGACCAGCCGCCGCGGCGGCCAGGGAGCGCCCGCGCTCGGAGCGCGGCACGCCATTGAACGGCTTGCCCGTCGGAGTCGGCACCGCCGGGCACCTTGAAGGTCGAGTGGAAGGTGCGGCCGTCGGGCAGCAGCGTGGCGGCGACGCCCGAGGACGCGCCCACGACGACCGCGTGCCCATCCGCGCGCACGGCGGCGATAATGGCGCGCTCGACGAACGTCTTGCCCGTTCCGCCCGGCGCGTCGCAAAGATGCAGCCGGTTGCCCACGCCGCGCAGCGCCGATTTGACGACCGCGCCGTGGAGCGCGCACTGCTGGCCGCCCTCGGCCATCGCCGCGCGCGCCGCCGCCGCGCTCGCAGCCCGCTCGGCGCGATGGTAGCCCTGCGCGCGCGCGAGCTCGCGCCCGCCCGGCCCGGCCGGCGCGCGCGCCGTGCGCAGACCGGCCACCGCCGCGAGCGCCGCCGCGCGCTCGCGCTCGTCGGGCACGTACAGCCCCGTGGAGTCGAACGTGTCGGCCCAGGCGGGCACGCCGTACGAGGCGAAGGCGTCCGAGCCGGGCTGCGGCCGCTGCTCGGCGCGCTTCAGGAGCATGACCCCGCACACGTTCCACTTGGTGCCAAACATCGAGCCCGTGAGCCCCGTGTAGACGCGGTCGAGCTGCGTGGCGATGGCGCAGACGTCCTCGTGCCGGATCTCGTCGACCGGTTCGCGCCGCGCGTCGACGAGCGGCACGACGCGCTCGGAGCCCGCCCACGTGAACGTGCGCGTCGACATGTTCAGCCGCGTGTGCGCGAGCGTGTCGTCCTCGTACTTGGGCTTGACGGCGGGCGAGAGCTTGCCGCGCACCTCCTCCTTCGAGAGGCCGCGCGTGTTGAGCAGCTCCTTCTGGCGCGCGTGCACCGTCTCGACGCGCTGATCGTCGATGGCGCGCAGGGCGCCAAAGTAGGCGTCCATCTGCGCGAGCGGCGCGCCTTCAATCGGCAGCTCCTTGTCGGTCACGCCGGCCGTGTACGCCGCCTTGTCGACGTCCGTCGGCCCGTACATGGTGCCAAAGTTGCCGTCGCCCGTGAGCTCGGGCCAGTCGACGACGCAGGGCGGCGAGACGAAGGCGAGCGCGCGGCGCGACGGCCCGTAGCTCAGCTTGTCGACCGTGCGCGCCTGCTCGCTCGGCTTGACCGGCCGCGTGCTCACGATCTCGCAGTTGACGAGCGCCGCGTCGAAGGCGCGCAGGTCGATGGCGGCCATGGTCGTTGTGCGCGGGAGATCACGCTGCAGGCGGCTCCACAGTAGGTTCGAGAAAAAAAAAAGCTGGGCCAACGGTCAGTCGAGCGCCACAAGCAATCCTCGGGAGCCGGTGGCCCAACCCAACCCAACGATCTTCGTCGCCACCCTTCGCGCGTTTTCCGTTCGCGCCCAAGCAGACAATGAGACCACAATCTCGGTGCTGCTCGGCGCGATGATGGGCCTCAGCGGCTCGGTGGCGATCGTGCTCTACGTGCGCGCGCGACGTCGCGAGGTGCAGCACGGGCGCGTGGCGACGCCGCGCATCATCCAGCGCCAGCTCGAGCTGCAGCTGCCGTGGGGCCGGCCGGACGAGGCATCCGTCGCCTCGCGTGCCGAAACGCCGGGCGTCGAGGCCGCGTCGCGCTCGGTGCGCGACGCGGCGCCCGAGCCGGACCCGGACGAGGGCTACGTGCGCGTGGCGAGCGCGGCGTTCTGAGGCGCGCACGACGTCGCCCAGCCAGAGCAGCCCGGGGCGGGGCGAGTCCGGCTGCGCGGAGGTCCGGCTCGAGCGGGCGGGCGCCATGCTCTGAGGCGCCGCCGCTTTCTAAAAGGGTGTAGGGTGTAGGGTGTAGGATGCAAAACAAGCCCTCCCCACATTTGGGCCCGACGTCATTCCTTCTTCGAAGCCGTGACGTTACTCACATACGAGTACTTTTACTTAGTGTAGGATGTATCTATTCTCTAAGTATTTGCATAGTGTAGGGTGTAGGATAAGTACGGTTACGAAAGTCCTACAGGGAGTGAAGGAATGACGCTGTGACGAAAGAAGGAATGACGTCGGGCCCAGATGTGGGGAGGGCTTGTTTTGCATCCTACACCCTACACCCTACACCCTTTTGAAAAGCGGCGGCGCCTCAGAGCATGGCGGCTCGACAGCATGGCGCCTATACAGCATGGCGTCGTCCAGCGTCACGCCGCGTCGTGGTCCTGCCGCTCCTCCGTGGCGCACGGATGGCGCTCCTCCGTGACGCAGCCGAACGACGTCGCGGCGTCACGGCCCGGGCGCAGTCGCCATCCTGGACGCCACGCTGGACGACGCCATGCTGTCGAGGCGCCATGCTGTCGAGCCGCCATGCTCCGAGGCGCCGCCGCTTTCTAAAAGGGTGTAGGGTGTAGGGTGTAGGATGCAAAACAAGCCCTCCCCACATTTGGGCCCGACGTCATTCCTTCTTTCGTCACAGCGTCATTCCTTCTCCCCCCTATGGGACTTTCATAACCGTACTTATCCTACACCCTACACTATGCAAATACCTAGAGAATAGATACATCCTACACTAAGTAAAGGTACTCGTATGTGAGTAACGTCACGGCTTCGAAGAAGGAATGACGTCGGGCCCAAATGTGGGGAGGGCTTGTTTTGCATCCTACACCCTACACCCTACACCCTTTTAGAAAGCGGCGCCGAAGGTGGGAGGATGCCACCCGTATGCGCGCGTTTGAACGTGCGCGGACGGCCGTTGGCTTCGCGCCCTTTCGCCCACGGTTTGCGCGCCAACGGACCAGTCCTCCGCGGGCGCCGCGCATCGTCTCAGGGGCGGTCGGTGTGGTACGCCGCGCGCATCGTCAGCGCCGCGGCGTCGAGCTCGGCGAGCGAGGGCGCGTACGTGACGCCGCTCAGCACCTCGTCCGCGCCCGCCCTCGTCGCGCTCGCCGCCTCCGCAGTGCGCGCAGGCGGCTTCGTGACGGCACGCGAGGCCACGCCGCGCGCCGCAGGTGCCTTCGCGCGCTGCATCGTCTGTCTGCCGGTCCGACGCGCTCTGCTCTGAACGAACGGACGGCACGCCCGACGAGATCTCGTCGCGTGCACGCTCGCACAGCATGTACCCCCAGAACGTCTCCGAGCTGCTGCCCGACGAGATCTTCGGCGACGAGCTGCTCGTCGACCGGCACTACCGCGTGCGCATCCTTCAGCGCGTCGCCCGCCGCCGCGATGCGGCCGAGGCCAACTTTTGGCTCGACGGCGGGCCCGCCGACTCGGTCGTCGGCGCGTGCATGTGCGGCCGAATCTACGCGCTCAAGTGCATGGGCCGGCTCGTCCGCGGCGCCCGGATCCTCGCGCTGCTGCGCAAAAATGTGGCGCTCGCCACGTGCCGCGCACACCTCATGGGCCACATGCTCCAGCGCATCGTCGGCGACAGCGGCGTCGCGCGGCTGCTGCAGCTGGTTGCAGCTCGTTCGCGAGGATCACGACACGCTCAACGCCGAGCACCAGGCCTTGGAAGCACAGCATGACACCGGCCAAGTCATGCGACGGCATGTGCGCGCGCGCCGACGCGCTCTCCAAGGACCTCGCACGGGCGCACGAGCACGCTCACAAGCTCGATGGCTATCTGGTGTGGTGCAGCGAGCGCCTCGGTGAGAGTGACTCTTTCAACGGAGCGCTCGAGAACCTGAACACGCGGTGCAGCATGAGATGTGCTGGCTCCACGCCGAGATGTCGTCGCTCGTTGCGAGTTCGCCCGAGGCTTACGCGAACGACAGCGAGGCCACCGACTTCAAGGACCACGGCGTGTGCGTCGAGTTCGATGTCTTCAACCGCGACGGGGTCGAGGGCGCGCCCGTGCCCGCGACCGCGCCCACGAAGGCAGAGCCGGGCATCGAGTCCGAGTGCATCGCGCCCGCACAGGCAGAGCCGGGCAGCGAGTCCGAAGCGTCGCGCCCGCGCCCGCGCCCGCGCCCGCGCCGGCAGAGCCGCGCACCGAGCCCAAGTGAGCCAACGTGCCGCCGAACTCGCCCAAGCTCTCGTCGGTCGACAGTCAGGCCACCGAGTACAAGACCTCCTACGCGAACTCACGTGCTCGCCACCTGCAACGCCTCGAGTTTACGCACGCGTTCGAGTCTGTGCAGGCCGAGGTCGCTTAGCCAAAGCGCGCCAAGGTTCCGGCCACCGGCGCATCCAGCCGCTGGCTGCGCAACACGGCGGTGCGCAACACCCGCAGCTCGGCCAACGGCAAGTAGCGCGCCGGCGCAGCGCACGGTATGCCGCGGCGAGCTCAGTCGCGAAGAGTGTCCGACTGGCCGCGCCCTCCACGGGGTGCACGCGCACTCGGCGCGGTCCGGTCAGTCAGGGGGCCTCAGCTTGCGCGATGCCAGTTGCGAGCCCCCCCGGAATCCGCCATTCTATTCTACTAGGCGTAAATCACCCAAGCCCTTCCGGTCGCCCGCATTCCGGGGTCGGACCCTCCGTCGGCCCGGCTCGGGCCCTCCGTCCGCCGCGCCCGCTCGACCCCGAATTCTACTCCAAATCGGCCGGTCAGGAGGGTGTCTCGGTCCTAGGCTCGTCATAAGCCTCGCCCCGACCCCTCGAGCGCTCATTGGCTGGCTTTTAACCCTTGATTGTACGACCCGGGTCGTACTCTCAGCCTTACACTGGCCGGACCAGCCCGGACCGCGCCGTATATAGCTTCTGGTTTTCAAAAAGCGGCCTGTACACGTCGGGCAGGTAGGCGGACGTGCCGCCCGGGCTCACCTGCATGAGCCGCACGTCGCACTCGCCTCGCTCCCACGCCCAGCTGTCGTCCGACGAGCCCAGAGCCGTCGGGAACGACTCGGCGTCTGAGAGGAAGACACGAAGCCGCGCGCCTGGCACGAGCGCGGCGCTCGCGAGCAGCGACTCGTCATCGAGGGGCAGTCGCACGGTGAGGTATGAGAACCCATTCGCCAGCTCGGACGGCGCGTCCGCGAGCACCTCGGCTGCCATCTCAAAAGCCTTCTCGACGGGCACGAGGACTGCGAGCGGCTGGCAGCGTGCGCCGTCCGATCCGTCCGCGGGCGCGTCCGGCGGCGTCGGCGGCTGGACGTACGCGGAGAGGCGCATCTGCGCGATGGGTGTGTGCCGCCACGGCAGCCACGTCTTCGCCATCGGCACCGAGCAGAGCCCGCGGTTGCGCCACTCGCGCCCGGCCGATGCTACGGTCGAGTCGAGCCCGGGCGCGACGTACCGTGGGGTCCCGTCCTTGAGGACCAACGTGAGTGCGAGGTGGAAGCTTGGGAAAGGCAGGTCCTCCGGCAGCCACATGTCCTCAAACGTGAGCGGGTCGACCCACGATCCGCGCTCATCGTCGCCGTCGGCTGACGGGTTGACGCGTCGCATCGCGAGTCGCCCGTCGCCGACGGCTGACGTGCACCAGAGGGGCCACGACTGGCAATACGACAGCGGCAGCTTCTCCGCCATGAGCGAGCCACCTGCAATGGAGACGTAGCTCAGCGTTGAGGTTGAGGAAGCTGACACCATCCCCATCCCAAGCATCGGCACCAGCGAAGCCGCCATCTTGTCTCGTGCCCGTCGCGTCGAGCAGATTGCAGCTGAGCTGAGGTGCTCGCGGACGCGCCGCGCCGTTTGGGTTCTCGAACCTCGCCATGTAGACGCATGTGCAGTGCACATGGCCGACCGTGTCCGATCCCTTCCCATCCCCCCCCTCCCCCCCCCCCCCCCCCCCCCCCCCCCCCCCCCCCCCCCCCCCCCCCCCCCCCCCCCCCCCCCCCCCCCCCCCCCCCCCCCCCCCGGCCCCCTTCCCTCTCCCCACCAGAGGGCCTGCTCTATACGCGGTCAAACGTCCCGCGCGCGTGCTCGTACGCGAGCTCGGCAAGCCGATCGTACCCTCTGCCGCTCAAATGAAGGCCGTCGTCCCACAAGGAGGGATCTGAGTGAGGCAGCGCGGCCGCGATGTCGGCGAGCGCGTCGACGTCGCCCTGCACGGCAAGCGCGCGCAGGCCCGCATTGATCGCCTCGCGCGCGTGGCGCACGCCCGCGCCGCCGGCCGCGCCCTCAGCGGGGTGCTCGGGCACGGTGAGCGCGACCGTCAGGCAGCCGCACCCGCGCGCCGACGCATGCAGCGCGCGCAGAGCCGCGACGACATCCTGCGGCCGCGATCGGCGCGCCATGACCTCGGCGAGGTCGTTGGTTCCCGCAAGGATCAGCACAAGCGCAAACGGCGCGCCCGCACTGGCCGCATCGCGTAGGTGCGCGCGCAGCCCACCGCGCCACGAGCGGCCGCACACGTCCTCGATCGGGGCGTGCGTGTCGATGATCTCAGCCATCCGGCAAGCGGTGAAGCCCGAGAGGCCGACGTGCTCGACGCGCCAGCGCTCGCCCGCAAGCAGCTGCAGGCGCTGCGCGTACGGGCGGAACGTGTGGCCGCCCTGCAGGTAACCCGCCGTGAGGCTGTCTCCAAACGCGAGCGCACGCATCGTCGATTATAACGCGGGACCGGGTGCCATCGCGAAAGCACAAAGCTTTCCAGTTCACCTTGGCTATGCGCGTGCTCGCGTTGGCGCGCTCGCTGTCGAGCACGGCGGCGAGCGCGGCGAGCCGCACGGCTCGCCTCGCGCCACCGGCGCCGCCGGCCGGCGTGGCGCCTGTGCCACCGGCCATCGTGCCTGCGCAGGAGTACCTCGTCTCCAAGATCGTCGCCAACCACCTCAGGCGGCCGCAAAAGCCCGAGCCGCGCGCCGTCGACGGCGCAGCGGACGCGGCGCGTGGGATGCGCGTGGGCGAGGCGAGCACGCGGGTAGGGAAGGCGAGCCGGGCCACGAAGCTGCAGTCGTCGCCGGATGCGCGCCCGCCAGCCTTCGAGCCCGACACGCTGCGCGTACCGATCGCGCACACTGACCGCGACAAGAAGGCGTCGGGGTCGGTGGAGAGCAGCTGGCCCGTCGCCGACTTCAAAGAGATGATCTCCGAGATGAAGACGACGATCGGGCGCTTCGCCGGCGTGCCGCGCGAGAACATTCGTTTCCGCGTCAACCTTGTCCCGCTCTCCCTCGACGCGAAGGACTGCATCACAAGCGCCGCGCGCCCGAACACGCCGCCAGCGTCGCTCATCGCGAATTACATCAGCGAGCAGATTGAGGGGGGCAAGCTGCGCGAGCTCGGGAGCATGCGCGGCGTCTCGGCGCTTACCAAGGAGATCTACGATGCCTACGGCCCGCACACCGGCCGCCGCCGCTATGTCAAGGGCGTCCGCCTTCTCATCAGCGGGCGGTTGGGGCAGGAGCGCGCAAGCGACGCGGGCGCGACCGAGGGGACGCTGCCGCTTTCGACGATCGACGCGGACGTGGACTACGCGACGCGGCGCGCGCAAACGCGCTCGGGCATGGTGGGCATCAAGGTGTGGGTCGTGAACGACGGCGTGCCGATGATGGACGTGAGCGAAACGGCTTGACCCCGGCGCATGCGCGACGTGCGTGCGCCGGCGCACTGAGAAGGGCTCTCATTGAACCACCCCCCCCCCCCCCCCCCCCCCCCCCCCCCCCCCTCAAAAAGAAGGTGCGGGCGTACTCATTGAACCGCTCACCGGACCTCGTCAACGCAGCGTGCGCGCCAGCCGGAAGCCGGCATGCTGGAAGAAGTGCGGGCGGAAGTAGTTGCGCGTGCGCGCCGAGCAGAAGGCGCCGCCTGTCGCGAACGAGCCGCCCGTGAGGATGAAGTGACGCCCGTCAAACATGGGCTCTGAGTAAGCTGGGTAGAGGCGGTGCGGTTCAAACCCGTCGAGCGGGGCGGCCTCGTCGGTGCAGTGCTGCCACACGTTGCCGAGCAGGTCATGGTGGCCGGTGCGCGCCGCGCGCATCGCGTCCACCGGTGCCTCGCTCGACCAGCGCAGACCGCCGTTGGCGTCGCCGAGCCCGTCGTCCGCCGCGCCGGCCGCCGCGGCCTGGGCTGCGTTCTGCGCACGCAGCAGCGCGAGCTCGGCCTCAGTGGGCGGGCGGTACGCGACGGGCGGCGCGAGGTCCTCCACCTCCGAGCGCCACGCGCAGTACGCCATCGCCTCGTGCCGATTCACGACCACAGGCCAGTCCCATTGCATCGGTGCCTTGCTCAGCAGCAGGCGCAACCCGCCGCCCGCCGCCCAAAACTGCGGAGCGCTCGCGCCGACGGCCTCGCGCCATGCCCAGCCCTCCGCGGGCCAGTAGCGCTCGCGCGCGTACCCGCCCTCCGCGACAAACCGGTGGAACTCGCCGTTACTCACGAGGCTATTGCAGATCTCGAACGGCGGCACGTCGACCACCCTGCGGCCATACTCCAGGTCCCAACCAAATTCAGGCTCGCCGCGCCGGCCAAGCTCGACGTGCCCGCCGCGGTTGGGCAAGAGCTGCGCTGGGCGGAAGTCGACGCCCTCGCGCGGCGTCGGCGACGCGCACGGCCGCTGCGCCGACGGGTGCACCGGCGCAAAATGCAGCGATGGCTGCAATAGGTGGGTGGGCATCTCGCGGAAGAGAACGGATGACGTCTCGGTGTGCACGCGCTGGTGCTCGATGGTCATCAGCAGCGCCCAAAGCGGATGCGCGCTATCGACGGGCGGCACGCGCGCGCCCTGCAGCGGGCCGACCTCGCGCTCGATCACGCGCGAGACGAGCGCGTGCACCTCCCGCCGGTACGCGAGCACGTCGGCGACGGCTGGCCATAGCGAGCGGTTGATCGACATGTCGTCGCCGGGCTGCTCGTCGACGCCCGCCTCAAAGATGCGCTCGAAGGACGGGTCGACGCGGTCCGCATCGGCGAGCACGCCGCCGCGCACGAGCACGTTGACGTAGAACGCCGCCGAGTGGCCATAGTAGAACACTTGCGGCCGGCGCAGGTCATGCCACGGTGGCGCGAGGAATGCCTCTTCGCCGTCGAGCGCGGCGAAGAGCGTGTCATCGGCGAGCCACGCATTGTCCATGTAGCGCTGCACCGATTCGCGCGTCAGCTTGGACACGTCCAGGGCCGGCAGCGCGCGCACGCGACCGTCATCGCCGAATCCGGGCGCACCGGCGACGGGTTTGCGGGCGGTCCACCAGCGTGCGTCGCGCGGGCCCGAGAGCCACGATTCGCCGCGCAGGTGGCGCAGCGATGGGCGAAGCGCGGCGGCAGCGGCGGCTCGAACGGACATGCTCGCGCGAGAAGGATCGCCGGCGCTCCCGCGGAGGGGACGTCCTTGAAGTTCGTGTCGAGAATGCGAGCAGTCCGGTTGAGTGGGCGTCCGGACGGCAAGGCCCGTGGCGCGTGGTCCAAGATGGTGAGGGCAGCGTTGGCCCACGGGGGCTTTGCGTCGGCCGCTGCGCTATGCGATTTTGGCGCTCACGGGGAGCTACGCCGTGGCGCGCGTGCTGCGACGTGCGCGCGGCCCGCGCAGGTCGCGAAGAAGGCGGCAAAGTCGTCCGCCAAGGCGGCGGCCGGCAAGGCGAAGACGCTCAAGTTCACGATCGACTGCACTGCACCCGTCGACGATGGAATCATGGATGCGGCCTCGTTTGTACGCGCGGCGCTCGTGCGTGCGCGCTCGTGTCGTCGCACCGAGGGAGCCTTTGTAAAGGGCCCCATAGCCGTTCATGCGCTGCCTCATCGCGCCTGCGCGCTGCCGGGCTTTGCTCACCTGGCTGCACCCGGCCCGGCCTGCCGCCGCGCAGGAGAAGTTCTTGATGGACAAGATCAAGGTCGACGGCAAGACGGGCAACATGGGCTCAAACGTCTCCATCAGCCGCGAGAAGACCAAGCTGACCATCTCCGCTGAGATCCCGCTCTCGAAGCGCTACTTGAAGTACCTCTCGAAGAAGTACCTCAAGAAGCAGCAGCTCAGGGATTGGCTGCACGTGGTGGCGAACACGAAGCAGTCGTACGAGCTGCGCTACTACAACATTCACGATACCGAGCAGGAGGAGGATGACGAGTAGGCTCGCCGCCTCGTCGCCCGCACCCGCCGCGAGCCGTGGGCGAGCTGGTGCGCACGTCGGGCGCGTGCGTGCCTGCGTGGTGTGCGCCAGTTGTGCCCGCACCCGGGAGCGGCAGGACGCCATCGCGCCAAAGCGGGTGCCGTCCCCACTCGAAGTGCTCTTGTGGGGGACGGCGCTCCGACGCCGTGGCTCACGTGCAGCGGGCACGCGGGATGGCCGCAGTCCGCCACTGCCGCGCTGCCAGCAGGGGTCGACGGCGACGCGCCCCTTCGCGGTGGGGCGCTCGGTGGCTGGGCGTGTCCGTTTGCTCGGCTGGGAGTGGGCTCACATACACACTCGGCAGGGCCCCGTCTGAACCAGTCTGATCGTATCGACTCATTGCTCCTGTCGGCTCTCGCCCCGGACCGTACGGTTCTCCCCTGAGGCCCGGACCCGCGTGCCCGATCACCCGGACTCTGGCGCAGAATGGCGTCGCGGCGTCGCGCAGTGTGAAAAGCGCTTTCCCGGGTCCTCTTTGCGGGGGACGTTCGGCGGAGGAGGCGACACAGCGGCGCGCACCGCTCTTACCGCGCGAAGCGTGGGTCTGCGGATAGCGCGGGCGCCGCAGCTTCGTGCGCTCCAGTCCACAAGACCGCGATAGCCGAATCGCATACCGCACGTCGGAGATGGCGGACGACCGTGCGCCAGACCACGCGGCAGGTGAGGGAGCTGCCTGCCCATCGCAAGGCGCGTCCGCACGCCAGCGCATGCAGCCTCCGCGCAGTTTGCGCTCCAGTTTGTCAACGCCTCGACTTCCTCGCCCGAGGCAGAGGGCTGCATGCTGGCGCGCAGGGCCGTGCGACGGCCACGGCCTACGCCTGCTGCGCCGCGCCCGCGCATGTCGGCCTGGCTGCCTGCTGGATGTTGCTCCCATCGCGCGTGGGGCGCGTGCGAGCGCACGCGCAGATTGAGCCTCCGCTTTCGCTCCTCCGCGCCCGTGCGCCTGCTCTCCGCCGCTGCGCCCCGCGCGACGTGCGTCACTTAGCCGCGCACCCGCGCCGTGCGTATTGAACGCGGTCTTCGCGCACGCGCCGCGCCGTCCGCCGCACATCTCGCACCGCGCCTCGCACACGCTCCTCGCGCGCGCAGGAGGTCACGTGCCGTCACAACCATCAGCCATATCTCGGGCCCTGCTCCAACAGCTCGCCCAGCCGATCCCATCAGATGCTACAGGGGGCGTGCCGCCGGCCGCGTTGACACATTCCGGCCACGCGCAATTGCCGTCGGCGACTGCCGCCGCGGCGTGCGCGCAGCAGTACGGGGTGGCGCAGGCGTTTGCGCAGGCGCAGGCGCAGGCGCAGGCGCAGCAGCAGGCGCAGGCGCAGGCGCAGGCGCAGGCGCAGGCGCAGCAGCAGGCGCAGGCGCAGGCGCAGGCGCAGCAGCAGGCGCAGCAGCAGGCGCAGCAGCGGGCGCAGCTGCAGGCGCAGCTGCAGGCGCAGGCGCAGCAGCGGGCGCGGTTGCAGGCGCAGGCGCAGCAGCAGGCGCAGCAGCAGGCGCAGCAGCAGGCGCAGCAGCAGGCGCAGCACGCGCAAGCCCTGCACACCCACAGCCAGATGCTCGCTCACGCCACGCACGCCGCCGGCGCGCAGCCATCGCCGACGGTAACGGCTGCGCCCGGCCTGGCCGAACAAGCGGGCAGGGGCGCATGTGACTACACGCAGATGCAGATGGCGCAAGCGGCGGCTAAGCTGCAGGCGCAAATGCAAGCCGCCGCCGCCGCGCACCGTGCGCAGCTTGCGGCACAGCAGAGCGCGCATGCCGTCGCCGCGGCAGCCGTCGACGGCGCGCAACCGCAGCCGCAGCAGCCGCGCCAGAGTTTTGACTGTCATTACGAGCAGGTCGCGTGTCCGGCAGTTTCGTTCGGCGCGGCAAAGCCGCTCTCTGCGACTGCGCACGAGCGAACGGGCGCGAGCGCGCCGTTGGCGCACGCACACGTGAACGCGGCGAACGGTAGCTGTGGCGCGGCGGGCGGCGCGCCGGCCGCGCCGGGCGGCGACTTTGCGCAATTCGCCGCGCAGCGCCAAGCAGCGCAGCAGTCGCCGATGCAGCACGCGATGGCAGCCGGCGCGTGCGCGCTCGGCGGCGCGCCGCCGGGCGGAGCATCTGTCGGTGCCGGTGCTGGGTGCACGTATGCGACGGCCCAGGCAATGTTACAGCGCATACAAGCGGCACAGCAGCAGCAGGCGATGCAGCAGCAGCAGGCGGCGCACGGCTGGTGCGATCAGGCAGCGGCGAATGGCGGCGGATGCTCCGTGGCGGCGAGCGCGGCGGCGGCCAGCGCGGACGCCGTCGGTGGCTGCCAGGGCAACGACGCTGTAGCTCCGCATACGAGCGGTGCCTCACCTGCGGCAGGCCTCGCGTATGCTGGCCGCGCACAGTCTCCATACCATGCGCAGGGACACGCCGTGCAGTACCACCTCGTGCAGCCGCCGTTGCACGCCGTTCACAGCTCGCATGCCGAGCTCGCCGCGCAGCAGCATCAGCAGCAGCGCGCTCTGGCGGCCGCGGCGTCCGGCGCGAGCGCGGCAGCCGGCGGCTGCAGCTGCGCGGTCGGTGCGCAGCCTCTCGCCGTCGGCGCAAGCGCCGCCCCGCTCTTCGCGTGGAAGCGCCCATACGAGGAGGGGACGGACAGCTCGGCCATTGCCGCCGCTGGCCTCGACGCGCGCGGGCGAGGGCGTGGGCGCGGCGGCGGTGGATCGGGCGGCGACGGGCGTGCCGTCAAGAAGGCGCGCGGTGGCGGGATGACGATGATGGGCGCATGCGCGCCGGGGCCGACGACTGCGCCGATGGGTGCCGCCTGCGCCGGCGGATGCGCGCCGGCGTATGGCGGCGTGTGCTGCGCGGGAGGCGGCGGCTGTGTGGCCGGCGCGGGCGGCGCAAGCGGCGCAGGCGGCGGGGGCGACGGCGGCGGCGGTGGTGGCGCGTGCGCGACGAATCGCGTGCTCTCCCTGCTTGGCCCAGGCTCCGCTGGCTCCGCCATGCTGAGCATTTTTGGCGTCCCGATGCTCGTGCCTCCGAAATGGGCCGACCTCGACTTTGCCCAGCCAGCTGTGATGGGCAAGTTGGAGCTGCGCGCGCGCAAGGCTCGCGAGGCGAAGCAGCGCCTGCAGCACGCGATTCCCCTCACCGGACCGGGCTCGGAGGTTGAGCTCGACCTGGCCGGGCGCGTGATCCCGCCCGCGCCGCCCGCGCCGCCCGCCGACGGCGCCGCCTCGGGGGTCTCGCCGCTCGGTCTCGCGCGAGATGCGGCGCTTGCGCTCGCGGACGCGGGCGGCACGGCCGTCGGCGTTGGTCCGTACGATGGCGGCATGGCCGGCGCGCACGATCCGGGGCAGGAGGTGGAACTGCAGCGCCGGCGGCTGTGGCAGGCGCTCGCACGGCGTGACGTGCCGCGCGTCTCGCGCCAGCAGCAACAGGCGTCGCGCGACCGGCTGCACAACAGCCGGCGCGTCGCGCAGGCGTGCCAGGGCCGAGTCCGGGCGCGCGTGCGCGAGTGCGCGCGCCGCGCCCTGCAGGCAGCCGCGCGCGCCAAGCGTATCGCGCGCGACGTCCTCCTCGGCGCGCCGGCGCCGAAGTCGGCGGTGCCGGCCAAGCGCGCGCCCGCTCCGCCGCGCGACGTGTGCCCCTTCGAGCCGCTCTTCTTCTTCTCGCAAGAGCGCAAGCGCGGCGACGACGAGGGCGCGGATCGGTCGAGGCTGCACGCCTTCCTCGGCGCTCAGCTGCTCGCGCTCGAACTCGGCTCGCATCTCGCTCTCGCGCGCGCCAGCGCCACGACCGCCCGGCCGTGGCGCGGCGCCGGCGTCGGCGTCGGCGCGCGCGCCGTCGGCGTGGCCGCGCCTGCTGGCGGCGGCGGAGCGGCGGAAGCAGCGGGTACGCCCGCGCCCACGGCCGTGCCCGCGCTCACGCCGACGGCGCTCGCGGCGAGCGCGCTCGGCTCCAACGCGGCCTCTGTGGCGCGCCAGCTGCTGCAGCTGGGCGGCGCGGGCGACGAGAACGGGCGCGAGCTTGCGGGCGACGTGGCGCGCATGGCGAAGCTCAGCGCCCTCGCGCCCCTCCGCGCGCGCGCCGCGTACGAGGCTCGGCTAGCCGAGATCGCCTCGGCTGGCGGGCTGAGCGCGCGTGCGGGCGCGGGCGCCGCGCCGTCGCGCTCGCCGCCGCTCGACGCGGCGGCGATCGCGGCGGTCGAGCGCGCGCTCAGCTCGGCGAAGGGTTACGACGTGGCTGCACTTCGGACAGCGTGGCGTGCGGCCGCGCCCGCCGGCGGCGCGGCCGACGTCTCGCCGGACGCGCAGCCGGGCGGTCCGGACGCGCAGCCGGGCGGTCCGGACGCGCAGCCGGGCGGTCCGGACGCGGAGGCAGCGATCGCGGAGCATTTCTCCGGTTCGCTGCGTCCGTTTGAACATGCGGGCGTGCGCTGGTTGCTGCACCTGTGGGACGCGGCCGTGCCGTGCGCCGTCGCGGATGAAGTCGGGGTCGTCGAGCAGATCGCCGCGTTCCTCTGCGCGCTGCGCCTCGGCGCGCGCGGCGGCGCCGTCGGCCCGTCGGGCCCCGCGCTGCTCGTCGCGCCGCTGGCCGACTGCCGCGCGTGGTTGCATCAGCTGCGCCAGCTCTGCCCAGCGCTGCGCGTGCTGCCATACTGTGGCGACGCGAGCGCGCGCGCCGCGCTGCGCGCGCGCCTCTTCGGCGCCGCGCACTGCTCGGCGGGTGCGCTGGGCGGCGCGCAGCTCGCGGCCATGTGCGCCCTGATCGGCGACGCGCCGCCGGTGCACTGCGTCCTCGCCCCGTACGCAGCGCTCGCGGAGGACGAGGCCGCGCTCGCTGCCGTGCCGTGGTCCGTCGCGGTGTGCGACGAGCTGCACGTGCAGACCTCCGCGCATCGCGCGCCCGTCCTCCGCTTACGCACCGCGCGGCGCGTGCTTGTCGCGCGGCGCGCGCCGTTGAGAGCGCCGGCCGCACGGCTCGTCGCGTTCGCGCAGAGCATGGCGGCGCTCACGGACGGCGGCGGGCCGTCGGCTGCCGCCCTCCTCTCGGAGGGCGAGCGGCTGCGCCTTGTGCGCGCTCTCAGCCCGCTCGTCCTCGCGCGCTCCACCGCCGACCTCGCCGTCGAGCTGCAGCTGCCGTCGATTGTACGCGTGCGCTGCGTGCCGTGCGCGGCGCAGGCGGAGGCGTACGCGCGCGCGGTGCGCGACGCGCGGCGCGCGGCGCGCGCGCCGGACGCGGCGCTCGGCGCGGCGGCGCAGGCCGCGCTGCAGCGCGCGTGCGTGCATCCGCGCCTCGGCGCGCCCTTTCTGCTTGGCGCGCGGCTGCGCGCCGAGCGCGCGGCCGACGCGGGCTTCGCCGGCGCGCTTGCGCTCGTGCGCGCGCCGCGCGCACGCGCGCTCGGCGGCGCGGGCGGCGCGGGCGGCGCGCCCGAGTGGCTCGCGCGCGCCGTCGCGTCGGGCGCGATTGGCGTCGCCGTCGACCAGTCCGTCGGCGCGCCGATGCAGCAGTCGTGGCTTGATGCGTGGGCGGAGGGCGCCTCGCAGCACGCAGAGGCAGGCGGCGCGCTCGTGTCCGGCGTCGAGCCCGCGCCCGCCGGCAGCGAGGCGCGCGTTGCGTGCGAGACGCGCTCGGCGCGCAGACCGCCGCCAAGTACAGCGACGATCGCGCTCGTGCTGCGCATGTGCGAGAGCCCCCTCGTCCGCTACGGCCGCGCCGCGCCGCGCGCCTCGCTTGAGCATGTCGGCAGCGCGGGCGAGCGCGCGCTGCTGCCGGCCGGCGCACCGTACAGCGGCGCGGCGCGCGCGGTCGAGCTGGACGAGGGCGTGAGCGCGATACCGCCATGGGTGCCCAACATTTGGACGACACGGCACATCGTCGCATCGGTCGCGGGCACGCCGCGGCCGCCCGACGAGCCGCGCGCGCGCGTCTCGGCGCACGCAGTCGCCGCGTCGGCGGTCGTAGCCGACGGCGCGCCGGTCGCCGAGCCGGTCGCCGCGTCCGCCGATCGTGTCGCGCTCGCGCACGGGCGGCGTGGCGAGCTCACGCATGACCGCGGCGCCTTCTCTTGGCTCCCATTCTGCGGGCTTGGTGCGTCTGACGTGGCGGCGCGCGCGCGCGCGTCGCGCGCGCTCGGCGCGCTTGTCGCCATGCTCGACGAGGGGTGCCTCCCGCTCGTCCGACCGCGCGAGATGGACCCGCTTGCCGCGCGCGCGCCCGCGGTCGCGGTCACGGCTGGCGCGGGCGCGACCGCGGATGGCGCGGGTCCTTCGGCCGCGGGCGCCGGCGCGCAGCGTGCCGGCGTGCCGGCGAGGCAGGGCGCGCGGCCGGCGGGCGCGGCGAGCACGGCCGCCGCCGCGGCCGCCGCGGCCGCTGCGGACGCGGCGGCCCAGTCAGAGGCGCGCGCGTGGCTGCGCTGCGCGCTGCGCGTCTGCCGCGCGCACGCGCCGCCGCGCGCGCCGGCGCTCGCGCTGCAGCTCTGCGGCGCGCAACCATGCCTCCTTGCCGGACGGCGCACGACGTGGAGTGAGCTTCTCCCGACGGCGGGCGGCGCCGGCGCAGCGGAGGGCGCGGCCGCAGTCGCGGCGGCCGCCGCGGCCGCGCTCGGCATGGGCGGATCGGACGGCTGGCCCGCGCCGCGCGTCGTCGCCGCGCCGATCGCACCCGCCGTCTCGGCGGCGCCGCGGCTTTTCGGCCGGCGCGGCGGCCTTTGGCCTTCGGCACGCGCCGCCGTGCTCGCGCACGCACGCGCGCACTGCCCGGCTGCGAGCCGCGTCGCGCCGCACAGCGCGTGGTCCATGGCGCCGTATCGCGCGCGCGCGCACCGGCCCGCGTCGAGCGGCGCGCTCGCGCGCGTGCCCGCCGCGTTGCGCATCGCGCTCAGCCGCGCGCTGCCGCCCGACTCGCACGCCGCCCGGCTGTGGATCCCGCCGCTCGGCGCGCTGCTCTCGGGCGCGGCCAAGCTGCGCGGCCTCGACGCTCTTCTCGCGCAGAGGCTTCTCGTACGCTGCGCGCGCGCGCGAGGCCCGCCCCGCGCCGTAGCCGCGCGCGCCGTCGCCGCGCGGCGCGCGTTGACCGTGCCGACAGCTCGTGCTCACGAGCAGTCCGTCTACTCGCGGCGCGCGCCCTTGCCCTGCCCTCTCCTTTCCTTCGCATGCGCGCGTCGCTCCGCGCCGCGCGCCGTGCGCGCAGCCGACGCGCGCGCACGTCGTCATCTGCGTGAGAACCGCGGAGTGCGCCGCGGCCGTGTGCGCGCTGCTGTTGCACCGCGCGCTGCCGCACTGCACGATGCACCTCGCGCCGCGCGGCGCCGAGCCGCAGCCGCCCGTCGGCAAGGCTGGCGTGGCCAAGGGCTCGAGCAAGGGCAAGGCCGCCGCAGTCGCCGCGGCCGTGCAGGCGGCGGCTGCGGCGGCCGAGGCCGCCTCCGCCACCGCAGCGCGGGCGGCGGCTGAGGTGGCCGCGAGTGGCACAGCGCGCGGATTTGCGGCCGACGCCGCTTTCGCGCACGTGCCGGCGGAGAGCGCGGCCGAGACGGCGGCTGCGTTTGAAGCCGCCAGGTGAGAGCGCTGTGCTGCTGCCCTTCACCCGCAGCTGACTGTCTGCATGGCGCTGTGCATGGCGCTGCCTCACGCATGGCGCTGCCTGCATGCACTCACGCATGGCGCTGCCTGCATGCACTCACGCATGGCGCTGCCTGCACGCACTCACGCATGGCGCTGCCTGCATGCACTCACGCATGGCGCTGCCTGCATGCACTCACGCATGGCGCTGCCTGCATGCACTCACGCATGGCGCTGCCTGCATGCACTCACGGCATGGCGCTGCCTGCATGCACTGCCTGCACGCCCATCTCAGCTCATGCCGTTCGCCTCTCCCCATTCCGTTTCAAGCGGCTCGATGGGCACGCCAGCCCCGCGTGACTCGCCGCGCATTACCATCCCTGCTGCAGAGTATGCCCTCACACTCACGCACCGGCGCGCGCGCACATGCACCGTCCTCGCCCTGCGCTTTGCCGCGCCCGCGCCTGCCCGCGCAGCGCGATCGATCTGCCGTGCGCCTGCGTCCTCCTCGCGCCGCACGGCTCGGGGATGCCGCCGCGCCTGCGCTCGGTCGACGCGCTCATCTTCTTCGAGCTGAGGCCCGCAGCCGACGACTGCGCGCGCGCCGCGTGGCTCGACGCGCTGCTCGGCCCGAGCAAGGGGCGGCCGCCGGTGCGCGGCGCTGGCGCGGCGCGCTGCGGCACAGCGGCACGGCGCACGTTGCGCCGCGTCTCATCACAGCTGCCGCCGCGGCCTTTTGGCATTGCACTCACAGCAAGGGGCGCGTCCTGCGCCGTGCCTGTCCGTGCCCGCATCTCCGATGCGTGTCCGCCCTCAGGTGCTGCTCTACCAGCTCGAGCTGGCGGGCACGCTCGACGAGAGGCTCGGCGAGTACCTTGCAAACGACAGCGCCGTGTCCGCTCCCGGCGCGCGCGGCGCGATCCGGCCTCAGGGCGGGCTCGAGATCGGCGAGAGCAGATCGTTGGCGCAGCGCGCCGAGCAGCTCGCCGCGCTCGTTGCCGAAGAGCTCGGCGTTTGAAAGTGCGTGAGACGGCCGACACGGTGATTGGGCTTGTCAGTCTCGAGCACAGCCGTGACTCAGCTGAAAAAGCGCGCGAAAACTAAGGCTCCAGGCTCAGAAAGTTCAAACGCAGTCGAATTCGGTCGAGATGACCGTGGACACACTCGACGCCGGGAGGCCACGCCCCTTCGTGCAGGCCGAGACGGAGGAGGAGGCGCGCGCGCGGCGCATGCATAACATGGCCGTGCGCATGAACACCGAGCCTCCGCGCGGCCACGCCAACCTCACGCAGATCGTGATGTGGCGCCGTTGCATACCGCGCGACCTCAAGCTTTCCGTCGCAGAGCTGATCGCGCGCGGCGCGCTCACGTGGGACGACGTCTTCCAGGATGGCAATGTCGTGTGGGCGATCCGCCCGATCATTGGGTGGCGCTTGTACGCGTCGCGCGCGCGCGCCTTGACTCTTGTGCCCTCCTGCGCATGCCGCTTGCACCGCGCCGATCCAGCCTGATCTTCGCAGTGCAGTGCATGCAGGCGACGTGCGGCGCCGGACGGCAACCGGCCGCGCGCGTACCAAGCTGCGCGTGCAACGCGCGCGCGACGCGCGCGCGCGCGCGAGGGTCGCGTGTGCGCGCTCTGAATCGTGCGTTCGCGCCGGCCGCCTGCCCAACCTGCGTATGTATTCCTTCATGCCCGCTGCCTTTTCGCCGCAACGTGGGCCGCCGTGAATCGATCGCCGCGCGCTTGCTGCGACCGCTGCCTCTCCGCCACACTGCGGACCGTTGTCGATCGTGCGCTGCGCGTTTGCCTCGACCGCCACGCAGCCTTCCCGAGGCGCAGGCCTATCTCGTCAAAGTGCAGCGCGCGTTCGAGGACATGGCCAAGGCCAAGGCGGAGGGCGTTGCAAACCTCATGCCGACGCACCGGATGGATGAGGTGCAGGCGGAGCATGTGCGCGCATGGGAGGCTGAGCTCGAAGCCGAGTGTGACGCGCACGACAAGGCGGACGCCGAGCGGACGGCGCAGGTGCAGCGCGCGCTCGCGGACGGTACGATCGAGGCGTTGATGCACGACCCGAGGTTGCGCAGCATCCGCCAGCGCTACGACGCGCGCTATGACGCCGAGCGGAAGGTCGACGCCGCCCTCGAGCTCGCACGCATGCCCGCCGCGCTGCACCGGGCGGTCGCGCACCAGCGCCAGCACGCGCACTGCGCCGACCGGCAGCGGGTGACGATGCAAGACCTTGCCGTCGCGCACCTCAAGTGGCAGCCTGCGCGCGAGCAGCTCGTGCAGATGGCGCTCGGCGAACCCATCGCACTCACCGATGAGCAGCGCGCGCGGCGGCCGCTCGGCGCACAGCACGACGAGGACCACGACAGCGCGGCCGGCGGCGCGAACGACGACACGGCCGGCGCTGGCGCCGATGCGGCCGTCGGCGCCGAGGGCCGCGTGGCTTGCGGTTCTGCTGAGGCGGCGCCAGCTGGCGCGGCCGACGGCGCGGCCACAGGCGGCGGCGGCGGCGGCGGCGGCAGCTCGCTCTTTGCCGAGCTCGACCTCGTGATGGCCGCGGCCGGCGTGGACGGGCTGACGCCGTATGAGGTGGCGCGCGCGGCGCAGATCAAGGCGAATCGGCTCAAGATGGTGCAGCTCGGCCTCGTCTCACCAGCCGAGCCGGGTGGCTCACTCCTCGTCGGCCAGCCCGTCAACGCCAAGCGCACCCGAGCGCAGCTGCACACTGGCGAGCGGCGCACAGCGGCGGAGGCGCGCAATGCGGCGCGTGAGCTTTTCACCGAGCTGCGCCGCAGCGGGCGGCCGACGGGCAAGCCGGTCAAGTACACGCCAAGCGTGTTCCCAAGCCGTGCCGCTGCGCCGTCGGACGACTCTGACGGCAACGGCTCAAGCGAGTCCGACTCGGAGGGCGGCGACGGCTCGGAGGCGGCCGCGCGGCGGCGCGGCACGCGCAGCTCGAGCGACGGCGATGGGACGAGCAGCTCGAGCGACGGCGAATCAGACGACGACTCGAGCGAAGGTTCGGATGACAGCGCGGCGCAGCCGCGCCGCGGCGCGCGCGCCACGCGCATCGGCGGCGCGTCGGCGCGCAAGCGCGGTGCGGCCGCCTGCGCGACGTCCTCGGCGGCGCGCGCCGCCGCGGCGGCGGCGGGCGGCGGCGCGCGCGCGCGCGGCGGCGGCTCGGAGCGCAAGCCGGTGCTCGGCCGAGCACTGCAGTGCCCGCATCCCGGCTGCGCGTGGACCTTTGATATCAAGCACGTTCTCGAGGTGCGCGCCTGCGCGCGCGCGCGCGCGCAATGAGCCGACTGACGTCGCACGCGCGCGCGCGCGAGCGCGCCAAAGGGGATGCGCGACCTGTCGTCCGCCTTCTCGGCGCGGCACACCGAGAGCGCCCGCTGCGGCGCGTGGGGACGCTGACCTCTGTTGCTCGACCGACCTCCGCCCTTTGCGCCCAACCGCGTCGCGCGTTCACGGCCTCGTGCGGTGCGCCGCAGGAGCACATCCGCACGCACACGGGCGAGAAACCGTTCGCGTGCACCGTTGCGGGCTGTGGCCAGGCCTTTGCCAAATCGGGTGACCTGACGGTGCGCCGCAGCAGGGCCGGCGCGCGAGGCGGCTATGCACTGCAGCGCACGGGGCGCCTGCCCTCGTCGCCGACCACACGCCTCTCGCGCCCGCCCGCCGCGTGCCCACACCGTGCAACGCGGGCGCGCGCGCGTAATGAGCCGGCGGACGACGCACGCGCGCGCGCGCGAGCGCGCCAAAGGGGATGCGCGACCTGTCGTCCGCCTTCTCGGCGCGGCACACCGAGAGCGCCCGCTGCGGCGCGTGGGGACGCTGACCGCTCTTGCTCGACCGACCTCCGCCCTTTGCGCCCAACCGCATCGCGCGTTCACGGCCTCGTGCGGTGCGCCGCAGACGCACATCCGCACGCACACGGGCGAGAAACCGTTCGCGTGCACCGTTGCGGGCTGCGGCCAGGCCTTTGCCACATCGAGCCACCTGACGGTGCGCCGCAGCAGGGCCGGCGCGCGAGGCGGCTATGCACTGCAGCGCACGGGGCGCCTGCCCTCGTCGCCGACCACACGCCTCTCGCGCCCGCCCGCCGCGTGCCCACAACGTGCAACGCGGGCGCGCGCGCGTAATGAGCCGGCGGACGACGCACGCGCGCGCGCGCGAGCGCGCCAAAGGGGATGCGCGACCAGCCGTCCGCCTTCTCGGCGCGGCACACCGAGAGCGCCCGCTGCGGCGCGTGGGGACGCTGACCGCTCTTGCTCGACCGACCTCCGCCCTTTGCGCCCAACCGCGTCGCGCGTTCACGGCCTCGTGCGGTGCGCCGCAGGAGCACATCCGCACGCACACGGGCGAGAAACCGTTCGCGTGCACCGTTGCGGGCTGTGGCCAGGCCTTTGCCAAATCGGGTGACCTGACGGTGCGCCGCAGCAGGGCCGGCGCGCGAGGCGGCTATGCACTGCAGCGCACGGGGCGCCTGCCCTCGTCGCCGACCACACGCCTCTCGCGCCCGCCCGCCGCGTGCCCACACCGTGCAACGCGGGCGCGCGCGCGTAATGAGCCGGCGGACGACGCACGCGCGCGCGCGCGAGCGCGCCAAAGGGGATGCGCGACCTGTCGTCCGCCTTCTCGGCGCGGCACACCGAGAGCGCCCGCTGCGGCGCGTGGGGACGCTGACCGCTCTTGCTCGACCGACCTCCGCCCTTTGCGCCCAACCGCATCGCGCGTTCACGGCCTCGTGCGGTGCGCCGCAGAAGCACATCCGCACGCACACGGGCGAGAAACCGTTCGCGTGCACCGTTGCGGGCTGCGGCCAGGCCTTTGCCCAATCGAGCCACCTGACGGTGCGCCGCAGCAGGGCCGGCGCGCGAGGCGGCTATGCACTGCAGCGCACGGGGCGCCTGCCCTCGTCGCCGACCACACGCCTCTCGCGCCCGCCCGCCGCGTGCCCACAACGTGCAACGCGGGCGCGCGCGCGTAATGAGCCGGCGGACGACGCACGCGCGCGCGCGCGCGCGCGCCAAAGGGGATGCGCGACCAGCCGTCCGCCTTCTCGGCGCGGCACACCGAGAGCGCCCGCTGCGGCGCGTGGGGACGCTGACCGCTCTTGCTCGACCGACCTCCGCCCTTTGCGCCCAACCGCATCGCGCGCCCACGGCCTCGTGCGGTGCGCCGCAGAAGCACATCCGCACGCACACGCGCGAGAAACCGTTCGCGTGCACCGTTGCGGGCTGCGGCCAGGCCTTTGCCACATCGAGCCACCTGACGGTGCGCCGCAGCAGGGCCGGCGCGCGAGGCGGCTATGCACTGCAGCGCACGGGGCGCCTGCCCTCGTCGCCGACCACACGCCTCTCGCGCCCGCCCGCCGCGTGCCCACACCGTGCAACGCGGGCGCGCGCGCGTAATGAGCCGGCGGACGACGCACGCGCGCGCGCGCGAGCGCGCCAAAGGGGATGCGCGACCTGTCGTCCGCCTTCTCGGCGCGGCACACCGAGAGCGCCCGCTGCGGCGCGTGGGGACGCTGACCGCTCTTGCTCGACCGACCTCCGCCCTTTGCGCCCAACCGCATCGCGCGTTCACGGCCTCGTGCGGTGCGCCGCAGACGCACATCCGCACGCACACGGGCGAGAAACCGTTCGCGTGCACCGTTGCGGGCTGCGGCCAGGCCTTTGCCACATCGAGCCACCTGACGGTGCGCCGCAGCAGGGCCGGCGCGCGAGGCGGCTTTGCACTGCAGCGCACGGGGCGCCTGCCCTCGTCGCCGACCACACGCCTCTCGCGCCCGCCCGCCGCGTGCCCACTTCGTCAACACCTCCGCCCGCCGCCGTCGCAGGCGCATGTCCGCCGCAAGCATACTGCGCGCTAGACAAGAAAGTCTCGTTTCTGTGCCCGCCACCGACCTACCGAATCTTTGTTGCCTTCTCGGGCGCGAGCCGCTGCGAGAACACTTTGCCCACCCACACGGGCACGCACGAGACAGCAGTGATGGCGGACACTTTCCACAGGAACTCGACGGAGAGCATGAAGGGCAGATCAAATGTGCTCGTGCCGAGCAGCGTCGGCGACGAGAGCGCGAAGATCGAGCCGGCGTAGACGAGGAGCGTGAGCACCTGCCGGCGGATGCGACGCGCGCGCACGCCTGCCGTCAGCGCGCGCGGCGCGCGCCGAGCCTCGGGGTGCCCCTGGCACGCCTGCCAACGCGCGCACCTCGCACGCGATCATGATCGTATGCCACCGCTTCACCTCGACGGCGACCATGACGAGCTCCGTGAGAATGAGCGACGTGAAGCTGATGCCGACGACGTGCACGAGCCGCTTGTCAAAGAGGAAGATCGCGCCGAGCATGATCACACCGCCCTGGTAGATCGCCTTCCATGTCCAGATGAGAAAGGTCTTGAGCGAGAGATGCCGCCGCTTCTGCAGCTCCTTGTAGAGCTCGGGGTACTTGAGCGCGTTCTCTTGCGAGATATCCTGCGCGCACGGCCACACGGCGCGCGGGCGCGCCGTGTGAGCGACACACCTCCGCTGCGGGCGGCCGCATGGGCGCGCGCGCGCGCGCGCAGCGCACCTCGTCGAGCACGAGCGAGAAGACGGGGCCGGTGGTGAAGATGGTGGCGTACCCAACGGTAAGGAAGCCATTGTACACGGCAATCGACGCGAAGAAGAAGAGCGACGAGAAGACGGCCTGGATCATCGCGATGATGAGGCCGCGGTGGATGACGAACTGTGCGAGAAGTGACGAGCGCAAATAGGCGTTGCGTCCGTGCCACAGTACGAGGCGCTGCAGGTGCGAGAATTCGAGCAACGAGAAGTCGGCGGCCATGCTCGCCTGCTTGCCCTCCTTGCCCTCGATGCCAATGCCGACGTGCGCCTCGCGGATCATCGGGATGTCGTTGCCGCCGTCGCCTATCGCCGCCGTGCATTTGCCCGTGTGCGTCCGGATCAGCCGGACGATCTGGCCCTTCTGCGTGGGCGAGCAGCGGCAGCAGACGACGGCGGGCGCGGCGCACGCCACCTCGAGGAAGAGCACCTGGTGGTTCGCAAGGCACAACTCGAGCGAGGTGCCATCGACGAGTAGGCAAGGCGCATGCATTACTCCCTGTGGGTAGCCACGCAACTTTTGCAAGGCCTCGAGCGCCGTGCGCGCGACGAGCGGGTAGAAGGCGCCGCCGCGCGGCACGAGCGACGCGTTCTGCGCAATTACCATCGCCGTCTCGAGCTTGTCGCCCGTGAGCATCCACGTGCGCACGTTTGCATTGCGCAGCTTCTCCAGTGTCTGCTGCACGTGCGGCTGCAAGAGGTCCTCGACTGCAGTCAGACAAAGGAGCTCCATCTCGACCTCAAGTCGCTCCACGCAGCCACGCACGCCCTGGTCGCGCAGCGCCGCCGACTTTGCCAGCCGCGCCGCCTGCAGCTCAGCCTCGAACTGGCGGTAGGCGGGTTCCGAGATGCGCCTGCGCGCGACGACGAGGGTGCGAAGTCCCTCACGCGCCAAGTTGCCCACCTCCTCCTCCAGCCAGTAGGAGCGAGCGACCTTCTCCGCCATCACCACGTCCGCGCCCTTGGCGTAGAAGCTGAGCTCGCCCGTCTGCCGCGAGCGCAGCACGATGCCCATGCGCTTGCTCTCAGAGCTAAACGGGAACTGGGGAGGTGGGAAGGGGGTTTGGGGGGGGGGGGGGGGGGGGGGTAAGGGGGCGCTAGGTTCGAGGAGCACATCGTGGCGCGTGCTGGGTCAGGAGCGGGCGCTGGGTGTGGCGGGTTTGGGACGCGTACGCGCGGACAAAAGCGCGCCGTAGCCATGATCCCAACAGCCAAAAGGCGAGACAGCACATTCGCGCAGGCACGCGCGCGCGCGCAGAGCGTCGCGGCCGTGCGGCCAAGCCACGCACCGCGCGCGCTGCGGCAGCGTGTGCGCACCTCCTGCAAAATCTCGTACGCGAGCTCGGCGCCGTCGGACACGCGGCGCAGCACAATGTGCCGTAGGTCGCGTGCGATGAGCAGCAGGCCGCACGAGGCTGCAAACATGACGAGCGCCAGCTCGTCGGGCGAGGCGCCCTGGTACGAATGGCCTCCCGCCACTGGCGAGACGTTGTGACAGAGGGCGATGGCGAGGAGGGCGTCGCGCGCCTGCGCGGCGAGCGGCGGCGGCGCCTCGCCCGCCGCCTCGGCAAGCCACGCATCGCGGAGCAGACCGCTGACTTCGTCAAGCCCACTCGACGTCAGGCAGTGATTTCCGAGGTGAAGTTTCCGGAAGACCATCTCATTGCGAGTGAGCGTGCCCGTCTTGTCGGTGAGGAGGTATTCGATGCCACCGAGCTCCTCGGAGATGGAGGACGAGCGCACGATCGCGCCCTTCATCCCCTCGTCCTGAAACATGTGCAGCGCGTAGGTGACTTTGGCCATCTCGAGTGAGACGCGTAGTGAAATTGGCACGATGGAGGAGAAGAGGAGAACAAAGCGCGAGAAGGCGAGGGCCTTGAGCACGAGAGAGGGCGAGTGTCCGGGGGGCAGCAGGACCATGAGCGCGGCGAGCGACACGGTGAAGCAGAAGAGAATCTTTGCGAGGAAATTAATCTGCAGGTCGAGCCCCGCCACCTTGGTCGGGGTCGCTGAGGCGTTCATCATACAACGGGTCTTTGGGAGGGGGAAGGGGGAAAGAGGGGGGGGAGGGGGGGGGGGGGGGGGGGGGGGGGGTCAAGGATACAGGAGGCGTGCGGGGGTGCAGGGATCAGGGGCGAGCTGGGCTGTGTGTGCACAGAGGGGCGGTGCTGGGCTCGGGCGTCTACCTGCAGCCGAGCAAGGCACGCGCGCCATGCCGCGCGATGCCGCGCGCACCTCGTCGCCCGTGTAGACCACCGCGCCGATCGCCGTGCCCGACGCGAGCACCGTGTTGCACCACATCGTGTTCTCTAGCCCGAGCGGCTCAGCGAGGGGTGCGGCCATGCCGCCGCCGCCTCCCCCGCCCGCACCGCCAGGCGACGCTTGCGCGTGCGCGCCGGCCGCGACCGCGGCGGCGGTGGCGCCGTCCGCCGGCGTGGACAGCTCGCCGATGAACTCGTAGATGTCCTTGGTCGGCGCGGCCGCGTAGAGCGTCGCCGCGAGGCTCTGCAATGCGTGGTTGGTGTCAAGGCGTTGGCACGAGGGCACGGCGACGCGAAGTTTCCAGTCCGTTTCGCCGTCGAGCTGATCGGTGCGGAGGAAGACCGTGCCCGACTGCTCCGTCGTGCGCAGCAGCACGAGGTCGGCGGGCACGCGCTGGTTGGTCTGAACCGCGATCAGGTCCCCGACCCGGATCTGGGATGACGGGACGCGCTCGACTCGTCCGCCGGCGCACAGCCGCTCGTATGTCTCGCCGTTGAGCTTGCGGTCGGAGAGCCAGCGCTTGAGGTCGTCGTGCGCCTCCTTCACCATCGTGATCACCAGCACGAACGCGAGCGGCGCGATGTAGGTGAAGAGAAAGCCAACCTTGAGCGGCGGGAAGAATTGCGAGATGGCGACGACGAGGAAGTAGAGGTTGAAGAAGAATTTGAACTGCTCGTAGAGCACCTTGGGGAAGAAGGTGAGCAGCGAGAACTTTTGGTTGTTGATCACGTTGCGGCAGTGCCGCCGCGTCGTCGGCCGCTTGGCGTTGAGCCGGATCACGCGGTGCTCGTGCAGCCCGTTGCCAAACACCCAGCCGAGCGCGCGGCGCACGCCGCCGCAGCAGCGGCGCGGCGGCAAGCCGTCGGAGGCGGACTGCGCCGCCGCAAGCTCCTCGTACCGCACGTAATTGTGCGACATCTCCGTGGCGCAGCTGCGCGGCGCGGCGCGGCGCGGCGGTGCGGACGGCGCGCGCGGGCTCGTGGGTGCGCGCGCGCGGCGTGGCGCGTCGAGCCGAGCGCGAGGCGCGCACCGAAGCCCCTCGCCCTCCTCCGCCGGTCCCGCCCGCGTGGCCGTGGCCGTAGACGTGGACGCGTTGAGCCGGGTCCACGGCAAGGTCATGCGCTGCCCGACCGCACCCTGCTCGACCAGAGGACGAGCGGGGCCTCCGCCGCCGCCGAACCAAGTCCTCAAGTACGTAATGATGGCGGCCGCCGCCTTTCTCCGGAGCGGGATGGGCAATTTCAACGACGCGTGACGACGGGGGAGCAGAGAACGGCGATGCGACGGGTCGCGCTCGCGCTGCTGCTCGCGCTCGCACGCGTACCGATGACGCATCAAGCAGCGTTCGAGCTTCAACCGGCGTCGTCCTCCCCCGCACCGAGTCCGGAGCGCACGCCGGGCGGGACGCCGCCTTCAGGCGGCAAGCCAGACGTCGCGCTGCCGGCCGCTGGCGTGGCGGCCGCTGCCCTTGCCGCCGTCTCCGAGCTTCGCCCTCCTGCCGCGCCGCTCGTCCAGGCCGATGCGCCGGGCGCGGCGCGTGTGCCCGCGAACGGCACGGCGCGCGCGCAGCTTCCGCGCGCGCACACGCGCGCGTCGGCTGAGCCCGCAGGCGAGCACACCGCGGTCGGCAGCGTGGGCGCGCCGGCTGGATCAGCCGCGACGCAACCTGTCGTCGTTGCCGCCGCAGCCGCGCCGAGCGCCGCCACATCCACCGCCGCGCTCGCACCCACGAGCGAGCGGCGCGTGTCCCCGGCCCAACGGCCATCTGCTGCGGCCCAACAGCCCTCGCCTGCGTTCCCGGGGCGGGAGGCGGACTTTGCCGCTGAGCCGGCGGCTGTGTTCCCGCGGCCTGCGCACGGTTCTCCGCAGCTCGCATCTCCCGGCCCGGCCGTTTCCGCCGCCGGCGCGAACGGCGATCCGTTGTCGGCCGCCGACGCGACCGTACACACAGGCGATGGCGCATTTCAAATGTCGGCGGCCGCACACGGCGGCGCGGCGCTTCAGCGCGAGGCGGCGTCGGGCGCGGTGCCGGACGACGCGCTGGCGCACGGCGCCGTGCACGCGGCTCTGGCCAGCGCGACGGGCGGCGGCGCGGGCGCTGCGAACGGCGCGCGAGGTGAGGGCGGCGCGCACGCACAATATGCGTCCGCGTCCGCGTCGGGTCCTGTCCCCACTGGACAGGCGCATGGCGACCCTTTGCAGCTCGAGCCGAGCGGCGGTGCGAGCGGCAGCGTCAGAGGCGGCGGTGGCAGCGGCGGCGGCGTCAGCGGCGCCAGTAATGGCGCCGACACTGCGAGCAAGGGCGATGCCAGGAATGGATGTGGCGCAAGCGAAGGGCAGGCGTTCGCGGCATTTGCAGACGGCGCGGCGGCGCACGCACCGGAGCAGGCGGCGGACGCCCGGGTTGGCATTGGCGCGCCCGAGGCGCAGCCGGCAGCCGTTGCGCTGCTGACTGCGCCGGTTCCTGCAAGCGCGCACCTCGTGACGGTGTTGGCACAGCCGCGGGGCACTGGTGCTGCGGTGGCCGTTGGCAGGGCCGGCGGCGGCCCAGTCGGCGGTGCGGGCGACGAGGCGGCGGCTGCTTCGCTTCACGACGATGCAACCGGCGACACTCTCAGTGGCGCGGGAAGCGAGCCCGCCCATCCGCACGGCAGCACGGGCGCGCATCCCCCCGCAGAGTCCGGGCATGTTCCCGCAGAGTCCGGGCATGTTCCCGCAGAGTCCGGGCACGTTCCCGCAGAGTCCGGAGCACAACCTACGACCGCCGCGCCGCCTGATGTGCGCCGCATGCCCGCGGCCGCGCATGCCGACGCACCGCGCGCGCCTGGCCTTGCGCCCGATTCTGCTGGGCCTTTCGATACTGAGCCAGGGTCGGCAAGCGTGCTCGCCCAGCGTCCCGCCAAGGCGCGGCATGCGGCCTCGGCGATTCACGCACAGCTCGCGCCATCGACCGAGCCCTCCACCGAACTCTACGCCGAACCCTCCGGCGAGGCATTCGCGGAGCCCTCCGCCCAGCCCTCCGCCGGGCCCTCCGCGGAGGCCTCCGCGCAGCCCATCGCCGAGCCCTTTGCCGAGCCCTTTTTTCTCCCGATCGATGCCGCGGCCAATTCCGCGGGCGAAGGCGACGTCGACACGACAGACAGCGACGCGGCGGCGAGCGGCGCGCTGCCCGCCGCTTCTGCGCTGCTCGCGCCCAGCGGAGATCACACGTTCGCGGCACGCGCGGCCCCGTCGAGCTGGGCGATGGCTACCTTGAGGCTCGTGCTGTGCGTGTTCGCGCTCATGTGCGCATCCCGCGTCATCGGCTGGCGCGGCACGTGCGGCTGGCACAACCAGGCGTCGGAGCTTTGGGATGCTGCGCGCGACTCTCTGGAATCATCCGACGACGGTTCGTACCTGCCGCTCGTCGCTCACGCCACGCCGCGCGCCAAACGGCCGACCCGCGTCTGGCGCATTGCGCACGCCTTCGTTGCACGCGCGCGCGCGTTCGCGCGCATGCGCGGCAGCAAGTTGGGCGGAGGCGCGGCGAGCTCGGCAATGGCGCGCGGAGGCGCGGGCGCGAACGGCAGTGGCGGGAACGCGCAGCTCGAGATGTCCGTGAAGCGACGTCAAACGCCCGGCCGTTTGCCGGCCGGGCGGGACGGCGTGTGGGATTCGCCGCAGACCCTGCGCAACCTGTCGATGCCCGCACTCTCGCGGCTTGTGTCCGAGGTGTGGACCCCACGCCTACTCGACTCGACCTCCGACCCGCCCGCCCTCGTCTCCGGCGAGTTGCTCCGCGCGGTCTGTCAGCAGGTGCTGCCACGCAGGTACGGCATTAAGGATTGGCGGCTGGTGTTTTCGACGGAGCAGCATGGTTGCTCGCTGCAGACGGCGTATACGCGGCTCGCCGAATGCACCGGCGCAGAGCCGTGCGTCCTCCTGCTCCTCGATACATGCGGCCACGTCTTTGGCGCCTACTGCTCGACGTCGCCGCGGCCGGACGGGCAGTATCATGGCACGGGCGAGACGTGCCTTTTCAGTGCAAAGCCGCAGGTGCGCGTGTACCGCTGGTCGCACGCCAACGAACTCTTCGTGCTCGGCGGGCACGACTTTTTTGCGTTCGGCTCGGGCCCCGCCTTTGGGCTGCGCGTGGACAGCTCGTTTGAATTCGGCTCGAGCGGGACGAGCGACACATTCAAAAATGAGTGCGTGGCGAGTGCGTGCGAGTTTCGCATCGTCAAGGCGGAGCTGTGGGGGTTTGTGTGAGCCCGTGTTGCCAGCTATAACGCCAAGAATTGGGCATGGGTCAGTCGTCCACGCTCGTCCTGCTTGCCGCATTGTCTGCGCCGACGGACGCGCGCCGGAGAGCGATCTGAGGTGCCTGTCGCTGCGAGCCGCCGCTCGCACTATCGCGTGGTGCCGTACGCGCGTTGGTCGCCGCGTTGCGCCCTGCCTCCGCGCTCGCCGCGCGCGCCGCGAACTCCGCTTGCGCGAGCCGCTCGAGGTGCTTGGCCACGCCGGCCGTCAACTCGTTCATGTGCGCCAGCTGTGCGGGCAGACATCGCGGCGCGCGCGCGGCGCGATGAGCGTGAGGCGCGGGCCGTGCGCGAGCCGTGCGGGCGCGCGCCGCGCGTTGCTCGGCGCGCGGCGCGCACCCTGCGCTCAGTGTCTGTAAACATGGGGATCTCGAAACGGTTGGATATGCCGAGCGCCATCCACGACGCGAGGCTCTCCTTCATGTCGACGCTCACCATCCGCAGCCGCGCCGGGTGCGCGTCGGCGTAGTCCTGCAACACGCGCCAAAACTTGGGCGTCGCGTCCGAGAGCACCTCGCCCTGGTCGTTCTCAAGGCGCAGCGCGGCCTCGACGGCCGCACACAATGCGCTCGCCGCGGCGCACTGCTCCTTGACCCACGCGCTGTAACGGCTCGCCTGGTCGGTAACGTCGCGCTGCACATCCGTCTGCTTGGCCTCGATGTCGGCCTTGAGCTCCTCAGCGTGCGTGAGCGTGGCGGCCATCGTCATCTCGTGCGAGCCGGTCGGCACGCCGCGCGTGCGGAGCAGCGCGCGCACGATGGGCTGGTCGGACCCGTTCTCGCGCTCGGCGTCGTCGAGCGCCGTGTTGCCGAAGAGGTCCTCCGCCGCCGTGTTGATGCCATCCTGCTCGAGGAGCAGCGTGCACGCCGCGACGCGCGCGTTGGACGCTGCGAGGTGGAGCGGCGTGCGCTTGTCGTAGTCGGCCACGTTCACGGACACCCTGTGCCTGATCAGGCGGTTGAGCGTGTCCAGGTCGTCGGCGGCCGCCGCGTAGCACATGTGCAGCGCCGCGTCGAACGTGCCCATGTGCGCGCCGTGCGCGATCAGGATCTGCGAGCATGCGTCGTGCTGCTGCCGGTAGGAGTCGTAGAGCGGCGTGCGGCCGCGCCGATCGCGCGCGTTCACGTCCGCTTTCGCGTCGACCAGTAGCTGGACGGCGAGCACGTTGCCGACGCCCGCTGCGACGTGCAGTGCGGTGCGCGCCTCGTAATTGTCGACGGTGAAATCGGCCTTGAAGCGCATGTGGAATTCGAGCTCCTCGAGGCGGCCTGAGTCGGCCGCGCAGTAGCACAGCTGCTCCGACAGGCCCGTCGTGTCGCGGAACGCGCCGTGTCGGTGGAGGAGCTCAGCGGCGGCGAGCTTGCGGTGGCGGATCGCGTCGGCGAGCGGCGTGCCCTCGAAGCGGTCCTTGACGTTCACGTCCGCCTGCGCGGCGATGAGGAGCTCGATCACCTTGAGCTGGCCCTCGCACGCCGCGAGGTGCAGCGGTCGTCGCTTGTCGTAGTCGCCACCGTTCACGTCGATCCGGTTGTTGGAGAGGATGCGCTGAATCTTCTCAATGTCGCCCTTCGCCGCAGCCTCGCACAGCCGCACGACATGCATGTTTTCGCGCCGCTTCTTCGCCGTCATAATCACCTGCGCATCAAGGGGGAAGGGTGCCGGTACGGCCAAGCACTCGCGTAAGCGCTCAGGGCGCCCGTCGATGGCAGGCTATGCGACGCGGCGCGGCGCGGCGCGGCGCCGCGCGCGGACCTTTTGGATCGTCTCCTCCTCGGTCAGCGGCGCAGCGTTGGCCTGCGTGCCGACGGCCGAGCCCACGGCCGATGCGGCATACTGCGACTCCGTGTCCGTCAGCGTCGAGCCGAGCGCGGACGATTTGCTCGACGATTTGGATTTGCCCGAGCGGCTCGTGAGCATCCCTGCACGGCCACGCGCGCGTGAAAGGTGGCGCGATCGGAGGGGCGTGCGCGCGTGAGCGGGTCTCGCGCTGCGCGGCGTTGTGGAACGGGTGCGCGCGTCGAGTGCGCCCGCGGTGGCGTGCGCATACCGTCGTACTGCAGCATCGCGTTGTCCATCACCTTGTCCTCCTGCATGGGGAAGGTCTTGAGGAGGATGCGGTAGCTCTCATTGGAGAGGACGAAGACGCGCGTCTCCACGTCGGAGGCGGTGCGGCCGCTGTTGAAGTGGCGGATGCCAAACACGAAGGCGAGGTCGCCCACCGTGTCGCCCGCCACTGCAAGCTGCAGGTCATCGTCGTCGTCGTCGTCGTCGGCACCGCCGCTGCCGCCAGGCGTGTCCGAGCCGTGCCACAGCTCAACGGAGCCCGACTCGACGAGGAGCAGCTCCTTGCACGCCTCGCCCTCGCGAAAGAGCATCGTCTCGGGCTCAAGCGTGCGCTCGCGCAAAAGGGACGAGAGGCGGTCGGCGAAGGCGTCGGAACAGCCGCGGAGCAGCTTGGCCTCGCCGACGAGGTGCCGGTTCGTGTGCCGGCTCACTTCAATTTGCAGCGCGATCGGCATCATGCCCGCGATGTCCTCGTCGCGCACCGACGAGAAGGACGCGTCGCGCAGCCGCGCGTGGAAGAAGCCCTCGACGTGCGCCTTGAGCTCGGCGGGCACGTCGATGTGCGTGAGGTACGCATGGACGAGCTCGAGCTGGCTTCGCTTGCTCACGATCTCGTCGTCCTGCTTCATCACGAGCGTACTGATCTGGCCGACAGTCCACGCGTACACTGTCATCGACAGGATGAGCATCCCAACGTACGCGGCGATCTCGACGTAGTTTGTTGGCAGGTGGTTGATGCCGAGGCCGGAGAGCATCGACAGCGACATGTACAGCGCGATCGAGTACCGCCGGACGCCAATCCACGCGTTCGAAAAGTCGGCCGAGAGGAAGTCATTCTCATCGGTTGCACCCCCCTCGTGGAACAGGCCGTTGTACTGCGCGGGCCACGTGCGCACAAACGTTGGGTCGGCGGGCCTCCAATTCTGCAGCGTGAACGTGGCGACGCCATCAAACTGGAAGCCGAGCAGGTTCCACATGCACGCGCAGAAGTGGCCGACGACGACGAGGATTGAGAGGAAGCGCAGGATGCCGGTCACGAGGTCGTTGTCGACCTGGCGCTTGCCCCACTCGGCGTACGCGCGCCATGCGTAGCGCGCGAGCCCGAGGCGGAAGAGGCGCAGCGCGTACGCCACCTGTGGCGGTGCCGAGAGCGCGATCGCGAACGCGTTGTGCGGCCACGTCATGAAGACGTCGAAGGCGAACTCGGTCGTGAGGTAGTGCGTGCGGATCTCGGCGGCATCGTAGATGATGGCCGACTTTGCGTTCACAAAGGAGGTGTGCAGCCGGATTGCGATGCGCGCAATGTAGAGCGCGTCGATCATGTACGACGAGAAGAAGAGCCACTCGAGCGTCTTCGCGTTCTCCCAGAAGCAGAGCGTTGCGGGCTGCGCGATCACCTCCCACGCGAAGAGCGCGAGGTAGAAGCGCGTCAGCGCGCGGTGCGTCGCGCTCACGTGCGAGATCACGTACCACGGCTTGGCGACCGCGTGCCGGCCCTGGCTCTCGATCGAGGCGAGCATTGCGGCCGTGGCGCCGCCAACGCCACCGGCCTCGCTGCCCGCGTCGGCATCGTCCGCTGCGGCCAGATCGGCGGCCGCGGCCGCGCCGGCCGCTCCAGCGCGCGCGTCGGGCGGCTTGAGGCCAAAGCGCGCACGCAGGCGATCGGTCCAGCCCGCCGCGAGCGGCGCGATCATCGAGGCGAGCGCGGCATCCGCCGCGCCAGATTCCTTGGCCGTTTGTCGCAGCTGCGCGCTCGTGGCGCGCAGCGCGGTCACCAGCTCACGCCAGCGCGCTTGCACGCGCGGCGCGCCTTCGGCGTTGGCGCCGAGCGCCGCGGACGTCGCGGCGTGCGGCTTGGCCGCGCCGGCTTCCGCAGAGTCGCGACGCGACCCGAGGCCGCTGTTCCGCCGCCCTTCGGCCTCACCATCCTTTCCGATGGCTGACGCGCGCCGGCCGCCGCCGGCCGCGCTGCTCTGCTCAAGAGCCGTCGCGGCCGCACCGAGCGCCGACTCGACGGACGCATGCCGCTCGGCCGGATTGCGCTGCTCGATGGCGCGGTCGGAGATCTCAAGGCCGAGCGCATCGAACACCCACGCCTCCACATCCGCCTTGCGCACGAGCTTCGGGTTGACAGCGACCGAGTTTAAAATGAGTGGAATGAGCGCTTCCGCCTCGACTGGCTGATCGCGCCGCAGCCTGCCGACGTCAATGCGCAGCTGCACCGCGTCGGCGAGCGCGGCGAGTAGCGGCGCCGAGGCGAGCTGCGCGCGCAGCGTGCGCTCGGCCGCCGTTGCCTCCGGCGCCGCGCCGTCGCCATCGTCGCTGTCGCGCGCGCTGTCCGGCCCCCGCGCCGCGCCGGGCGGCTTGGCGCCAGCTCCGCCCGACACGGCGCCGAGCCTGAGCTTGAGCGCTGGCACGGCCTTGTTGCCACCGCCGCGCACGCCGCGCTGGTCGCTACCGCCACGGGAGGCCGGCAAGCCTGCGCTGTCGACGTCGTCGTCCTCGCCCTGCGCAAGGATCCACGAGGCAGCGCCCGCGAAGAACTGGACCTTTGTCAGCTGGCGCGGCTTGTGCTCGCCCGCGCTCATCACGTCGACAAGAGAGTCGCCGTACAGGCCCGACGACGCCTCGGAGAGGTGCGTGATGAGCGATTTGATCTCATCACCGCCCATCTCGCCGAGCGAGCCCTGCAGCGAGCGCAGATGGCGCACCTTAATGATGCCGCGGTTGTTCGGGTCAAAGATGGCGAAGAGGCCCGCCATCAGCTCGGCCGCCGGCGCAATTGCGGCTTTGATATCGGCGGACGCGCCGCCGCTCGGCAGCGTGGGCAGGCTGCGGCTTTCCGCCGTCGGCGCGCCGCGTCTCGACACTCGGATGCTGCGCGGCTCGCCTCCCGCGCTGCCCGTCGGTCGCGCGACGGAGGCGGTGGAGCGCCGTGTGGTCAGGCTGCCGAACGCGCGCAGCGCGACGACACGCCGCGCAAACTTGCCCCAACCGCCCGTCTTGCGCATGCCTGGCCGAACGGGCACGGGCAAAGTAACGGTAGCCAGGTCGGAGTGCTCGTTTGAGCTGCGAACTCCGCCGGCAGCCGCCGCGCCGCGCCCGCGCGGCGCGGCAAGCGGCTCGCTCGGCGCGTACGCGGAGCCGTTGGAGATGCGCGAGAGGCGCACTGCCGCCATTGGCACATTTGAAAGCCAGCGCGATGGCGCGCTGTGCATGTCGCTCGCGGGCGCGCCGTTAAGCCGCCGCGCAAAGCGCTTGGGCGTGCCCGACGTGGTGGGCGAATCGGCGCCTCCCGCGCCACCCTCGCCGTGCCCATCTTGCACGAGCAGCGCGGTGAGCGACTTCGAGCAGAAGGCGGCGACGTACCCGACCTGCGACAGGAAGACACACGGCCGAGCGTCGTCACGCTCGGCGTCGCCCGCCTTGTCGTACGAGCCGGCCGCGCTGCTCACGTCATCGCGCGCGCAGCCGACGCCGTCGTCGCCGCTCGCGCCGAGGTGCGGCGCGGCCACGGCGCGCTGCCTCGGCCTGTGCGGCGCGCTCGCGCCGAGCAGCTGCGCGAGCTCGGCGTAGATCTCGTCGCAGACCGTCTCGGCGAGCCGCGCCTCGAGTCCGAACGCGTCAACGAGCATGTCAATCATCGCCGCGTGCTCGTTTTCGAGACGCTCGGCCTTGTCGAAGGGCGCGAAGGAGCTTGATGAGAGTCGCGCGCTAAAGATGGCCGAAAGAGCACCGAGGGCCTTCTCGGCGCGAGGCAGCCGGAGCACGAGCCGGATGAAGGTCTTGGCGGTCGCCGCGGCATCGACGGCAGGCGTCTCGACGCGCGAGTGCGCGCCAGCCTCGGGCGTGTCCCTGCCGTGCCCGTCCGACACCCCACCCGTGCTGCCGCGCGCGCCGTCGGGCACCTGGTCGTCCGAGTCGTAGTCTGACGCCCAGTCCTCCTCGGAGCACGACGCCTGCGAGTTGTCGTCCGACTCGGCGCCCATCTGCCCGTAGCTCTCAATCCAGCGCTCCGCGTGCTTGAGCAGCAGCGAGTAGAGCGGGCGCGCGGCGCGGTAGAGCTTGCCAACGTCGTCGACGAGCTCGCGCAGCGCGACGCCGAGCTCACGCGAGCGGTGGCGCTTGAGCAGCTCGAGCTGCTTGCGCCGCCCGGCGCGCGCGTTGAGCCTGCGGTTCGTCGCGTACATGTCGCGCGCGGCCGCTGCCTCATACAGCGCGCACAGCTCGGGGTCCGCCGCGCGCTCGAGCGGCAGCTTTGCGTTGCACTGCTGCACGAGGAGTGCCGCGCACTCGTTGGACGTCCACAACGCGTCAATGAGCGGCGGCTTGCCCCACCGGTCGCGCACCTCCACGTCGGCCATCGCGCCGAGCAGGTAATGCGTCGTCGAGATCGAGCCCGCCGCGCACGCGAGGTGCAGCGCCGTGCGGCCATCGTAGTCAGCGGCATCGACCAAAACGCCAGTCTCAACGAAGAAGCGCACAAGGCCAATGTCGCCTGCCGCGGACGCCTCGCATAGCGATTGTGCCATTTTGAGTGGGCTCGGCCGTGCGCCCGCGCGCACGAGCAGCTGCGGGGGGGGGGGGGGGGGGGGGGGGGGGGAGGGGGGGGGGGGTGGGGGAGGGGCGCGCGCGCGCGTGGTGGCGAGCACGCCGGCGCGCGATCGTGAGCGCGCGCGTGCGCTGCGTTCGCCTGCCCCGACCTGCGCATGATGCTGACCCGCTCCTTGGCGCGCAGCCGGCGTGACGCGCGCGCACAGCGCGGTGCGGCGCGGCGCGGCGCGGCGCCGCTTGGCGCGGCGCGCGTAACGCGGCGAGACGCGCGCACGCACCTGCGTGACGAGCGGCCGTTCGGACGCAACGGCGTCGTCGGCGGGCGTCGCGCCCTCTCGGCACTGCGCCGAGACGTCTGCGAGCTTCGAGACGAGGAACTCGACGACGCGCATGTTGCCCGACGCGGCGGCGAGGTGGAGCGGCGTGCGACCGTCATAGTCGCCCGAATTGGCGGCGATGCCGTGTTCGAGCAGCCTGTTCAAACGGTCGAGGTCGCCGCTCGCGGCCGCGTCGCAGAGGAGTCGGGCCGGGTCGACGACTTCGAGCGCAACGCCGGCTTGGCGCAGCACGTCGAGCACGGCCTCGTGCTTCCCCTCGATCGCGTCCTTGATCGGCGCGCTACCCCAGCGGTCGCGCACGTTTGGATCGGCGCCGAGCTGGCAGAGCAGCGCGACGACGCGCGCGTTGCCCTCGGAGCACGCGAGGTGCAGCGTCGTCCTGAGATCATAGTCGCCCGCGTTGAGGTTGAGCCCGCGCGCGGCGAGCGAGCGCACGCGGTCGACGTCGCCCTCGGACGCGGCGTAGGTCATCTGCGTGAGCGCGTCGTCGTTGCGGTCGTGCAGCGCCTGCCGCACGAGCTCGCGCAGCTCTTCGAACTCCTCGCGCTCCTCGTCGCTGAGCGTTGCGTCAAGCTCGAGGCCGCGGCCGAGGTCCGAGCCATCGCGAGAAAGCGCGAAACGGCGGAGCAAGTTCTGCACGATTACGTCGGCCTGCTCGGGGAAGACGGCGATCACCTCGTCAAAGTCGGACGATGCGAGCACGAGCAGCGTCGCCTCGGACGCGCCGGTGGTCGTCACGGTGTACGGCTGGACGATGCCGAGGATGAAGGCGATCTCGCCGACGATCGGCGTCTCGCCCAGGTCGGAGCGGACCGTCGCAATGTGCGCGTCGCCCTTGCGCACGTGCAGCGTGCCCGACGTGCACCAGAGGAGCTCGCGGCTTCCGTCGCCGCGGTCGAAGAGCATCTCGAGGGGCATGGCGTACCGCTCGGTCAGAACCATGACGAGCTGGCCGAGGAACTGGGGCGAGCTGCCGTACAGCACCCACGCGCGCGACACGCGGTCATGGTAGCGCGCGCCCGCGACGCGCAGGCGGAGCGAGAGCGGCAGCTGCTGGAAGACCGCCTCTGTCCCGCTTGACTGCTTGCGGTGCTGGAACTCGAAGTGCGCGATCATCTTGCGCCCAACCGCTGGCGGCAGCCTGCGGCGCGTCGCGTACTCCTCGACGGCCTTGATGAGCTCGTTGAAGCGGACGGTTCGCTCGTCCGTGCGCACGAGGTAGTGGAAGAGCGTGCCGAGCACGTCTGAAGCAGGACGCGCCGGCGAGTCGCGCGGAAAGGGGCGGGCGCGGGCGCGTCATTGTCGCGCGCGCGAGCGTAGCGTGAAACTGTGGAGCGGCGCGCAAATGGCGGCGCGGTGTGGCGCTGCGGCGCACAGGCGTAAAAGACGATCTGCACGATGATCATCGACGAGCCGAACCAGATCTCCGACTGCATCACGAGTGTGATGCTCCCGTACCCCATCGACGCGACGCCCGACCACGCCATGTACTGCGCCATCATGTACGCACGGACGCCGCTCGTCTGGGTCGGCTCAAAGAGGCCGGGCACGCCGACGAGCATCTCGTACTGCGCGGTCCACGACGGGAGCTGCAGCCCGTTCCGGTCGGGCGACGCCGAGAGCGCCCACCACATGCATCCCACCCAGTGCGGCACGCTCATCAGGACGAGCGTGAATTTGAAGATGGCGAAGACCGTCACGTTGGTCGTGAGGTCGGCGTTCAGATGCGCCATGTAATCGCTGAGGTCGCGGAGGCGGATGCAGCGGAAGACCTGCGCGCCGTACCACGGCCACAGCAAGCCTGTTCGCGCTTGCGTCGTCCGCCCCGCCGCGAGCGCAAAGACGGTCACGAGGTCGACGATGAGCCGTTCGAGCGTGTACGGCGCGCTCTCGCCATCGCCGGCGTCAGCCGTGCGCGGCGCGTTCGGCACGCTTGCGGCAGCCGTGGCACGCATTACGCGCTGTGCCGCGTGTTCGCGGAATTCGCGCCGCACCGCGTGCGCGATGCACGCCAGCTCGAACAGATCGACCGCCGCGTCGAGCACGATCGGCAGCGCGAGCCGCGCGAAGCCGACGGGGAACGCGCACCGGAGCGGGATGGCGAATTCCTCGTAGGTGAGCGTCGGCAAGCGAAGGAGCTTGTAGTAGCGCGCAATCCGCGCCTCGAACTGCGCGCGCGCGTGCATCTGCGCGCGCACCGCGTCCGCGTCCTCCTCGTCGACGCCGACGAGCACGCCGCGCCACTGCACCTTGCGATGCGCCGCGCCGCCCGGCTGCCGGCGCACATCGCCGCGGCGTAGGATGCTGCGCGCCTTGACCGCGCTCTCCGGACCCCCGGCGCGCAAGCCCAGCCGCCGCCCCAGCGGGGAGGCCTCGAGGGCGGCCGCAAGCCCTTGCCCTTGCCCGTGCCCCATGAAGCTGCGTTTCGCCGCGGCCAACACCGGCGACTGCGAATACAGACCGGAATGGTTTCGAGCCGAAACGCGGTTTATCTCGCCGCGTTTCGGCGTTTCATTTTATCTCGCCGCGTGCCGTGGCCCGTACGGCGTGCCCGCCTCGAGCGCGCGGACCGGCGCGCCGCGCCACTCGCCCGGCGGCGGCGCGGCCAGCGGCGCGCCGCACCCGGCCCCTTGCCCCTCCGCCCCGGGCTGCGCCGACTGAGCAGCGAGCTCGTCGACAAGCTCGGCCGCGCGAGCGGCGGCCGCGAGCACGTTGCCCATCTGCGCGAGCAGCGCGCCGTGCTCGCTGCGCCACGCGGGGCGGAGGGCGTCGACGGCGGAGCCGTGCGGCGAGTAGACGGCGTGCACGTCGGCGGCAAGCGCGCCAGCGGCGGCGCTGTCTTCGCGCGTGAAGCACGCCAGCCGGCGCGCGCCAAAGTCCGCCCACGCGGGGGACGGCTGGAAGTAGGTGAGGCGCAGCGCGTGCGCGCTGTCGAGCACGTCAACCGGCGCGAGCTGCGGCGAAGTAAGGTCGAAGGAGTGGAAGCGCTGCGCATCGTCCTCAAAGTGCGGGTCGTCCATCAGCTGCGTAGTCTCGAGCGCCACGTGCCATGTCGACGCGCTCGCGCCGGACAAGTCGGTGGCCGGCGGCAGCGCGCGGCCGCGCACGTGCACGGCGACGGCGGCTGAGTAGTAGTTTTGGAAAGTAATGGCGCGGAGCCGCGCGGGCGGGCTAAAGTAGAGCTCCTGTGTCAGCCGCGACGACCGTCGGTTCGCGCCAAGCTCGTCCACGCGCTGCGGCGCGCCGAGCGTGAACGCAACTTCCACCAAACCGCCGCCCATCGTGCGCGACAGTTACGCTACGGGCGGGGGGCAGCAGCATGTCGTCCCTGTTCGCGGCGCGCGCAGACGAGGGGCCGCCGCTGGACACGATCAACCGGCTGATGTCGTCGTCGGGCATGACGGCGGACAGCTCTCGCGCACGCGCGCCCGCTCGCTGGATGTCCGATTCGAAGATGCGCGCGCGCTCGCCGCCGCCCGAGGTGAACGAACGGCTCGAGGCCGAGTACGAAGCCGCGTACGACGACCCGTTCCTCGCGCCGATCGGCGGCGGCGGCGCGGCGCACGCGGGCGCGGGCGCGCAGCAGCCGATAATGCCGCGCGTCAAGCAGCCTCTCCGCGTCGAGCCGCCGCAGGAGTACAACTGCCCGGCGCGCATCGACCTCAAGATGAGCGCCGACGATGAGCACCTCTCGTCCCTCCACCAGATCGCCGAGCTGTCGGCACGCGTCGCGAAGAAGGCGCCGCGGCACAACGCGCTGAGCAGCGACAAGGCCTCTGCCGAGCGCATGCGCGACTACGCCCTCCTCGCCCACTCCGCGCGCCGCGCCGGCCAGCCGAGCACCGCGGGCGTGCAGGCCTTCAAGCAGGGCGTGCTCTTTGATAACGTCGCCGACTACGCGCAGGTGCGCGCGCGAGCCCGTGCGAAGCGCGCGGGCCCAGCGCGCCCAGCCGAGCGCGCACCCGGAGAGCCGAGGGGAGGGGAGGAGGCAAGGGGAAGGGAGGGCAGCGCCATGCGCATACAACACAACTCGAATGGCGCGCCGCCGTCGCGCTGCAGGCGATCAAGTGCTACAAGCACTTCCTCGAATCGTGCCTGGAGAGCGGCGACGCGGTGGGTGAGGCGCTCGCGTGTAACAGCATCGGCGTTGACTACCAGATCATGGGCGACAGCCACGCGCGCCAGGCGGTGCAATACCACACGAAGCACCTCGAGGTTGCGGACGTACCGGGCAAGTACATCGCGCACGTCAACTTGGGGCTGTGCTACGCGGCGCTCAAGATGCCCGACGAGGCCGTCGCCAACCACCAGCACGCGTTGCGCTACGCCATCCGCATGTGCTCGCTTGCCGGCGAGTCGCTCGCGTGCGGCAACTTGGGGATGATTGCGAGCGTTGAGGACATACCAACGGCCAAAGCGTGCGCAGAGCGACAGTTGCAGCTCGCGCGCACGCTCAACGATACGCGCGGCAAGGGTGATGCGTACCGACAACTCGGCGTCCTCTCCAATCTGCAGGGCGCGCACGGCGAAGCGGTGCACTACTTTCAGCAGGCGATGCAGCTCGCGCAGGCGGAGGCCGACGAGCTTGTATCCAACTCTGCGCGCTGCTCGATCGGCGTCGCGAAGGGCAACGCCGGCTTCGACGAGTTCTTGCAATCGCTCGTCGCGCGCGCTGCGCCCAACGGTCAGGGCGGGGGCGCCGAGCGCTAGCAGCCGCGGCCTCCCCCGGGGGGAGAGGGGGGCGAAGTATAAATGCCGTCGTCGACGTGCGTGCAGCGAGGCGACCGGCGGAGCAGGCCCAACGGCCCCCTCGCGCCTAGCCGCCGCGCGCCGCGAATACGCAGACGGGGGCCGCGCCGCCGGCCGCACCACCACACCGCCCGCCGCCCGCCGCCGCCGAAGAGTGAGCCGCCTGCCATATATAGGGCGCCTGTGCGCCCCATACATGATCGCAACCCTGGCCCCTGCGGTCGGCGCGCGCACGCGCGCCGACCGCAGGGGCAGGGGCGCGCTCTCTGGGGCCGCCGCATCCAGAAAGCAACGCTCCCCCGACCAGCTCGGTCGGGGGCCCACAGCTGGGCTCGCCCAAACTGGGCGAGCCCAAACTGCGGCAGACGATGTGACCTCGTTTGCGTGACGCCGGCGGCCTGTGCCATCGGCGCAAACTCCGAGCAGAGGGGACCGCACACCTAGTAGCGGCCTGTGCGCGAACGCAGCCGCGCGCGCCTGTGCGCGCGCGATCCGCGGACGCGGTAACCCAAGTGCCCGACCGCCCCGTGCACATGCACGGGGCGGATCGGCCCGACGGCCTGCTGCTGGAGGCAAGCAACTTGCCTCCGACAGCAGCGCCGCCGTACGGAGCGTGCAGGTCTGTGCGCCTTGCGGCGTGGTGGTGGTGCTTGCGCGAGCGCGCGTCGGCAACCGCGGTGCGTGGCGAGCGGAGGAGCTCGCCACGCGCGCGGCCGCGCGCGTCAGCTCGGGCGCGAGCGAGCGGCGAGGGGGCTGCGCCGCCGGACACGAGCGCGCGGTGCGCGCGCGCGCGCGCTCGTGTCCGGCGGCAGCCCCGTCGCTCACGGCCCGCGCAGCTCGAGCGCCTTCTTGTAGATGTTGCGCGCGGCGTTGAAGTCACGGTCAAAGATGGTTCGGCACCACGCGCAGCGCACGAGCGTCTTGACGACGCGGTTGGTCATCGGGCTCGACGGGTCGTGCTTGCGCACGCGGACCTGCCGGCGCGTCTTGGTGAAGAAGTCGCAGCAGCTCTTGCCGTCGCACTTGCTGCAGTCCTGCGACGTGTAGCTCTCGTCGATGAAGCCGATCGTGTAGCCGCGCGCGCGGAAGGCGTCGACGATGCCCATCGTCTGCGACGGCATCTTGCCGCGCTCGTGCCACTTGCCAAACTTGGGGTAGTGCAGCTGCAGACTCCAGTCGCCGACCGCGATCACGACCTCGCTCGGCCCGCCGTACGTCGCCGCGAACGCGTCGACCATCCTGCTGTGCGCGCGCTGGTGGTTGGAGTAGGCGTGCATGCGGTGCGTGCGGAACCACTCGTGCCCGTACGCGCCTCGCAGCAGCTCGCGCGCCTCGCGGCGCTCGTCCTCGTTGAGCAGCGGCGCGCCGTGGCCGTCGCGGCCCGCGAGCGCCTCCTCGAGCTGCGCGATCGAGCGGCGCTGCGGGTCGCCGCGCACGACCGTCATCTTCTTGCGCCGCAGCATCCGCTCCGTCGCGCGGCGCTCGCCGGCGAGCCGCCGGTGCCGCGCCGCCGACCAGCTGAGCGTGCGCGGACGCGTCGCGCCGAACAGCGCGCACGCCCACGCGAAGAAGAGCTTGTTCTTGCCCGGGTCGAACACGACGATCTGCTCGGGCGTGTAGCGGCGCAGCGTCTCGCGGTCGAGGTAGTCGGTGCGCCCGAGCTCGTCGCGCCCGCCAAGGCAACTCGCGAGCGGCGCGTCGCACGTGCGCAGGACGGACGCGGCCTTGCCGTCCGTCTGGATCGACGAGACGTGGCCACCCGCGCGGTTGGCGCGCCGGAGCGCGCGCGACACGTCCATCTTGAACACCACGTTGAAGATGCGCGTGCGGTTGCTGCCTGCGGTGATCGGCCGCCCCGCGTCGCAGCCTCTGCCAAACGCCCGCACAAAGTCCTCGGTGCAGCGCAGCCAATGCTGGAGGAATTCGGCGTCGATGCGGAGGAAGTGGCCGACGATGAGGCTCTTCTTGCCCGGAAGGCGCTTCGGGCCGATCGGCTTGTCGCCGTTGGCCTGCCGCGCGGCGTCGAGCACGCGGAGCATCGCCCTGTACCCGTCGCCCACGTTGTTGCTCTCGCCCGGCGGGCGATTGAGGTACCAACCCATGTTGTGGTCGCCATCGTAGTCGGCGTCAAAGAGCTCCCAAGCGGGCAGCACTTCGCGCAGCAGGTCGTCGTCGTCGCGCAGCGCCGCGGGCAGCGACGCGTCGTCGATCTGGCCGCGCCAGATGAGCCGCGTGCAGCGGCGGCGCGCGTGCCGCATCGTCTGTGCGGACAGCGCGCCGTTGCCGGCCGGCGGCGCGGCGAGCCCAGCCGCAGCAACCTGCTCGGCGCGCGTGGCCCTCGCGAGGTGCACCTTGACGAGCGCCTCGAGCGCGCCGTACAGGCCCGACGTGCGCACGTGGTTCACGTAGTTGGTCGTGAGCTGCGCGGCGAGGAAGTTAAGCGGCGGTTTCATGTACGCGACCTCGATCGGCCCGCCCGCCGCGAGCACGGCGTGGTGCGCGCCGGCAAAGTCCGCGAGGTCAGCGCCGAGCTGCCCGTGCTGCGGAGGCGCGCCTGTCGCGTTTGCCCTCCGCGTCACGGCCCAGATGACCGCCCTCCAGTAGGACTCCGTCCACACGGCGGGCAGCTCCTCGCCGGAGCGCAGCGCGCGCTCGGCAAAGTCGACGCCGACCTCGATCGCGAGCGCGGCGATGCGGTCAAATTTGACCGCAAAGTCCTGCATGCGCTGTAGGTAGGCGGGGCGCACGATGGTCTTCAGCTGCAGCTTGATGGACTGGGCGCGGTCCGCGTCGTCGAGCGCGTTCGTCCGCTGCGTGGCGCGCACGTGCCGCCGCCGCTTCCGCGGTGGCCCGCCACCACGCCCGCCACCGCCGCCGCCGGCGCCGCCACCGCCGCCACCGGCGCCGCGTCCGCCGCGTCCGCCGCGTCCGCCACGCCCGCCGCGCCCGCCGCCGCGCCCGCCGCCGCGCCCGCCGCCGCGCCCGCCGCCGCGCCCGCCGCCGCACCCGCCGCCGCGCCCGCCACCGCCGTCGCCGCTGTCGGAGTCAGAGTCCGAGCCCGCGTAGAGGGATTCGCCCGAGGAGGAGGCGTCAGAGGAGGCGTCAGCGCAGCTGGTCGCACCGGTGGCTGCACGGCTCGCGCGCTCATCGCCGCCCGTGGCAGCGCAGCCGTGCGCGCAGCGCGCACCGCACGCGCGGCGCGACGGCATGCGCGGCGCACGCGCGCCCGCCGTTGCGCGTGCGTCGGCAGCAGCGGCGGGCGGCAGCGGCGAGCGGTCGGCGCGAGCCGCGCCGGCGCGCGCCTCCGCCTCGCCGCCATCGGCGCACGCTCGTGGCGCGCCCGGCTCGCACTCGCCACACACTTCGGCCTCGGCGTGCGGCGCGGGCTCGGCGGCAGGCGGCGCGGCGGCCGGCAGCGGCGCGGCGGGCGCGGGCAGCGCGGCGGCGGCGCTGCGCGCAGCGTCGGAAGCGCGCGCAGCCGCCGCCGCCGCGAGCTGCACGGCAGTGCGCATGCGTGGCTGGCCCATCTCGTCGCAGTTCTTGGCGTACAACTTGTCCTGCTCGGCGAGGTGGGCCATCACCATGTCGGTCCTGTGCGCGCCGACGTAATGCTCCAGCCGCTCGATCCCGCCTTGGTAGAGGTAGCGCCGAAAGTCGCATCGCGGCTCGGAGAGGAGGAACGGCGGCCAAACGCGCGGCGGTTGCTCGCGCGGCGGCACGCGCGAGCGCGAATCGCAGCGCGACCCGCGTCCGCCGGCGGCGTGTCGAGGCTCGCACGCGCCGTACTGCGCGCACGGCTCGGGCGCGGGCGCGGACGCCTCGTCGCTCGCTCGCGCGCAAGCGTCCGCGCCGCGCGCAGGCTCGTGGCGGCGGCGGCCGCCGCCGAGCATCGCGAGGGCGGCGGTGTGCAGCCGCGTCGTCGCCCACACCTGCGCCAACGCGCTGGCAGCCGCGATCGCGCCGTCGCGTGTAACGCCTCCAGCGAGCGCCCACTCGCACGCGGCGCGCGCGCTCAGCTTGGCAACCAAGGCGAGCTCGGCGGCGATGGGCGGGAGCGCGACGGTCGCGCAGCGGCCGGCCATGCACGCGGCTGAGCACGCCAGCCCTGCGCAGCACAGCGCGAGCGCAGCGGCGCGCGCGCCGCGCGCCGCTCGCGCGCGCGGCGGCACGCGCGCGCTCGTGCAGAGCCGGCGGCGGCAGAGCCGCCTCGCCCGCCGCCGCGCTGCGAGCGCCTCCTGCCGGCGCTCCCGCCGGCTGCGTCGGCGCTCGTGCACGATCGACGCGAACGGCGACGGCGGCGGCCGCGACGCCTGCGCCGTGCGGCGCGCGCCGCCGTCGGGCGGCGCGTACGTGCGGCCGTCCTTGGCGTCGGCGAGCAGAGCGGAGGATGCGGAGCGCGCCACGATGCCGCCGACGTTGCGCAGGCTCGGAACGACGGTGCCGCCGGTGAGCATGTCGGCGGGCCGCGGCGCGACGACTGAGACGGCGTCGGCGAGAGGCGAGGCCGAAGACGAAGACGCGGAGAGGGCGAGCGGCGCGGTCTCGAGCAGCCCTGTGCCGCGCGCCGCGCCAAAGCAGGCGGCGATGGCGAGCGTGATGGGCACGAGCCGCGCCGTCATGGTCGAGCGCCGCCGAACTGGGTGGATGGCGGCGGCGGCGGGTCGAACACACAGCGCGCCGCAAGTCCGGACGGTTTGAGTGTGCGTCCGGCGAATGTACGAGGCCGGTTCGAGTGTGCGTCGAGTCGGAACAGTGGAGCGTGCCGCTGCCCCGCTTGCCGAAAGCGCGTCCGCGCGGTGATACTCACGATGCGGTCGACCGCGCACGCGCGCCGAGCGCCCGGGCATGGTCTCAGTGCTGCCTACCGACTCGGGCGTGGACGCACTCTCGTACGAGTGTGCGGCCGCGCCCGAGTCGTACGTTAGCCGGACGGCCGTGGACGGGGCAATGTCCGGCCTGCGTCTGGGCCCGGCCGTCCTTGGCGGAGCGCGAGCCCCTCCCCCGAGTCGGTCGTGGACGGGGCAATGTCCGGGCCCAGACGCAGGCCGAACTCGTGGGCACCGGTGTATGTGCTTTGCGACGCGCCCATTGGTGTGCCTGCCGGTGAAGAGCGAGACGCCCAGCTTGATGAGCTTCACCGCACGGCCTTTCCGATGTTCGCCGTGGCAAAGGCATAGAGCTGGACGTGCATGGCCTGGATGGTCGCCGTGCTGAGCTGGCAATGCTTCGGGCTGAGGCCGCACGCGACGCTGTGCAAGCTCGGGACCTCGGCGGAACTACACGGAACGTGGCCGGATCGGCCAGCGCCATCCCGACCCCACCACCGTCCTCCCTGCTCGGCGGTGTGTAGACGTTGAGGAGGCGGCACGCCCTCAAGCGTGCCACGGTGTCGCAGCGCGTACGCCCGCACTTCATGCCCCGCGTCGTCTTGGCCTCCGGCGCCGGCGGCCGCCATCCTCGTGGCCTTTCCCGCCCAGAAACATCAGCTCCTGAACGCAGGCGCAGATTGACGGCGAGAAAGCAGACGAGGAACGCGCACCTCAACGCCGAGGGTCGCAAGCGGATCCACATGGTGCGCGCGCACATCGGCAAGCTCATGCTCTCGTCAAATTACGGCAGGCAGCTGTACGGCATGAGAAGTCGGCACGGTTGCCGCCGGCTGACGTGGCAACGTGCTGGAACGCGAACTTTGACCCGCTCGCGCACGTGTGCTCGACCCTCTTTGCGCCCCGGTGCGTCACAGGCGTGGCAGCGTCGCTGGCACGCCACCATCCCGCCACTCGCACGGCGAGTGGGTTGGGGTAGGTCCTCGCCAGGCGCGACGGACAAGAGCAGCTTTCGCGACGCCGTAGCCGGTCGTCGTCCGCTGAACCGCATCGCAGGGCTCGGCGTTGACGCCTTCGGCATCACGCGAGGGCTTGCTATCGGCTGACTCGCCACGCGAAGGCTTGCTATCGCCGAGCGCGATGGCGAGCCCTCGCGCGCGCCCCGCCGGCGCGGCGGCCCACGATGTGCGCGGTCGCATCGCGTGTGCTGCAACTTCCGCGTCGAGTGCGTCGATGTGCGCCTCCACGGCCGCCGATTCCGATTTGAGCGCCCGGCACCGACCACACGCCGGCCGCTTACGTCGTCATAGCAGGCGAGCGCCCGGCCTTTACGAATTCCGCGGGCCACCCCCCCCCCCCCCCCCCCCCCCCCCCCCCCCCCCCCTTGCAGCCCCCCCCCCCCTCTTCCTTGCGCGCGCGCTTCTCCGGTCGAGACGCACCGAGCTCCTCATCGCTCGGCCGCGCGCTGCCAAGCGCCGCGACAACACCGTCCTTGATCTGGTCGAGCGACCTGTTGTTTTGGAGCACGCACAGCGTGGTCGCGAGCTTGCGCGTGTTTGCCTTATTGAGCCCCCGCACATGCACAGCTCCGCCCTCTTTCGCAAGCTGCAGCAGCTCGTCGGTTCGTGCGCTGACGGTGGGAGCGCGGGCTGCTGCAGCTGGCACCGCAGCGGTAGGCAGCGCGGAGGCGCCGTGCATGGCTCCTGGAAAGAGCCGGGGCGCGGAAGCGTAGTAGGGCGGCTGCGCAAAGGCACATGCGTGTGCGCAGCCTGCACTCGTTTCGCGACGGGAGGGGATTGGGGCGGCGCGGTCAGGGCAAGGCCCCCTCGCGCTCGAGGCGCAAAAGGCGCGCGTGAACTGGAGAAGCGACGGCGTTTGAGCGTACCTGCTGTGGGAGGACGCACAGAGCGCGCGAGGACAGGCGTCAGGTGCTGGCGCTGAAACTCGAGCGCGAGTAGCGACGCGAGCCCGGCCGCGGCCGGCGCGCCCTCCTCTGATTCTGCACACGGCAAACGCGGGAGCACAAGGCGAGGGGGCGCGCTGGTGAGCAGCGTGTGGCAGGAGTGCTCGCAGCGGCGTGTGCCCGCACCTGCCCGCGCCGCTTCGCGTGATGACCTGCCCGTCACGGCCGCGTCGATGGACGCAGCAGCATGCTGCTCCGAGGCCGCGCGCGAGATGCTGCGGAAGGCACCGGCCGACGGGATGCTGATTTCCGGCGGCACGCCAGCGCCAGCGGGCTGTGAGTAACGCTGCAACAACGCGGAGGTGTAGTGCGCCTGCGCCGCCTTGAACACGGCGCCCTCGTTCGTCGATCCACAGGTGTAGATTGCGGTCGCCAGGCATTCCACCGCAAGCGCGCGCTCCGCTCGCGACGGATATCGCGGCTCGACAGCGTTGGTACTGAATTGGAAGAGGGTGGCCCTGCAGGCTCTGCTTGCTGGCGCGCGGCTGCTGCGAGGGCGGCGGCGACTGCTGCGAGAACGGGCTCTGCTGCTGCGAGGGCGGCTACGGCGATTCGGATGAGAGCGGTGATGCCTGCAACGCCGCAAGCCTCATGTGCGCCCGCGCGTCCACGAGCTCGTCAAACTCGCGCCGCGCCGCACGATTGTCCGGCTCGTACTTCCAGCCCATCGGCTCGTAGTCGGCGTGGTCCGCGCCAATGCCACCCGCAGGATCGGCAAAAGACGCCACCCAACGCTCATTGAAGGCGTACGCGAGGCCGTCCATTGCCATGACCGCGGGCGGATGCCACTCGGGCGACAGACCGTTCGCCTGCGCGCCCCGCCGGAACCGCCGCCGTGCGACGCGAGCGTGCGCCACCAAGCGGGAAAAGGTACGGTACGAGGCAGCAGACCAAGCTGGCGCCCTCGACGAGCGGGCACATGAACGAGTTGAGGTCCTCGACGAGCCCAGAGCCGCGCATGGCCATGTACCTTACGAGCATGCCGTCTTTGTGCGCGCGCCCGACGGGAGTGTACATCTCGGGCGGCGGGAACGGGTCGTGCAAGCAGCCGCGCGAGACGCATGACCTCAAAGAGGCAAGCGACTCGAAGGTGTCGAGAACACGGCCAGACCCCTTTCCCTTGGAGGGGCGCACAGGCGACAAAGTGGGCTGCTCCTCCGTGAAGATCGTCCACTTGAGCTCGAGCGCGCCGCAGCCTCAGTCGGCGCACGCGTCGCCATCCGGACCGCACCATTCCTTCTGTACTTGCTTTTTTTTTAAAGGTTGGACAGCACAGACGCCTTCGCCGCTGCCACGTCGCTGCGCGCCTGCAGAGCCACGTGCTGCGCGACGGCATCGACGTCCGGCATCTGCGCTTCGAATAGCGCGGCGGCGAGGTCCCGCTTGACGGCGGTCGCGTACTCTTGGTTGGCGACGTGGAGCGTGTCACCGGTGCGCTTGCAAGCGTGGAAGGGGTGGAGCAAAGGGCGCCGCGTGACGTTGTCGAAGAGGTCGACCAGGACGTGCTGGCTCAGCTGCGCCTGCGTGCACCTAAGGCAGCACAAGTCTGGGTACCACACCGTGACGCCCGCCAACGTGCCCATGCGCTCGAAGCGCGCGCGTAGCCGGAGGAGCGCGGCGAGAAGCTCTCCCTCCGGCGCGCATAACAACTGTGCGGATGTTGTCCGGTGTGATGGGCGAGTTGGGCGCATCGACGCGCATGAACGGAGGCCACTCGCTGCGGTCGGCCCCGGCTACGAGCGGCACCGAGCCCGGCAGAAAGTCGTGGAGCGTCGTCTGCCGATGCTGCGCGCGCCGTGAGCGCTCGGCATGCTGCTCTTGCTCGACAAAGCGCAGGTACTCGCTCTCCGCAAGAGGCCGGCTGAGGAGGATCGACGCCGACAGCTGCTCTGCAAGCTTCGACATTGCACATGTCGAGATGAAAAAGTGTTGTGCGAGTCGCATCGTGACGGCGCCGACGGGCATGAGCATGATCTCGGCGTACTTATGGCGGACGGCAAGAGGCATGTAGTCGGGCTTGTCGAGGAGCGAGCTCAGCGCTGCCTGCGCGCCGCACGCCTTGCAGTGGATCACCTCGCTGAACACGCATATCGTGCTGCCAAAGTCGTAGACAAAGCGGGCGGCCGTCATCGGCGTGCGGCAGATCGACTCGTTGCTCATGCACTTTGGGGCACGGGCAGATGATCAGCTGCGGGTCGCCATCGACGCGGAAGCGCGGGTCCGCGGCGCATTCGGCACGGAAGTAGACGTGCGGCGCGACAATGACGCACCTCATGTGCGGCGGCATGGCGAACGCATCGCGCGCCTCAGCTCGCGTCTCTGCTGTCCACCCGCCCGGCGGGTTGCGCAGCAGCGCCGTGACGGCGGGCGCCGGCGGCGTGTAGAATGGGCGCTCGGGCATAGTCTGCGCCAGCATGGCACGCACAGCCTCTCCAATCAGATTGCCGCCGCGCTGCTCGAGGACAAGCTCTCCGCGCCGCACGCCAGCGGAGCCGCGAAGCTCGACGAATGGCAATTTGCCGCCGACTTTGAGGCGGAGCGTATCGAGCACCAGGCTCGCCAGCTGCCGCTCTCCGTCGTGCGAGAAGAGCAGACGCTTGGCGTCAAGCTCGCGCGTCGAGTCGGCAGCGCGAGGGACGGCGGTGGGCGGTGCCGTCAGCGGCCAGGCGGCGAGCCGCCTCGGTGGAGCGAGCGCCGGCTGCGCGCTCGCCGGCGCGGGCGGCATGCCCGCAGAGGCGGCAGGCGGCACGCCCGCGAACGTCCCACCCGCGTCCGCTGCCGGCGCGCAGCCCGCCGGCACGGTTGCTGCGGCGCGCGCGGGTGGCGGCAATTCGAGCGCAGGCGGGGAGAGCGCCGGCATTGCCGAGCCGCAGCCGCTCGCCGCGTGCGAGGCTGACTGCGCAGCCGGCTGCGCGAGCGTCACGCGCGGAAGCGGCGCGCGCGTGGCGGCGTGGTGCTCGGCAGTACATGCGGCGCTCCCGTCTCCGGTCGACTGCGAGTGCTGCTCCGGCAGCTGCGCGGGCTGCGACGCCACTTGACCGCCTACCCTTCCGCCGAAGTGCGCTTGCCGCCGCTGCAACGCAGCGACCCTCTTCTGCACGGGGAGCACGCGCTGCGCGTCGGTGAGACTCGACTGCTCGACGACTCGCGTCGGCGGCGCAGGTATCGGCCGCCGGCGAGCCGCCACACCGCTTATCGGCTTGCAGGACCCGGAACCTCTTTCCTTGGCGCCCACCGCCGCCGCGCTGCTTGCCGCGCGCTGCGCGGGCATCGGACGCGCGGCTGCCGCACTGCGGCCGAGCGGCGCCGCCTCGTCGGTGGGCGTGTCCGCGCGGGTGCGCGCGGCGGCGGCGGCGTCATGCGTGCGGCCGCGGCTCGGCCGGGCCCGCTTCGGGCCCGGCGGCGCGGCGCGCGTGCTCGGGCTGGCCGAGCCGCCCCGCCGTATGGCTGCAGCCGGCCGACCGGGCGCTGCAACACTCGCGGCTGCGGCGCTGGCCCAACGAAGGCGCTTGGCCGTCGGCGTGCGCGTCGGCGAGCTCGAGCCGCTAGCGCCGCCGCCCGGAGCGCCGCGGCTGGCGCCACGGCGGCGCGCGCCACGGCCATCGCGCCGTGAGCCGCCAGCACCAGCGCCGGCGCTGGGCGCGGCTGTGCCGGCGGTGGCGGCAGCGGCGGCTGCTGCGCCGCCGGCCGTGCGCGCGCCGCGGCCGCGACCGCCGCGCCCGCTGCGCCCGCCGCGCCCGCTGCGCCCGCCGCGCCCGCCGCGCCCGCCGGGCCCGCCGCGCGCGCCGTGCCCGTCGCCGCCGCTGCCGCCGTCGCGTGCCGTGCCGGCCTCGTCGGCGCCCTCCTCGTCCTCCTTGTGCTCCTTGTGGGTGCGGAGCGCGCGCTCCCAGCCTTGCTTGACGCGCTCGAAGCGGCCACGCTCGGACGTGGTGCGCTCACGCATGCCGAGGTGGTCGGCGACCATGTCGGACCATGTCGAGCACGTCGTGGTAGATGTTGCGCGCTGCCGTCCAGTCGCGGTGGTAGAGCGTACCGCACGTGTCGCACCGCGCCGCCCGCCACGCGCCGCGGCCGCCCGTTACCATTATTGGTTTCCCATATTCACATTTCTGCGTCAAGTCAACAATTTACTCATGATCAAAAGGGGGTCGGTCATACGCAACAAAAAGGCTACCCGGGAGGGCGGGCAGCTGGCGCCTTTGTGAGAGCCCCGGGCGTCAGCGTGAGCGAGAGCGGGCAGCACCATCCAACCGCCGGCTGCACCCGCGCAGGGGCGCAACGCGGTCGCGCAGATGACCGTCGCGACGGTCGCGCCCGGCGCGGGCGGGTACGCGGCAGCCGAGGGTGGCGACGTCGAGCTGCAGTACGCCGAGTTCCCTCTGAGCGACGAGCTGCGGCGGCGCGCGCTGATCCTGCAGATCCTCGAGGACGCGCGCCGCCAGGGCCAGCGCCGGCGCCTCGCCGTCTCCGGCCCGCCCGTGCTCGTCGCGCTCGCGAGCGTCGCCGTCGCGGTCCTCCTCTTCGCGTACGCGGACGGCGACGCGCCCGAGCTCCTCGCGTCTGCCTTCTTGCTCGTGGTCGGACCGGTGGTCCTGCTCTTCGCCATCCTGCCCACCGACGCGCGCCTGATTGCCCTTGCCACCGCCCTCCTCTGCCTCGTCAACCTCGCGGCGGTCGCGGACGCCGCATCGGACCAGATCGTCGAGGCCGTGTGGCACTTTGGCCGGCCGGCGTGCGGCGCACGGTACGTGATCGCGCGCGACTTTGCGTGCGCGACACTCGAGAGCGCCGGGCTGCTCGCCGTCGCCATTGCCGCCGGACGCACTCTCCTCGTCGCCGTCGGCTGGCGCGACGCGGCGCGCGCGCACGCGCCGCCGCGCGAGCGCGCCCCGCAGCCGGAAGAGACGTTACAGCGCCTGTGGGACCTGAACGGCGCGCGGCTGCTCGTGCTCGCGGCGAGCCACGCGGCCGCGTACGCCGTCGCGCCCGCTCGCCTGCGCGTCCGTCCGGCCGACATCAGCAGCCTCGTCGCGTACGTGGTCGTCTCGCTCGCCCTCGCGGCCGTGTGCGCGCGCCCGTCGCTCCGTGCATCGGCTCATCGTTGGCTCATTGTGCGCGGCGAGTCGGTGTCGGCGGCAGCGGGGATCTCGATGCTCTTCGACTCGCGCTTCAAGCACGTGGACACGGCGATCGCCTCGGCCGTCGCGTCGCTGCGCGGCGTCCGCGCCGATCGGATCACGCCTGCCGCGCTCTCGGGCCAAATGAGCCAAAACGCGGCATACCTCCTCTCACAGCCGGCGCACGTGTGCGGGATCGACGCGTTCGTGTGCCACTCGTCGCGCGACCCGCCGGCGCTCAAGTGGGCCGCGCTGCAGTCGTGGCGCGCGCAATTCGTCGCCGCGCGCGGGCGCGAGCCACTCATTTGGCTTGACCGTTGCTGCCTCGATCATTCGTTACGCGGGGTCGGCCTCGCGAACCTTCCCGTGACGATCGCAAGCTGCCAGTCAATGGTGGTGCTCTTTGGCACGACAGCGCTCTCGCGGCTCTGGTGCGTTGTGGAGCTCTTCGTACACCACCACATGGGCGGCACGCGCCTGGAGCTCGTCCACCTGCCCGGCGCGCACGCCCCCGCCATCGCCTCGTTTGACGCGTGGCACGCGGAGTGCCACCTCCCCGAGGACCGGGTTTGGCTGCTCTCGTGCATCGAGACGGCGGCGGGCGATCGCGCCGAGTTCAACGCGCGCATGCGCGCGCTCCTTGCCAACGCGCACAAGATTGACGAGCCCCTGCCCTCGCATTACGACCACGTTTTGCACACGGTCGGCGCCGTGCCGCCCTCAATCCATGGCGGTGGCGGTAGCGGCGGTGGCGGCGGCGGCGCGCTCGCGCCACGTCACGCGCAGCAGCCGCCACCGCCGCCAACACCGCCGCCGCCGCCGCCACCGCCGCCCCTACGCCCGTCGCCGCGGGCCCAACCGCCCGCGCTGGCGCCCGCGCCGATTTTCAAGCCCAGCACGCACACGCGCGCGCAGGTTGGCGCGCAGCGCTCGCCGGCGACGCTGCGCGGCGGCAAATTTGAGCCCGCCATGCTGCGTGCCGGCGTCGGCTTTGCTGGCACGCGCGTCGGCCGCGCCGGCGGCGACGGGCTTGACGGCGTCGACTCACGTGCCCGCGCCGCCGTACATGCGAGCCGGCCGGCGCACGGCGTGTGTTCTGTGCCCCCGATCGCGGTGAGCGCGACGGCGAGCTCGGGCGCGGCGAGCAGCGGTGGCATCACCGTCACCTCGCTCGCGTCCAGCCTGCGCTCCAGCGGCGTCTTTGGCATCGCCGGATCGCACAATTCTTCCCGCGCGCATGCCGGCGTGCGCGTCGCGTTGCTCGCGGCCGTCGCGGTCGCGGCGGTCGCGGCGGTCGCGCACGTGGGCGGCGCGCGCGCGCGCGCCGAGTGCGCGCGCTGCGCCGCCGATTTCGGCTCATCGCCGTCCACCGCACCGCGCGGCGCGCGCGGCGCGACGCGCTACATGGTCGTAAGCGACAAGCCCTTGTCCTTCGATGGCGCGCGCGCGGCGTGCGCGGCGCGGCGCGGCGCGCTCGTCGAGATCGACGACGCGACGGAGGACGCTCACGTCCGTTGCCTTCTGGGCAAGCACCTCGCAACTTGGATTGGCTTGTCATCCGGCGCGCGCGGCGCGCCGTGGCGCTGGGAGAGCGGGCGCGTGGCCGCCGCGCCCGGCGCGCCGGCAGACGGCGTGTACAGCAATTGGGTCCGCAACCATACGAGCCCGCGGCTATGGGTCGAGGCGCGGCAGTGCGCGCACGCGGCCGGCGCGGGCTGGAGCGCAGCAGACCGTGCGTGCCGCGCACCGCTGCCGTATGTGTGCGAGTTTGGGGGCGGAGGCGGCTAGGCGCGTGGCGTGGCTCATGGCGTGCGGCGCGCGCTGGGCCGCTGGCGCATCGGCGGGCGGGTCGCGCCGAACTGGCGTGCCACGCGCTGGCCCGCGCGCGCTGGCGATGCTGCGGCCAACGTGGAAGGGGAGCAGGGGCTGGCGGAGCGATTGCGCGCGGCGCGCCCGCCGCGCAGCTAGGGCCATTGAGATGGGGTCCCGGGCTAAGATTGAGTAACATTAATTTATGAAATCTTCAATCTTCAGTCTTGTTGCGTGAACCGTCAACAACTGCCAAGTCCTTCCCCGTACCCGTGATGCACGAGCAACCGTCGAGCGTGTTCGACGGGTTCGTGAACGGCGGGTCGAGGGCGCGCGCCCTCGACGCGGTGCGCGTGCGCAACGCCTACCTTGCACCCGAATCGCTCATCCCCGAGGCTGACCTCAAACCCGTCAGCAAGCTGGGCGAGGGCACCTTCGGCTCGGTGCGCGCAAGGGGCGACGGGCGGGCGCGTGCGTGCCGCTCGCCTCCGACCACCCGCGGTGCGCGCGCCCGCGCCGCAGGTGTGGGCGTGCAAATACTCGGGACCAAAGAAGCTGGACGAGGGTGCGAACGGCGTTGTGGCGGCAAAGCGGCTCAGGCTGCGCCCGGACGCGTCGGCGAGCGAGCGGGACATTGCCAACTTCGCGGCCGAGCTCGTGCTGCTCAAGGCGTGCGCGAGCGTGCATGTCGTCCGCTTCATTGGCTGCGTGGGGTACAAGGACGGGACCTTTGCGCTCGTTACCGAGCACGCGGCACATGGCTCGCTCCTACCGCTCATCAGCACGAGCAGCAAGCTCAAGTGCCCGTACACAACGGCCGATGGCCTGCGCTGGGCGTCGCACCTCGCTTCGGCGCTCGCCTTTTTGCACGGTTGCACGCCGCCGGTGATTCACCGCAACGTGAAGCCCGAAAACGTGCTCCTCTGCGGTCCAACCGCCATCGCCAAGCTCGCCGACTTTGGCCTCGCGACGTTCGCGGCTGGGCGGTGTGCGAGCGTCGGCATGGTCGTGCCGTTCAGCCTCGACGACGACGACAACGATGACGCGAGGCGTCCGGCCGCGCCAAGCGCCACGCCGGACGCGCGCACGCCCGCGTTGCGTGGGCGGCTGACAGGCCGCAGGGGCGCTTTGCAGTACGTGGCGCCCGAGGTCTTCCGCGGAGAGCCGTTTGCGCACTCGGCGGATACATTTTCATTCGGTGTGTGCGTGCGCGCGCGCGCGCGCGCGCGCGCGCGCGCGCGCGCGCGCGGCAGCCGTGCCGCCGCGGCCGGTCGTTTTACGCGCGCGTGTTGCCACCGTGCTCTCCGCGCCCCCTGGCCCGCGCGCGCTCGGCCGCCGCAGCCGTGATCGCGTTCGAGCTGCTGCAGAGGCATGCGGCCTACACGGAGCTGTACATGATGCAGGAGCAGATCGCCGAGCACGTGGCGAGCGCGCGTGCTCTTCGACCGACGCTGCCGGCCGTGTGGCCCGAGTCGGTCAAGGCGCTCTTTACGTCCATGTGGGCGGCCGCTCCGTCGAGCCGGCCAGAGTGTTCACACGTCCTCGCGACGCTGGCGGGCTGGCGCGCGGATGCGGGCAGCACGGTGCTCGCGCAGATTGTGCAGGGATCGAGGCGCGGCGTGCTCGAGCTGAGCGGCTTCAGCAAGGCGATGCTCCGCACAACTTTCGGCGAGCGTCAGCACAAGACGCTGCCCGCGTCGCCTTCCGAATCGGGTGCGTCGTCCGTCTCGACGGCGCTCGCAAAGCGCTACCTGGTGGCGGATGCTGAGATGGAGGCGAAGGCAAAGGCGGAGGCTTGAGCCTCGTGTCCAGCTGCTCGTCCCTGGCCCAATTTGGTGCACGATGACTGTGCGGTGATATTTTGTCGTGCCTGAAAGTTGTGGTCAACACGGCAGGCTCACTCGGACGCCATCGGCATGCAGTGCTGCGGGCAATCAACGGGAATGCGGTCGCCGCTGTCCTTGGGCATGAAGTTGCCGAAGAGCAGCCGACGGCGCATGGAGCGCCGAGAATGGTGGTAATTCTCGATCCCAATCGTCGCAAAGTCGTGCACGCAGCCGTCCGGGCAGGTCCAGACGTTTACCACGATGGAGCTCGTGTTGTCCTCCGAGTTCACGACGCACTTCTCCACTGGGCGCACACCGCTCGTCGCTTGCGAGCCGGCGCAGTCGGGGACGTCGAAAAGCTGGTACGTGCCACGCGCGCCTGTATAGGCTGACACGCCGGAGGAATCTGGCGGCGCGGGAACGCACACGCCGGCCGAGATGAAGCTGAGCTGTGTGGGCTCGCCTTGGCACAGGGTGTTCGACTCGAAGACAATCTCGACGCTGTGCACGCGCTCGGGAAACACCCACGGGTTGTACTGGTCCACGAGCGCGTCGTCGCCGCACGTGCGCGTGATGACATCCCCGTACGAGTCGTCGCACGTCTGCAGCGTCTCGTTGGCTGCGGACAGCTGATTGGAGTTACACTCTCCGTCGACGACTTCGAGCGTCTGGTACATGGCGACGTTGTTCTCGCACGTCGTCACGCGCCCGACGTTGGGCTCAGGCACGCCGACCTGGCAGCTTGGATTGTTGAACGTGACGGAGATGGGCGTCATGCGATTCTGGCAGGCCTGCGACGATGCGAACATGAAAGTGAAGAGGGTGTTTGCGGCCTCCTCCTTGGCCGGCATTGGGATGAGCGGCGCGGACGCAGCGAGGAGCGCGACAACGAGGGCCTGCATGGGATCAACGCGGCAAACTTCTACAGTTAACGCGGAATCAAGGGCTGCGACTCTGATGAGAATGTGAGCCGGCGGAGGACGGCGATTCATTTCATCGATTGTACCTACTCGAAGCAAAAACACGCGGCCAGCATCGCGGCGCTTGCCACGCTGGCGGCGGGTGGCGGTGCGCTTCGCGGCGGCGGCAGGGGGCTGCGACGCGGCGGGGAGGGCGGCGGCTCGCTGGCGGCGGGCGTCGCGCTCTGCAGCGGCGGCGGGCGGCTTGGCGACGTGGCAGGCGGCGGCTCGGGGGTGGCGGTCGTCGTCGACGATCTTCGGGCCTCGGCGTGCGCGTGCGCGTCGGCCGGTGGTGTGGTTGACGGCGGCCACCGGTGCGGCGGCGCGCGGGCGGCGGCGCGCGGTGGCTAGGCGCGTGTGGGCCTTTGGGCCTGCTTCGCCTGGCGCCTCGCTGCGCACTTCCTGACCCCGCACTTCTTGACCCGTCGGAAAGCGTCGTTAGTACCTACTCGAAGCTCGGTCTCTGATTGAATATACTAACGACGCTTACAGGCCCTTCCGCGGAGGCCCATGCGCGCCATCCACGCGTCCGCGCCCATGTGCGAGAAGGTGACGAGCAGGTCGGCGAGGCCGGCCGACCACTCGCCGAACGAGCCGATGACCAGCGCGCGGATCGGCGGGAACGAGTTGAGGCGCGCCTGCATCGGGCCCACCTGGCCCGGCTGCATGCCGAAGAGCTCCTCGTCGAGTTGAGCGCACGCACGCCGCCGCTCGCCGCCGACGGCCGCCGCCCGCCGCTCAGCGGCCTGGCAGCGGCGCGTGTCCGACTGGCCGTAGCGCGTGGGGCAGTACGAGATCGACTTGAGCTCGCACAGTGTCTGCACGAGCTGAGGGGCCGAGCCCGCACCGTTGAGCACTACGACGAGATCGACGGTGGGCACGCGCCGACGACGCAGGGCCGCGCGCCCGGCCGGCGGCACGCCGGCGAGCACGGAGCCAAAGATGTCCGCGTCCTCGCGCCGCGCGTAGGTCCCGGCGTATCCGCGAGCCAGCGAGGCGAGCAGGTTGAGAGCGGGGTCGTGGCGAAGCTTCGCGACGTGGTCGTGGGCGACGCCCGGTGCCGCCGCGAGCGCGTCGCCGAACGCATCGACCGGGATCGGGCGCTGGCTGCCGCTGCGCGCGAGGCGCGCGCCCGCCGCCGCGAGCTGCGCGCACACGGGGCTCGGCAGACCCAAGTAGCGCGCAACCGCCTCGGCCCACTCCGCCGGAGAGAAAGCGGCATAGGCTCGCGGCAGGGCCTCGAGGAAGAGGCCGCTCTCTTTGCCGAGGCCAAACCAGAGGCCGCGTGGGCGCGAGCCCGGCGGCATGGCGGCGTGCTCAGCGTTGAGCATGTCGAAGCGGCAGCGCTCGCGGTCGCCAGTGATGTCGGCCAAGAGGCTAGGCCGGCGTCCGGCGGCGGGAGCGGCGGGCGCGACGGAGCCGGGCGGCAGGCGGAGGACGCGCACTTCCGTGTCGCCCTGGCCGCCGCCGAGCTCGGCCTGCATGGCGTGCCAGGCGGAGGCGAGATCGCGCCCCAGGCGCGAGCCCGAGGCGAGGAACGAGCGCCACCCGTGCGCGTCCATGTCGGCGAAGGCGTCGTGCCCGACGCGCGCCGCGATGGCAGGCCGGTCGAGGACGCCCGCCTCCAGGACCGAGCCGTCCGCGGCGCGCGTGTCGAGCAGGTGCGGCAGGGCGAGGCTGGCGGCGCTCCAGATCAGGGCGGGAGCGAGGTCGACCTGCTTGCGCAGGCCGGTGCCATGCATCGCAATCGGGAGCGGCAGCCGGCGGCTCGCGATGGCATCCGTCGAGACGGAGACGCCGAGAGCGACGGTAGCCTGCCGGGCGAGGATGTCGTCGAAGGCAGCCGCGGCCTGCAGGGAGTCTGACAGGTACGAGTGGGAGATCAAGTAGGAGAAGCGGAAGATGGTGGAGCGGCGGGTGAGGACCCACAGCGACTGTTTGGCCGACGAGCCGAGCGTTGTGATCAGCTTGTTCGAGATGCCAGCGATCTCGTCGGTCTTGGTCGCGAGTGTCCTGCCCACGTAGCCAGGTGAGCCCACCGGCACGCCGTAGATGTTGAGGCCGTAGTGGAGAGCGCCAGTGGCCGGGTCCGCCACCGAGCCGAGGGGAACGGCCCCCCGGCAGCCCTCGAGCGCATCAGCGCTGCGCGGATCGATCCAGCACGCCGACTTGGCCAGATTGGCGTGAAGGCCGAGGCCGGCGAGCGCAGCCTCGAAGCGCGAGAGCGCAGCGGCGACGAGAGCGGGCGGGCCGACGGCGTAGACGTCGTCATGACCTGCGCGCGCGGCCCCACCGACCGCGGCGAGCTCGGCGTCGAGGGCCACGAGCGCGGGCTGGATGGCGACCGCGAAGAAGTAGCTGCCCTCCACCGAGCCCTGCTGCACGCCTTCCGAGCTTCGGAAGGGAAGCTGCGTGAGGGGCGCGCCGCCGCTACCGCCGCCGGCAAAGACGGGCGCCTGCGGGCCGAGAGTCGCGTGCGCAAGGCGAGCGAGCGCGCGGATCTCGCCGGGGACGCTGCCGTCGGACAGCTGGCGGAGGACGGCTGCGCGAGAGACGGAGTTGAAGGCGTTGGAGATGTCGAGGGTGAAGATGCCAAAGCTCAGCTCAGCGTCCAGCAGCTCGCGCAGGCCGATGATGAGTTTGGTGGCGCCCGCCGCGACCGCCACCCCAAGCTGCTGCGGCGCGAGGTGGCCCGCGAAGGTCTCCTTCAAAGACGCGTTCGCGAAGATCGCCTTCGTCACCGCCCGGCGGAGCGCGCAGGAAATGCCCACCGGCCTGGCATCCTCCGCCTCGTCAGCAGACGGGGCGCGCTTGCGCAGGGCGAGCAGCCGCACGGACGAGAAGACAAAGTTGAACCAAGCTGGCAGCGCGCCGTTCGCAAAGCGCGTCGCGAAGTACGCACCGGCGGCCGCCGCATCGGCCGCGACGAGAGAGGGGAAGGGCACGGTCGGCACCAGCGCCGTGAGGTACTCGTAGCGCCAAGCCGACGCGCCAGCAGCCTTGTCGGTATCGAGGTGGCGAAAAGCAGTCTCGATGTCGGCGGGCAGGACCCGAAGGTGCGGAGCGTCATCCACACCGTCGAGGACAGCGTCGACGCTCTCAACACGCACCGGGTGCTTGGCCACCATCTGCGCGAGCACCTCCGGGCGCGCGATGTCAGCGATGCCGTGGCTGTCAAGCAGGCGAGACGCATCAGAGATCTTGCCCTTGGCAATGAGAGCGAGCGCCCTGCGGAGAGCGCGGTCCGCGGCATCCTCATGCGCGGGCCAGCGCCGCGTGGCGTGCACCGCGCAATCACGCTCCCAGCCCGCGACCAGCTCGGCGTAGGCGCGCGTCTCCCACAGCGTAAAACGCTGCGCGAGCGCGGCGCCCATGCGGCGTGGGTCAGAGCGGGGGGTGCGGCGCAGGAGCAGCGCCGGGAGGACGAGCAGCATCTTCAGCGCGCGTTCCGTCTCCGGCTGACGCACCCCCACCGCGCCGACGCCCTCGAGTGCCTCAGCGTCACGGAGGGCGTGGAGCACCTCAACGAAGGCCGTCGCGAAGCGCTCCGCAAAGCCGGGCGGCAAGGCGGCGAGCATGGGCACCGCCGACTCGTGGAGGCCAGCGACCTGCATGACGGTGAGATGGTCGATCGCCGCGTAGCTCCCGTCAGCCGGTGCCCGGGCCGAACTGGGCACCGGCATGGGCGGGTCGGCCGAGGGAGCGGCCGGGCGCGCTCCTGCGCGCGCGCGCTGGCAGCGGCCATGCTCGTCGGAGCCGTCGGGCGCGTCGTCGTCATCGTCGCCAGGGAAGGGCCGGCGCAGCGGCTGCGGCCGCTCGGGCTGCGGTGGCGGCGGCGGCGGCGGCGGGTGCGGCGGCGGCGGGGGGCCCGGCGGCGGCGCTTGCTGCTGGGGCGGGCAGCGCGCGGAGCGCGGACCGGGGCGTCCCGACGAAGGCGGGCGGCCCGGCGGCGGTGGAGGCGCGGGCCGGGTCCCCGCACCGGCGGCCGAGCGCGTCCGCTGCGAGGGGGGGCTGGACGGACCCCCCGCCCGTGCCGCGCGGCGAGCGCTCGGCGTGGCCGGCGGATGGACGGGCGTCGGCGAGGACAAGCTGTCGGCCTCCGGCAGGAGGCGCTCCGCCTCAAGGAGCGCGCGATCCCGCGTGCCGCGCGGAATCAGCGGCTGCCCGCGGCCCGCCGCGCGCAGCCGAGCGCACGCCTCGGAGCCGTAGCGGCAGGCGAGGTGCTCGATAACGGAGGGCGCCACCGCGGGTGTCGCGTGGCCAGGTGACGGCCCAAAATCGCCCCAGCCTGTCGCGACCGGACGCGGGAGGTCGAGAGCGGCGCCGGACGACAGGGGCCGGCCGCAAAGGACGTCAAGCGCACGCTCCGCCAGTTCGCGGATCCGCATGGCCATGTACTCGTGCACGAGGGTCGCACCAGGGTGATCCCAGAGCTTGTCGGGGTGCATGCCGCGAGCCAGGGAGGCAAGCCAGGCCCGCCTGCCCGCTTGCAAGCGGCGTGCCTCAGAAGCGTCGGGCCCTGGGTTCGATGAGACCGGGAGGCTCTCGAGGACGAAGAGCGCAGCCGACGCGTCGCCCGCGAGAGGATGAGGCCCCGGCCCACGCGTCGAGAAGAACGCGTAGAGCTGGTGATAGGATGCCGTGAGGCCGGTGAGGAAGAAGAAGCCGCGCGGTGGAGGGTCGAGTGGCGGCGACGCGCCGTCGGGAGGCATCAGGGCCAGCGGCCTCCCCGCCATGCCCGCGGGGCCGCGCTACGATCGCGCGGGCCGGGCGTGCAGGGAGGCCGTCGCCATTCAAAATCCGACGTAGAGCGGCCTTGAATATTCAACTCCCTGTTCGCCGCCGTCGGTGTCATAAAATGGTGCGCGGCGGCTAGGCGCGGGCGGGCCTCTGGGCCCGCACCGCCTCGCTGCCCGCTCGCTGGTGACCGGGATGCGCGGGGATCGACGACATTGGTGGCTACTCGATTCCCCCGCAGCTGGTGCTGACCCCGCTGTCCTGACGTAAGCGCCGTTAGTATAAAACTAATCGCTTGCGACGGCTGCGCCCTCGCGCTCTGATGGCCGCGCTCCGCGCGCCCCGCCGCCCCTGCCCATCGACTGCGCCGGCACCGCGAACAACGTACTTTTCGCCCCGGTCGGTGGGTTTGGGGGTGGCGGGGCGCGCGCGCACGGCCGCACGAGCGACGGCGGCGTGGCCTTCTCTACGACGAAACCTTCGCTTGCGACGGCTGCGCCCTCGCGCTCTGCTGGCCGCGCTCCGCGCGCCCCGCCGCCCCTGCCCATCGACTGCGCCGGCACCGCGAACAACGTACTTTTCGCCCCGGTCGGTGGGTTTGGGGGTGGCGGGGCGCGCGCGCACGGCCGCACGAGCGACGGCGGCGTGGCCTTCTCTACGACGAAACCTTCGCTTGCGACGGCTGCGCCCTCGCGCTCTGATGGCCGCGCTCCGCGCGCCCCGCCGCCCCTGCCCATCGACTGCGCCGGCACCGCGAACAACGTACTTTTCGCCCCGGTCGGTGGGTTTGGGGGTGGCGGGGCGCGCGCGCACGGCCGCACGAGCGACGGCGGCGTGGCCTTCTCTACGACGAAACCTTCGCTTGCGACGGCTGCGCCCTCGCGCTCTGCTGGCCGCGCTCCGCGCGCCCCGCCGCCCCTGCCCATCGACTGCGCCGGCACCGCGAACAACGTACTTTTCGCCCCGGTCGGTGGGTTTGGGGGTGGCGGGGCGCGCGCGCACGGCCGCACGAGCGACGGCGGCGTGGCCTTCTCTACGACGAAACCTTCGCTTGCGACGGCTGCGCCCTCGCGCTCTGATGGCCGCGCTCCGCGCGCCCCGCCGCCCCTGCCCATCGACTGCGCCGGCACCGCGAACAACGTACTTTTCGCCCCGGTCGGTGGGTTTGGGGATGGCGGGGCGCGCGTGCGCGGCCACGCGGCCAGCATCGCGGCGCTTGCCACGCTGGCGGCGGGTGGCGGTACGCTTCGCGGCGGCGGCAGGGGGCTGCGACGCGGCGGGGAGGGCGGCGGCTCGCTGGCGGCGGGCGTCGCGCTCTGCAGCGGCGGCGGGCGGCTTGGCGACGTGGCAGGCGGCGGCTCGGGGGTGGCGGTCGTCGCCGACGATCTTCGGGCCTCGGCGTGCGCGTGCGCGTCGGCCGGTGGTGTGATTGACGGCGGCCACCGGTGCGGCGGCGCGCGGGCGGCGGCGCGCGGTGGCTAGGCGCGAGTGGGCCTTTGGGCCTGCTCCGCCTGGCGCCTCGCTGCGCACTTCCTGACCCCATCTGTTGACCCGTCGGAAAGCGTCGTTAGTATAAAACTAATTACCTCTGTATGGCCTGTCTTCCATGGCCTGTCGGTTGTCGTCTTCCATGCCTGTCGATGGCCTGTCGTCTTCCATGGCACCGAGGGTTCTCTATGGCCTGTCGACAAATTTGCGTGTGACGACGCTCACATGTGAGACGGCCTGTGCTGTTGACGGGCCACCATGACCGGGGCCTGAGTCACCTGACGCCTGAGAGTCGGCCTGACCCACGTCGGGCTCAGTCAAAAAATTGGCGGCAACCCACGCGTTTGAATCATCGCGCGGGCCCCCAACGGCGCGGCCCCACGCTTTCGCCCTCCGCCGATCGCTCGCCCTGCCCCGGCGCGATGGCGCAAGCGCGCGAGAGCGGGCTCGGTGCTGCACGCACGGACGAGCCCGCACCGCTCCGCGTCCTTTCTGCCCAGCTCGACTGCCTGGACAAGACCGTTGACGCGCTTCGCGCGGCCGAGGCGGGCGCGGTCCGCCCTCGCGCGACGGCCGGCGGTCGCGCGTCGTCCTCAGCATCGGCATCGGCGCACGCACCGTCGTCGCCGCTGCTGCTCCATACGCCGGGTACCGCGCCCGCCCGCCGCCGTGCTGCTTCCGACGAGCATTGGGAGCTCGCCATCCTCTCGCGCGTGCGCACGCGCCTGCAGGAGCGCAAGCGGTCGTCGCCGCACGGCGACGAGGATGCGGCGCTGCAAAAGATCGAGCGGTACATGGCGCGCACTTCGAGCGTGGCGCGAGGCTCGCCCGCTTTTGCCGCCACGCCCGCCGACGACGAGCGCATCCGTGCCTCGCTGCTCGGCAGCGCAGCTGGTGTCCGAGCGCCGCGCGCCGCCGGGGCCGGCACGCGTCCCATTGCCTCACGGCCTCATGACGCCGCGCTGACCGCAGCCGCAGCTGCCGCGGTCGCCTCGTCAGCCGAGCGCAGCTGCGCCTCGAGCGCCGTGCGCGCGCGCTCGCCGCTCGCCTTGCTCGGCGGCCTCGACCTCGTCGCCCGTTTCGCAGCCGTTGCCAACGTGCAGCAGCAGCAGCCGCCGCTGTCGCCTATCGCAGCAGCGACGGCGACGGCGACGGCGACTGTGCGCGCGCGCGCGGCCGCCGAGTCGCACGCGCCGGGCACGTCGCCATTCGCACATCGACGCTGCGCGCCCGCCTCGCCCGCCGAGGCGCCGTGCGCGCGCTCGCCGCCATCGCATTCTACCCCGCAGGCCGACATCGCCGGCGCGCGGTGCGGGCGTACGACGCACGGCGCGGACGGGCCGCGCTCGCCGGCGCTGAGCTGCGCTACGCCTGGCGCCGGCGTGGGCAAGGGCGATAGCCGCGCGCTCGAGTACGGCCTGAGCTCGGACTTTGGCCTGAGTGGCATCGATCGCCTTGTCCAGCGCATCGTCATGGGCCCAGTCGCCATGTCGGCGGCGCCCGACGCGCGGCCGGGCCTCACCCAGGTGCACGACGCGCGCATCGACGCGACCGTGGCGGGCGCGGCAGCACCGGCTGTGACACGCTCGCTGATATACGACCATACGGCGTTGCCGCGACCGCCTTCGCACGCGACGGCTGAGCACGCGCGAGACGCACGCTCGAGCGTGGCTGCGGCGGAGGCAGCCGCAGCAGCTGTGCACGCGGCAGATGGCGGGCGCGCGGATGCGGCGCTGTCAGCAGCCGCGCTTCCGCCGAGCGCGCAGCCCGAGCCGCTCGCCGAGCGCGCCGCGACGGCGGGCCGCTTGTCGCCCCCGTTGGCGTTGCATGCGATCGGTTCGGTAATTCGCGCGGCTGCCCCGCTGCTCGCGGAAGCGGCAGTTACACCGTCGGTTACGGACGCGCCGGCCGTGCTCGTGTCCCCCCTCGTCCTCGGCGGGCTTGCGGCGGCCCTCGAGTTGGCGCGCGGCACTGGCGCGCGCGCTGCCGCCCCGCTCGGCAACGACCCGCTCGGCAACCACGTGCCCACCGACGCCTGCACCGACGACTCGGCGCGCAAGGCGGCGGCGAGCGCGGCTGCGTTTGGCACGGCGTGCACGAAGCCGAGCGGCGGTGACCCGGCGTGCGAAGGCGCGCGCGCGGCGAGGCCTCTGCTCGCTCTGCTCGCGCGCGCGCTGCCCGCGCAAGCCTGCGGCGCGCGGACGTACGCGGAGGCGGACGCTGCTGACGGCGAGGGCGGTGATCAAGTGTGCGCTGGTGCGACGATGGCAGCAGGCGCGGACGCGGCGGTGGAGCTGCTGCAACGCCTTCGCCTCTCGCAAGACCTCGGGCTGTGCGCGCGCACCGCCATGCCCCGCCATGCTGCACCTCCTCTTGCCCCCCGTCCTTCTTTTCCCACGCAGCCTGCCTGCCTGCCTGCCTGCCTAGGGACCGGTTCCGCCCTGCGCGCGCAGCTGCGTCCACCCGCCCGCCCACCACCTGACCAGCACTGCCCGACGCCCGTTACCTCAACACCCGCTCGCGATCGCGATTGCACTCGTAGGAGCCCGATACGGCCTGACGCGAGCGCAGGCACGCCTGACAACAAGGCGCGTGCGGCCCTCGACTGGGGCAGCGCGCCTCCGTCGGCGGGCGCGCACGCGCGCGCTGGCGGAACGGAAGAGCGCGCGAGCCCCGCGTGCGGCGTGTTGGCGCCGCTGGCAGGCGAACAAGCCGCGACGCTTTTTCCGCCGAGTCCGGACTCGTCCGATACGCCGAAGCGTGCGTCGGACCCCATGTCGGACCGCACAGCGCACAGTGTGTCGCCTGTCGAGCCGTTTCCGCCCGCCGCGCGGCCGGCAACCTCTTCGGCACAGCTGCCGCGCGGCACGGCGAGCCCGCGCGCGCTCACACCACGGCTCGCGCAGCCTGCATCGCTCGTCGGCTCCGTGCGCTCAAGTCCGTCGCCGACGGGCGCACGCACGCGCGGCGGCGCGGCGCTCGAGCAGCACGGCGCGGAGCCGCGCGCGCGCACGCGCGCGCGCTCTCGCGGCTCGCCGCTCTCCACAGGCCGCGCGCCCGCGACAGCGGCGTCGCCGGCTTGCACACGAGCCGCGCCCATCGAACTGGCGTCCTCGCGCACGCCGCCTCCTGCAGCACGGGCGGCTGGTGGCGCAGCGAGCGGCGAACGCGCGCCTGCACCAGCCAACGGCGCCGCACCCGCGCGCAGCGCGGCGCGCGAGACGCGGCTTACGGCTGCGCACGGCTCGCCCGTGCACGCGCGTCTCCCCGACGACGCGGAGCGCGACACGATGGCGGCCGTGCGCTCGGTGCCCGAGGGGGCTGTGGCTGTGGCATCTGCGCCCGGCATGGAAGCGCCGCTCGCGCGCATCGGCTGCCGGCTCCTCGAGCCGACGGCTTCGTCCGCCTCGCGCGCGCTCGCGCAATCACAGCTTCCGCCGCACGCCACGAAAATGCCATCGCCGCGCCCGCCGCGCCCGCCGTCGGCCGGACACGCGGGCAGCGGACAGCTGAGCTCGTCGCATGCCCGTGCCGCCGGCACCTCCGGCACGCGCGCGCCGCCGTCTCTCGCGAGCCCCGCGGCGCGAAGCAGCGCGCCGAGCTCGGCCAAGTCGGCGGCGCGGCCGTCGCCGCCGTCCGCGGCGTCAGATTTGGCGAGCCTGCCAGCGCGCCGCAGCATGGCGCCGCTCGCACCCGCCGCGCTCGAAGCGTCACCAGCCGGCCGCGGCGCGCCCTGGACGGACGGGCCCGTCGACGCGGCGGCGCGCGCGCTGCTCGAGCGCGTCGCCTGTGCGCTCGGTACCGCGCAGGGCGGGGACGAGCGGCTGGTCGCGGGCGCAGACGCACGCGGCGACGGCGCGCGTGCGGCGCGCTGCGCGTGTGGCGTAACGAGCGGCGCGCCGATGCCTCCGCCGCCGCTCAAGCGCGGCGCGCAGCGCGCGTCGCCGCTCGGGCGCTCGGTTCCGTCGCCACGCCGTGCAGTCGCCTCGCCGACGCCGCCGCACGCGCGCGCGGCGCCTGCGCCCGCGCCCGCGCCTGCGCCCGCGCCTCCGCACGGCTTTGCGGGCGCCGCAATGCGCGCGGACGTTCACATGCTCGCTTTCACCGATGCTGCGCAAGCCGCAGCGGCGCGTGCCGTGGCTGCTCGCGTGCGCGAACACGCGCCTTGCGCCATTGGCGGCGGTCGCACCCGCAGCATCGCGCGGGCTGACGCGCCAAGCGCTGCAGCGACCACTGCGCCCGCGCCCGTCTCAGCAGGCGTCGGGCGCGCTCGCGCGCGCGCGGCCGCCGCTGCAGCGGCGATGGCGGCAGCCATGGACGTGCCCGCGCCGGCCGTGAGCGGCGCGCTCGAGCCACTCGACGCGCCAGCCGCCAACGCGCGCGCCGGCGCCGGCACGTCACGCGTGCATGCGGGCGTGAGTGCGTGTGGCATGCGGCCTGACCGGCGCCCCGTGGAAGCTCGCGGGTTGGATGACGGCGCCGTGGGCGCGCGCCGCATCTCGTCCGCGCCGGCGGGCGGCGTGCGTGCGAATGGCGGCACGCGCCGTAAGCTCTTCGAGGTGGTAGACGACAGCCACGGGGGCGCAGCGAGCGATGCGAGCGGCGACACCGGCGCGTGCGACGCGCTTGGCGCACGGCGAGCCAGCGCGGCCGAGCGGCAGCCCATGGGCGCGTCACCGGCCAAGGCTTGCACGGCCCCTTGGGTGGACGGCGATGCGCCCTTTGGGGCATGCGCAGGGTGCGAGGCTGGCGAGCGCGCGGCGCCAGACGATGGCGGCGACGGTGTGTCGAGCATGCCCGAGAAAGGCGACCAAGCCGCCTTGCCCGCGCACATACCTGCTCGGCGCGCGAGCGCTGCCGCCGCATTCTCTGGCTCGCGCGACGGCAATCGCACGAGCACGCTATACGCGCTGCTCGCATTGCATGCGTCGCCCCTCGCCCTCGGCGCCGTGAACGCGGCGAGCCGGTACACGCGCCGCGCGTCCGCGCCGCCAGCGGCGCGCCGGCTGCCCCCAAGCGCGGGCACTGCGGGCGCGAGTCCTATGTGCAGCGCGGGGCAGCCATCGTCACCGCACTCAGCTCCCACACAGCTGACGATCCACTCGAACTCAGCGGGCGTGCCGCCAGCACCTCCGCCGCGCGGGCCGCCGCCGTCACGTACGCAGCAGCCGCCAGCCGCCGCGCCTCCCGACGGCGAGCCGCCGCAGGCAACCTCGGTGGGGAGCGACGCGAACGCGAGCGGCGAGCGCATAGCCGACAGCCAGCCGTCGGCCGACTTCACCAAGCCGCAGCGCGTCGAGCTACGACCGCGTTACACTGTGCCGCCGCCGCCGCCGCCGCGCCCAACTTCTGCCGGACTGCCGCCGCCACGCGAGCGCGTGCTTACACCGCCGAGCGGCGGCAATGTGCTCGAGCGCGCGCGAGCGTGGGACGAGGTGATGGCTGCCGCGGTCGCCGCGGGGGCAACTCTTCTGCCGACCGGCCCGCTGGTGCCCTCGAAGCGCGCCGAAGCCGGGGCGGATTGACAGCATGATTGTGGCTTCTTTATTTTCCTCTTTTTTCAGTTTTGAGTTTTCAACTTGGGAGTTCCGTACTTTTCGACGTTTCAAACTTTGCCTCCGTACTTTTCGACACTTTGTCGAAAACTACGGAGGCAAAGTTTGAAACGTCGAAAAGTACGGAACTCCCTTTCAACTTTCCCTCTTATTTTTGTGGCCGTTCCCCCACGAAGGAGATCGCCGACCCAGTTGAGCGCTCCGTCGCGCGCCGAGCGCGAGCGTTGGCACGGCCTGAGCGTCGTGCGTTGCCTTCCATCGTGCGCCGCGTGGCGCGTGGCGTGCAGTGGCGCAGGGCGGCCAGATTGGCTTCAGCTGCTTCTTCTCGTACAACGACCCGAACCAGACGATGGCGTACCAGTCGTACCTGACGCGCATCGAGGGCAAGAAGGACGTGACGCGGATTTGCGACAAGCTGACGACCAACGTGCTCGACACGATCACGGGTGGGATCCAGGGTATTGGCAAGGGCACGCCCATTTACAGCGTCGCGTGTGGCAGCCCAACCGATTTCAACCATCAGACGGATTGGACATACATATCGAGCGAGCGCGACTACGACATCACGCCAAATCTCGGCGGGCAGATCGCGCGAAAGCAGCACGCCGCGTCCGCGCTCAATGTGCGTTCGCCAAAGGCTGATCTTCTACCGCCCTCTTCTCCGCCGGCCACGCCGCGCGCGCGGCCTGCGCGCGGCGCTCGTCGTGCCCGTGAGGAGCGCAAACCCGCCGCGCCCCGCCGCCCCCACCATACCAGGGCGCATGCGAGGACTTCTGGGAAAAGCAGCTCAAGTAGGCGGCGATGCGGGCATACAAGCATGCCCTTCTGCTCGGCGCGGCTCTAGGGCGCGCGCGCGCGGCTGGGGGTGTGGGGGGGGGGGACGATGGCACATGGCGACGGGCGACGACGATCACGAGAGTGTGCGGCGCAGGCAGGGGCGACAGTGTGCGCTTGTGACGAGCTGAAGCCTTTGCGCGCGCGCCACGCGATCCGGCGTGCGTATTCTTCCGCCCGGCGCCCAAACTCGCACGAAATGCCGCAGGGCGGGCCAAGCAGACCCGACCGCGCGCGGGCGAGAGCTCGCCCCTGCTGCAGTTTTGGCGCAGTGCGACGCATACGTCCTGCACGCCGTGCGGCATCATTGCGCGTATCTCGCGGGGCGCACGCGATCGCGCGCAACCGCGCGCAACAGTTGCAACGGTTGCACTCTTCCACTGCGTGTCGACGTGTTGACAGGCGCCTTTGCGGCCGCGCGCGCCGCGCAATCAGTTGCCCGTGTAGCCTGGCGGTGGCCACACTGCGGCTTGCGGCGCGCTTCGCTCCGAGTTTGCAAACTGCTCAGCGGCCGTGTGAGACGATCCGTCCGGCAGCACGTGCGAATTGAGCGGATGTGCGGGAGGCGGCCAGACGAGCGGTTCGCTCGGTGCTTCGGACTGGAAGTCGTCCGCGGCCAGAGCCTCCGCGTTTGCGTGCTGCGGGAGCAGCGGACCGGCGTTGTTGCCCTTGCGGCCGCGCCACGCCGCGAGCGCGGGCCCGGCCGCGAGAGCGGCTGTCGCCGCGAGCGCAAAGAGGGTGCACGCGCCCGTGCCGACATAGACGAGCCAATCGAGGCTGACCGGATCGCGCGCGAGCTTGTACACGTGAAAGACGCAGTAGGCCGTCCAGCACATGCAGCCACCCACGTGCCACACGCGCATGGTGGGTGCCCACATCCCAAGGAGCGTGAGGCCACCCGGTATGCCTACAACGAGCAGCGCGATGCCCTCGAGCGGATTGCCCAAGATGACGAGGCGGAGGAGGCCAAAGGCGAGCATGACGATGAGCACGCTCCAGTACGCGGCGCGCATGCGCAGCGCGCACGCGGCCTCCGCGCCCGCCGCCATCTCGCGCCCGCCGGTCTGGAAGGCCCAGGGGAAGCCGCCAGCAGAGCTTTTTTAAAATGTTGTTGTGTTTTGTAGTCGAAAACTTGAAACACGTCCCCAACGGCCAGAGCGAGCCGTCGGTGCGACGCGCGTTGCGATGCTCGTCGTGGACGAGGCGGCGCTCGTCCTGGCGTGCAAGCAGCGGCGCGAGCGGCTGCGCGCGCCGTCCGCGTTGCCCATCGACAAGGTGTGGCGCTGCATGATGCGCTGGGTCGTGCACCAGCTCGGCCGGTGCAACGGCGCGTCTATCCCACACCTCTGCTCGCTCACGTGGCGCGCGGACGGCGCGCCGCCGCCGACGGCCGAGCGCGAGCGCGTCGGCGCGTCGCCGCTGCCGGCAGCGCAGCGCTATCGCGCCCTGTGCGTCTTCCACGAGCGCTTCTTGCAGGATCTCGCCCTCAAGACGCGCGGGCTCACGTCGGCCACCGCGCGCACGTCCGAGCTCGCGCGCACCGAGCTGCTCAACTGCACGCGGCTCGCGCTCAACTTTTCCGAAGATCTGACCAAGGATATGGTCTTCTCGGGCTCGCGTGAGCTCGTCGCCACCATCTTTGCGCTCATCGGCGCGCACCGCGAGCTCGCGCTCGAGCTCGCACCGGTCGGCGTCCTTGTCGTCAGAGATCGGTTTGTTTCCTTCGAGTTTGCGCCCGACTTCGTCCCGGCGGCCGAGCGCGAGGCGGCGCTCTCGCGCCTCGCGGAGATTCGAAGGTTGGCACAACCGTCTAATGACCCGCTCTTCAACCGCCACGCCGACGTGCCCGGCGGCGAGCTCCTCGTGCACGCGCGTGGCGCCGACGCGAACGCGGAAGCGCGCATCGATCCGCCCGCGCGGCCCGCCCGGCCCGCCCGGCCGCCGGCCGCCGACGCGGCGAGCAGGCGCGCGTCGCGGTGGCGCGCGAGCACGCCGCTCGTCGACCGCCGCGTTCCGCTCAACCCGGGCTTGCCGCGCGACCTCTCGGGTGGCGATCTGTTGCTCCGCCCCAGCAGCAGCGCCGCATCCAATGCTGCCGCACAGCCGCAGGCGCACTCTGCGGCGCTGCGCGCGCTCGACGCCACATCGGGCGGCGCGCTCGCTCCCCGCGGCGCGGCGGCGCCTGCGTTGGGCGGGCGATCCCGCGCTGCTCTCCGGACCTGCTCCCCGGACCTGCGCTCCCCGCCGTCCGGCGCGCTCAATGCGCTCGGCCGCGCGCAGGTCCGGCCGTCAACGAGCGGCGCGCGCCCGTCCGCACCGATCCTGCCAACTCCAACCGCCCGCCGCCCGCCCAAGCCGCCTCGCGCGAACAGCGCCGCCCTCGTCATGAGCCTCGACGCGCTGCAGCTCGACGCGGAGGAGCGCGAGCTTGATAGCCTCGCACTTAGCCCCGTCGCTCGGCTGCTACCTGGGCAGGGCGCAAAACACACCCCACCCGTGCGCGCGCACCGCGTCGCTGCGCTGCCGCGCGCCGCGTGGCCGTGCTGTCAGTGCCTCCCTCACCCGTGCGCGCCGCGCGCCTCCGCACCGCTCCGCCCGGACTCGGCCGGATTCACACAGTCCTCGCCCACGTTCACCGCCGTCGAGCGCGACCTGTCGCCCGGCCACGTGGCCAAGCCGCTCGCACGTGCGGACGCGAGCGCGGTTCTCAAGCGCAACCGCTGCCTCTCGCCAGGAGGCGCCGCGCGCATGATGGAGTGGCTGACGCACGGCGCTCCGGCCAGATGACCTGGAGCCACGCTGTGTGCCAGTGACGCAGAAAGCGCCAGTCTGGGTGACTGGGCCACAGGCCACAGTGTCAGCCGGTCCGTCGCCACTTTGCTTCATACGCCGCGCGTGCGCTTGGACGGCTTTTCACCCGCAGTCGGCGCCGGCTCGCCGCCCGGCCGAAAGAAGGTGAGCGTTGTGCCCTCCGCGCGCGCGACCAATTCGCCGGACGCGCCACCAACGTGTCCGCCACTACTGCCGACGTGAGCGGCGGGTGGATGAGAGCGCTGCTGCTGCTGCTGCGCCGCCGGCGCGCGCGCCGGCGCAACGGCGGGCTTGAGCGCCGGCGCAGGCCGCGCGCGCGGCGCGGGCAATGCAAAGCCCGCGCCCGCGCCGGCGGCTACATCGTGATGCTGCCGGGCGAGCGGCGGCCGCTGCGCCGGCGGCGCGCGCGCGCCGGCGCCCGGCGTGCGCGTTGCGTTGCCCACCGTCGCGTGCGGCACGCCGCCCGCAAGAGACATGCACGCATCGTGCGAGCGCGCGGGCAGCGCGGGATGGACGGCGTCGGCACCTGCCGCAGCGAGAGCGCCACTCAGCGCCGCGGCGGAAATGTCCGTTTGCTGCAAGTAAGCCGTCGTCAGGTCGAAGGGTTGAGAGCGGTGTGCGAGGGAAGCAAGGCCTCCGCCCGCAAGCCCGCGCGCGCCGCCGAGGCCGAGGGCGCCTGACGCTGCGCCGCCGCCCGACAGGCCAAGGCCCGTAACTGGGGCGCAGCGTGCCGGCGCGGTGCCGGCGCGGGGCGGCGCGGCTCGGCCTGTCGGCTGCGCGCGTGGCTGCGCGGCGGTGTGGGCGGGGTGGGTCGGGCCCTGATGCCGCTGCCTCGCGTACTCTGCTTGCGCCGCCTTGTCTGAGGAAGGCGGCGGGCCGAGCGGCCGTGGCGATGGTCGACAGCTCGGTGCACCCGCACATCCCGAGCCCGCAGAGCCCGCAGCGCCCGCCGGCCGACCGGACGCCGGCCGTGCGCCGGTGCAGCCTCCCGCGCGGAATGCGCGCGGGCACCCATAGCCCGCGTTTGCGCCGCCGCCCGCCGCGCCGGCCGCCGCCGTAGCCGCGGCCGCGACGGCTGCGGCGCGCTCGGGCGGCGGCGGCTGGCGCGCGCCCTGCACGCACTCGTGCATCGCGGGCAGTCGCCATGCGAGGAGCGAGCGGGCGCACAAGTCGGTGCACGCGCCAGCGGGCAGTGGCGGCGTGGGCGGGGGTGGTGCATCTGCACTCCCATCGTCCAGTTCGGCATGCGCGGCGAGCTGCTTCGCGTGCGCGCTGAGCGCACGCACGGCGACGAGCTGGTTCGCCTCGAGCCGGTCGTTGGATGCGCGCAGATAAGCGATGAGTGCTGTGTCTGCGGCGAGCGCGGGCCACGGCAGCAGCTCGTCGCACTCCGCCGCGTCGTTGAGCTGCTCGACGCGCTCGGCGCTCGGCGCGATGCACGCACCGCCTGCCGCCTGCCGCTCCTGTCTGCCGAGCTTTTCGTTGATCTGAAAAGCCGAGAAGGAAGGGGAATGGTGATGCGCAGGGGGATCAAAGATGTGCGCCTCAAGTGAGCGCGCAGGGTGGCGAGCCCTCGCGCGGTTTGAAAATGCGCGCCCTTCCCCCCTCCCCCCCCCCCCCCCCCCCCTTCCGCAAAGACGCGCGCGCAGCACGCTCGGCCGGATCGCCCCGCCCGGACCACCCCGCCCGCCCGCACCCGCTTGCCCGCCCAGAGCGCGCACATCGAGGAGAAACTTGGGCACGACCTGCGAGCCGCCGCCCCTCCTGTTCACGCAGAGCACGAAACGCTCGCTCGATGCCGGCCGGGAGGTGAGTGGCTTGACGACTGGACACAGTCCGGCGCGGTCCGGTGCAGTCCGGCGCGGTGCGGGACGATGGCGCGGGCGCGCGTCGCGCAGGCGGCAAAGGTGAATGGCGCGATGCAGGATGGCGTCCTCCACAGACACGCGCGCACGCGCGCGCACGATGCGCCTTTCAAAATCGGTCGCGGCACGCAGCGCGCCCCAATCACCGACAATCGCCGCGCGCACACGCGCGCACGCGCACATGGCGCAGTCGCGAGGCGAGGACCGTGGCGGGTGTTGCATGCGCGCCCACTGCGCGTTCGCGCACTGCAGCGGCGACGCGCACACACACCGGCGACGTGGTCGAACTCGGTCCGGAGCAACGCGATGAGTCCGGCGGAGAAACGGCTCGCAAGGCCAAAGCATTTCAAAACAAGGCGGCCGCCCGGCCTTGTCACGAGCAGACCGCATGCCGCTTGGCAGAGGAGGAGCCGGCGCGTCGCGACCTCCTGCCGCGCCTCGTCGGCCCCCCACCGGCGGCCGCCGTCCGCGACGCACAAGTGCACGCCCTGCCCGCCAAGCGTGAGCGGCATCACCTTTTGAAAAAAGGCGCGCACGTTGTCGGTACCCGTGACGTCACCCGTCCCGTCGCCCTCATAGAGCGGCACGAACACGCCGTGCGCCGGATTGGCATGCGCGCCGAAACGGTCGAGCGCGTAGTCCTCCGCGCCGCTCGCACGCAGCGTCAGGCCCCACCCCCGCGCCTTCCTGCGGCGCATGGCACGGATCGCCGGGCGCAGTCGCGCGCGCGCAATGGCAGGGCCAAACCTCAGCCCCGCACAACCCCGCACGATCCAGTCACCTGCCCGCCGCGCTCGCACGCTCGCACAGCTCCTCCCTCCCCCTCCCTGCTCCCTTCCACCCCCCGTCATCCCTCCCCCCCCCCCTACCCCCCCCCCCCCCTTCCCCCCCCACCCGCGCGCGGCTGGCGGTTGCGAGCGCACCGTGGGCCACGCCTCCACAGCAAATACTCGGCCCAACCGCCCGGACCGCCGCACAGGTCGGCAAATTGCAGCTCGCTGTCCGGCTCGGGCCGGACCTCGCCCGTGTCGTAGTCGCGCTCGCACGGCACCGCGAGCACGAAGCCCGTGCGCGCGTCCAACTCGGCGAGCTTGAGCGCCGCGCGCGAGAGAAATGGGCCCGCCCCGAGCCGCTCGGCCGGGTTCGTCTCGCCGCGCGCCCTCACGACGATCTGCGCGGGGAAGGAGGCGAGGCTGGCGCGCGCGGCGAGAAGCTGCGTGGCCATGCCCATGTCCAGCAGCTCGGGCTCAAGCTCGCGCAGCTCCTGCGGCAGCGTCTCAGTCGTGTCGGCGGCCGGCGCGGCGGCCGAAGCTGCGCCGGCCGGTGGCGCGCGGCGCGCGGCGACCGTGGCCTTGATCGCATCGCGGCCGGCGCTGAGCTCGTCGATCGTCGGCACGGGCGCACTTGACGGCGGCAAGCTCTCGATCGGCGCCTCCAGCGTTGCGATCGCCGCGGCGAGCGGCGGGGGCAGCCGTACCGCGAGCCTTGGCGCGCCCGCCTCCGCGCTTCGGTCAAGCGGCTCGTAGCCGAATGGGTCGAGCTCCTCGTAGATGATACGGTGCTCCTCGGGCAGGTATCGCGGAGGCGGGCGGCGCGGCTGCGCGGGCACGCTCTCGTCAAACAGCGGCTGCCCCGACCACGGCCACCGCTTCTCGGCCACGGCTTCCATCGCGACCGCCGGCGCGCGTGTGACGCGTGATGCAAAGCCAAGCGAAGCGAGCACGCTGTTTCGGTTTTAAACCTCGCGCACGAGGCGCGCCATCAAGCTCGAGGTTGCCGCCGGTTCGGCGACGCGATGCGGCGCGGGGCGCTGGCGACGGCGCTGTTCATCGTGCCGCAGACGCTCGCTTTTTCTATTGCCGCGCGGGGCGGCACATTCGGGCCGTCGCGCATCGGGCGCGCCGCGCGGCTGAGCGCCTCGGCCGCGCTCGCCAACGACGCGGTTGTCTTCGTGCTCGGTGGGCCCGGCTCGGGCAAAGGGACGCAGTGCGAGCTGCTGCATCGCGCACACGGCTTTGCGCACCTCAGCGCGGGCGAGCTCTTGCGTGCCGAGGCGTCCAAGCCCACGCCGCTCGGCGAGCGCATCTCGCGTATCCTCGCCGACGGGCAGATCGTCCCGTCGTCCGTAACGGTCGAGCTGCTCAGGCACGCGATGGCCGCGCAGAGCGGCCCGTTCTTAATCGACGGGTTCCCGCGCTCGCTTGAGAACCTGCAAGTCTACGAGCAGCAGTGCGACGGTGCGCCATGCGCCTTCATGCTTTATTTGGATCTGAGCGAGGATGGTGAGCGCGCGATCACGCGGAGGGCACGCCGCCTGCGCCAGCCGGCGCGCGCGGCACTGCGTGGGCGGCGCGCGCTGCGTGCTGCTGTCGCGTCTGCGCGCATTGTACCCTTGCCCTTCTCTGCACGCGCGCGCGCGCGCGCATGCGCGCCCGGCCGTGCCGCTGCGCCGTGCCGACATTTTGGCCGTGCGAATGGCCGCGTGGCCGTCGTCAGAGATGTGCGCGCGGCTGCTCGAGCGTGGGCAGAGCAGCGGCCGGTCGGACGACAACCTGCCGACGATCCGCAAGCGCTTCCGCACCTTCCACGAGCAGACGCTCCCCGTGCTCGAGCTCGTCGAGCGGCGCGGCCTCCTCCGGCGCGTGCGTGCGACGGGCTCGCCAGCCGAGGTCTTTGCCGCGATCCAGCCGCTCTTCTCGCCGCTCGCGCGCCAGCCGGCGTGAGCGGAGCAGGAGGCACGGGTGAGTCGGACTCAGAGAGTGAGTGTGACACTCAGGTACCCACTTCGATTCCTAGAAGTTGTTGCAACCACCGCGCGCCGGCCCCGAAAGTTGAGAGAACGTTGGACGCGCGAAAGCGGCGCTGGAAGGAGTGAGCAGTACTATGGGCGTGTGCTCCTCGTCGCCGTCGCTGCCACCGGCGTACAAGCCCGACAACCATGTGTTCGCGCCCACAAAGACGCGCGACGAGGCCGTCGCCGCGACGAGCCCATTCATGCTCCGCAAGCTCGACAGGCTGTGGGACTTCTTCGACGTGAAGAACAACGGCGTCGTCACGAAGGAGGACTTTGCGCTGATCGAGGCCAACCTCGCCGCGGACCCTGCATCCACTCCGGCGAGCCAGAAGCGCGCCCACGAGGCGCTTGACTGGATCTGGACCAACTTTTGGCGCGGCAGCGACACGGCCAAAGTTGAGCGCGCCGACTTCGTCGGGACCATCCTGCACGCTCGCACAGACCCGCATGTGCTCAAGGTGGAGAAGGAGGTGCAGGTGCCGGCTGCGGCAGACGCCTTCTTCCTTTTGATCGATCGCAACGCAAACGGCATGTGCGACGAGCGCGAGTACGTGGCCTTCCTCTCCGCCTTCACCAAGGTGGACGCCACCGAGGCGAAGCGCATGTTCGAAGCCATCGACGACAACTCGGACGGCCTCATCACACGCGCCGAGTTCACCGCCGCGTTCATGTCGTTTTTCTTTGGGGAAGACGAGAAGTCGCCGGCCGCGAATCTGTGGGGCGCGTTGGAGCAGCCGGTCGTCAAGGTCGGCCAGCAGGCGAGCGGCTGGTTCTCATGCGTGAGCTTCTCGTGAGACATGACTCGTGAGGCGGCACTGGCAGGCGCGGCGAGCGCACGTGCCGCGCCGACCTCGAAGGCCGAGCAGTCTCTTCAGGCGGGATGTCAGCCTGAGCATACGTCTTGCGGTGTTTGTTGTGCGCCGCCAGCCATCGGGATCAGCAGTGGCGTTCCTCTGCCCCAGCGCGGCGCATCAGACTCCAGCGCGCGCGCGGCGCGTAGTCTCGAGGAAGACGTTGCGCAGCGGGCCCTCGCGCTTCACTTGCAATACTGCTTAGCGAGCGAGTAGAGCAGCACGCCAAAGATTGCGAGCGACGAGCCGATCTGGTTGAGCGGCGTCATCTTGGTCCCAAAGACGACGACGGACGCAAGGATGATCACGACGCGCTTGATCGTGTTGCCGACGGCGTGGGTGATCGGGTGGACATTGTCGAGGCAGAGGAACGCCACTTCGTTGTACAGGTAGTAGAAAAGGCCGGAGACCAGCGACGTCTTGAGCAGGTAGTTGGCCGTGTGTCCCGCGGCAATTGCCGCCGCCCAGCCGCCCTTGAGCTTCGCGCCCTCGAGCACGAGCGCAAAGGGCAGGAGCATGAGGAAGGACATGATCGTCAGCACGCCGTACAGGTTGGCCGCGCCCATGTTCTCGCCCTGCGCCGAATGAAGAGCGCGCGGCGCGCCGCGGCGGGTGAGCCGACGAGCGCGCGCCCGCCGCGCGTGCTCCGGAGGGCAGTCGGCGCGCGGCCGTCTCGGCGCGTGCGCGCGGGGGCGCGGCGCCGCGTGCCGCGCGTGCAGTCGCCGGGGCTAGCAAAGCGCACCTGCGGCTTCTCCATTGCCTTCTTCGAGAAGATGGCGCGCAGCGAGAAGGCCGTGTTCGAGCCCATCGCGTTGAGGAAGGCGACCCACGAGAAGGAGAGCTCCGTGAGCGATGCAATGCCGACGCCACCGACGACGGGGAGGAGCGCGAGGTAGACGGGGACGGGGAAGTAGGACTTGGTGAAGATGGCGGACATCACGGTCGAGAAGAAGGGCTCCGCCGCCTTCACGATGTGCGTGAACGAGACCGCGCCAGCGCCAAGCGAGATGACCGTGCACAAATGGCCAATGCCGTGCATCAGCGCGATCGGCATGAGAGCCTTGATGTTCTCCGAGCTGAGCTTTGGCGCTTTGCGCAGCGGGGACATCCAGAGCGGCAACAGGTAGAGCAGCCCGACGCCGAGCTGCACCACCGCCATCGTCCACGGGAAGCTGCGAGCGCGGCGCGGGAGAGCGGCGCGGCGTGGGCGGCGCGGCGCAGCGATCGCAGCGGCGCACGCGGCGCGTGAACGCGCGCTTCGGCGGCACGCACGGCAAAGCGTTGAGAATCTTCTTGTTGGATATGTTGTACACGATGTTGAAGGCGTACCACACGCCGAAGAGGAAGCCCACCTTGAGCGTGTTCAGCAGCCCGGACGAGCCCTCCGCCGGCGCCGCCTCAGCCATGCTCACCCGCGCGACCGCGACGGGCGTGCGCGCAAGCTGTGCGCGCGGCCTGACGCCGACTGCGCGCATGGCCGACGCCGGGCGCGCGTGCAGGTGCGGCGCGTTGAAGCATGCCGCGCCGCTCACGACGGCGAGCAGAATGACTCCGCGCAACGCCATCTTAATTTTGTCGGCCTTTCGACCACGTCTTTTTGAACCGACTCGGGAGTCCGGGACAGTCGCAGCCGTCGTCCGTGGACGTGGAACGGTTGCCCGGTCGGTTGAGGAAGTGGTGTGCACCGTGCACGGGGGGGGGGAGGGTGTGGGGTGGGGGTGGGGCGGCGGGATCTGGAGTGAGAGTGACAGTGACCTGTGATGGGATGAGAGAAAACGCCATGCTGATGCATGTTGAGCCAAGCACGGGTCGCTACTACGCGGCTGCCGCCGCCGCCGCCGCGCGGCTCCCGCCGCGCTGCCCTCGGCGCGCTGCCCTCGGCGCAGCCGCGGTCGCGCGCCGTGCCGCTCGCGGCGCGCACAGCGCGCGCGCCGCGGGCGGCGGCGCAGCTCAGTTGCTGCGCGCGGTGGCGGCGGCGGCCCAGTTGGGGAGCGTGCCGGGCGGCGCCGCCGCCGCCGTGTCGTAGAAGCCGAGCACCAGGTTGACGTCCCGCTCCGAGCCGAGGATGACCGGGCAGCGCTCGTGTACGCCCTTGGGCTCAAGGTCCATCATTCGGTGAATCTTGCCGTTGAAGAGGCCCGTCGAGGCGACGCCGCCCGCCGCCTCGACAATCATCGCCATCGGGAAACCCTCGTACAGCACGCGCAGCTTGCCTGCGCGCGCTCGCGCCGCGGCGCCGCGGTGCGCAGCACCCCGCGCGTGGGCGAGCGTCGGCGGCGCGCGCCTTCGCTGCGCCGCGCGCAGGCGCGCGCGCGCGCACCTCCGGGCGACTTCTTGTCGGCCGGGTAGATGAAGACGCCGCCGTACAGCAGCGTGCGGTGCACGTCCGAGACCATCGAGCCGACGTAGCGCAGCGCATAGGGCTTGTCGCCAGACTTGAAGTGCGCGACCGCGCGTTGGCACGGCTCGTCCCAGAGGCCACTGTTGCCCTCGTTGGCCGAGTAGATCTTCTTGCCGCCGTCCGCCGGGAACTTGACGTTCGCGTGCGTGTGGATGAACTCGCCGATCGACGGGTCGAGCGCGAAGCGGTGCACGCCGCGCCCCTGGAAGCAGATGACGAGCTCGGTCGCCGCGCCGTACATGCAGTAGCCGGCGACGACGAGGTCCTTGCCTTTCCGCAAGATGTCGTCGACGGTGCCCGGCCCGGGAATCGTCTTCTCATACACGCCGAAGATCGTGCCCGTCGACACGTTGCAGTCAATGTTGGACGAGCCGTCGAGCGGATCGAACGCGACGCAGTACTTGCCCTGCATCGACGGCGGCACGATGATGGGGTCCTCGTTCTCCTCGGAGACAAGCACGGCGCAGGCATGGCAATTGAGCAGCGCGTTCACAAAGATGTCGTTGGACAGCACGTCGAGCTTCTTCTGGTCGTCGCCCGACGTGTTCTGCTCGCCCGCGAGTCCGAACAGATTCGCGATCCCCGCCTTGCGGCACGCGCGCGCGGTCGCCTTGCACGCGAGGGCGATGGCACCCATCAGGATCGTAAGCTCCTGATCGGCCGTGTTCGCCATCACGAAGCGCGACAGCGTCTTGTAGTTCACCTGGTCCACGTCATCGGAGTTGTCGCGCACGCTCGAGCTCATTGAGCCTGTGGACTCGCGGAACCTGACCGCCGCGCTGATTGCGCTCCACCTTTAACCCTTTTTGCCTGGCGCAAAAGGGCCGACGTAAAGGACCCCATTTGCCACGATGCTGCTGCTCGCACGCGCGCTCGGCAGCGAGGGCGCGCCGCCGGCAGGAGCGCGCGCGCTGTCCAAGGCGACGGCGCGGCGCGTCGTGCGCAAGCTGAACAAGGCCGATTGGTACCGCGCCCGCCGCGCCATCGAGCGCGCCAGCGAGCCCGCGCCGCGCCCGCCGCCGCCGCTGATCACGTCGAGCAGCTCGGCCGAGGATGTCGCCGCGCTCGCGCGCGCCGAGCGCGGCTCGGAGGCGGTGTGCGCGACGCTCGGGCGTGCGCTCACTAAGAACAATGAGCCCGTGCGCTCGCTGATCGTCCACGCCGCGTGCGCCATACCTGCAAAGTATGCGTGCGATCGCTTCGCGAGCCGCGTGCTCGCCGACGTGCTCCTGCGCGCCGCGACGCCGACCGAGCGCTCAGCGGCGCTCGACGAGCTCGCGGCGCATTCGGCGCGGCTTATGTGGCACGGGCGCGCAAGCACCGTGCTACGAGCGTGCCTTGCCGACCTGCCCGCCGACGCCGCCTCCGACTTTGCCGCGCGCATCGCGCCGCACGTCGTAACGCAGCTGCCCGCGATCGGCCGGAACCGCTTTGGCGCCGCCGTCGTCGCGGCGTGCCTCGCGGCGGCGCCGCGCGCGTTCGCGGAGCAAATGGTCGCACCATTGGTTCTCGACGCCCGTGCGCTCGCCCTCGACGGCTCCGGCGCCGCCCTCGTCTGCGCCGCGCTGCGCGCTCGCCCCGACGGCGCGCGTCTTGCGGCCGCGGCTGAGCTCGAGGCGACGCTGGTCGCGAGCCTGCCCGAGTTGCTCGCCGCGGCTATGGACGGTGTCGAGAAAAACGCGGGCGAGGCGGCGCCACACGACGACGCGCCGCGCAGCTCCAGCCTGCTCGCCGTCGTCGCCGAACTCGCGCTCGCGACGGCGGCGAGCGACGGCGGCGCGCGCGCCGTCGCGAGCGCGCTCGCGCCGCGCGCGGCGCGCGTGGCGCGCCGCGCCGACGGCGCGGCGGCGCTGTCCGCGGCCATCGCGCACGCGCCCGATGCGGAGGCAGCCGCGCTCGCCTCTGCCCTCGCGCTCAACGCGCGCGAGCTGCTGCTCCACCCGCGTGGAGCCTCGGCGCTCGAAGGGTTGTTCGCGTCGCGCGCGCGCGCGCCGGACGCGGCGCGCGCCGCGACAGCGGCGGCGCTCGGCGTGCTCGACGAGGCGCTCGGCGCGTCGGGCGAGGCAACGGCGCGCGGTGTGGACGGCGCGCCGCTCGCGCGCCCGCTGAGCGCCGAGCTGTCCGTGCATGCGGCGCGCGCCGTGCGGGCGGTGAGCGCGCGCGTGCCGCCCCGTGCGCCGAGCGCGCGCGCCGCTCGCCACGCCCGCTCACGCGTCCGCACCCCGGCACGGTTGCGCGCGCGCCATGCAGGCTCTGGCACACGGCAGCGGCGAGGAGGGAGCGCGCGCGCACGCGCGCGTGCTCGCGCGTGCGTCCGAGCTCGCAACGGATCCGAGCGGTGCCTTGATTGTCGATGGCCTCCTCGCGTCGGTCGAGTTGCCCGACGCGGCGACGGCCGAGCTCCTCCGCGCGCTCGCCGCGAGCGCGGAGCGGCTTGCCGTCGACAAGCACGGCGTGTGCGTGCTGCGCGCGGCGCTCGCGCACGCGCGCGGCGCGGACACGATGGCGCCCGTCGTCGAGTGGCTGCGCGAGCGCGAGGCCGAGCTCTTCCAGCACAGGCTTGCACGGCAGCTGTACGATGCACTTGGCAGCGCCGAGGTGGAGCGCGCCATTACCCGCTCGGTCGGCGCGGCCGCGTGAGGCGGTGTGCAACGAGGCGCTGTGCAACGAGGTGCTGTGCAGCGACGAGGCGCTGTGCCACGGCTGGCTTGCTTCGAGCATGCCTTATGACGCATCTCGGCTCCACATCTCTGGGCTGGGGGGGGGGGGGGGGGGGGGGGGGGGGGGGGGGTCTCTCCACCAGTCCACCGTGCCCTCCGGGCTGGCCCAGCGACTTCTTAGTTCTTGGCCGCCCGACGCCACGTATAGATGGTCAAGCCAAATCCGATCAGGGGCACGATCGCGCCCCGAGTGCAGCGCGGGCCGTTCGGAAGGACGTCCTTGTGAGGGAGCTCTTCGCGTTTGGCGAGCGGGGGAGCACGACGCGCAGCGTTGCTGCGGCGGCGTGCGGGCGGCGAGCAGCGGTCGGGCTGCTCGCGACGAGGCCGGAGCAGACGGCGCCGTGGCCGCCGGCGCAGGTGACGCGCGCCGACGAGCCGTAGCGAGCGTCCGTGATCCGCACGGCGGTTGGAGCGGGCCGGCTGGTGCGGCGCGCTCGGCCACGGGTGGCGGCGTGCACGGTCGTGCCGCGCGCGGCACGCGTCGCCAGCCGCGCGCGACCTGGGCAGAGCCCGCAAAGCGTCGACCGCTGCGCGGCTCGGCCGTGCGTCAACGCCGGCCGCGCTTCGGCCCGCGCGCGCTGCCGCCGCCGGCACTGGCGCTGGCAGCTCCGCGGGCGGGGGTGCGGGCGCGAGAGCCGCCGCCGCCACCGCCGCCGCGCCCGCCGCCGTCGTCGCCACCGCCGTCGCCGCCGCCGCCTCCCCCGCCGTCATCGTCGTCGTCGCCGCCGCCGCCTCCGTCGCCGTCGCCGTCGCCGTCGCCCTCGCCGCCGCCGCCGTCGCCGCTGCCATCGTCGTCGTCGTCGTCGTCGCCCTCGTCGTCGCCCTCGTCGTCGCCGTCGCACTCGTCGTCGCAGTCGTCGCCCTCGCCGTGCACCATGCGCTCCTCACGCTCCCACACCTCGCCGCGCGCCCACCAGGCGAGCACGAGGGCAAAGCGCTCAGGCGTCGACGTGGTGTCGCGCCCGGCCGCGTGCGCCGCCATGTCGTGCACGTCGTAGAAGATGTTGCGCGCGGCGTTGTAGTCGCGGTGCACGGGCTTCTTGCCGCCGTTGCACGCCGGGCAGATGACGAGCGCGTGCACCGTGCGCGTGCCGCCCTTTGCCACGGGCAGGCGCGGGTTCTGCGCGAGCTCCGCGCCGCAGCGCTGCAGCCTGCCGCCCTTGGCGAGCCGCGGCATCGAGCAGTGCATCGACGTGTACGGCTCGGGCACGAAGACGGCCGCGACGCCGCGCCGCCGCAGCTCGCGCAGCAGCCCCACCTGGAAGGCGGGCGGCGCGCCCTTGGGCTGCGCGCCCTTGTGGTCGCGCAGCCACTTGCCCACGCACACGAGCAGCCGGTCGCGCGTCACGCCGTCGACACAGTGCGCCGCGATGAGCGCCTCGGCGACGCGCGCCGCGTTGGACCGCCCGCCGCTGTCGCGCCGCCAGCGCTCCTTCCGGCGCGCCGGCGCGTCGTACACGTGCTCGGCGGCGCGCTCGCGCACCCGCGCGCTCTCGCGGTGGAAGGCGATGTATTTGCCCGCGTCGAGCACCTTGGCGCTGTGCGCCTCGCCAAGCCGCGCCTCGTCCGCCTCCACGCTGAACTCCTCGCCGCGCCCGTCGGTGCGCACGCGCCGCCGCGCCGCGTTGGTCTTGGCCGTCTCGCGCGCAAAGCCCGCGGCGCGCGCGCGCGCGCGCTGCGTGAACTGCCGCCAGACGGCCGCCCGCCCGACGTGCGCAGAGTAGGTGGTGATGTTGCCCATGTTCGGGTCGGCCGCGACGACGACCGCCGCCTCGACGTCGATCGCCCGCCGCAGCTCGGAGCCGAGCGCGACGGCGATGCGCCCGTCCGGCCGGCGCCAGCGGTGCAGGACGCCCGAGCCGCCGGCCGGCGCCTGCGCCTTCGGCACGAGGACGGTCCCGACGGCGTGCACGGCGACGCCATCTGTCACCACCGACTTGACGGGCTGCCGGCCCGGGAGCGGCACGCGCGGCAGCGGCGCGAGGCCAACCCACGAGCGCCGCGCGTGCCACGGCAGATCGGCCGGCGGCCGCTCGCGCCCGGCGTAGTCGAAGACGCGGTTGGAGATGTCGAAGCGCGTCGCAAAGACCGCGTACCTGACGCGCACGTCCGACATCGGCGGGGTGTTGCCGTTTGTGCCTGTCCACTTGATCGGCTCGCCATCGTGGTCGCGCAGGTCCAGCGCCTTGAGCCGCGCGCGCAGCTCCTTGCGCTCGTCATCCGAAAGCGTCACCCAGATGGCGCTCGCGGCGAGGCGCACGTTGCGCGGCACCTGCGCGCAGCGCGCGGCGCGCGAGCGCGCGGGCGCGTGACCAACCTGGCCGCGGGGCGGCGCGCACGGCGGCGGCGCGCGCGCTTGGGCGCTCGGCGGCGGCAGCGGCAGCCACGCCTCGCGCGCACATTGTGCGTGCGCAGCGGCGCCACATTGTACCGCGGCGGCCGTCCGGTCAGCTGCGTGTGGATGTGCGCGAGCCGGCAGAGCAGCGCCTGCCCCTCGGCCACGTGCTGCAGGGTGCGGATCTGCACGAGGAAGTAGCGCGTCGTGTGCCGGTCGTAGTTCCACCTTTTCGTGGGCGTGCACTTGTAGTCGATCTTGTGGAGGACCATGTCGGGCAGGTGGCGGTCGAGCGCGGCGGGGCAGCCGACGCGCGCGCCCTCCACGTCGCCGCGCAGCAGCCGCTCGCACAGCTCGCGCACGCGCGCGTTTCGCTGCATCTCGGGCAGCGCGACGAGCGCCTCGTCGCGCTCGACTGCCGCGCGGACGACGTCGCGGAGCAGCCCGTTCACGACGCGCGATGGATGCATCAGGCACGCGGTGGACACCTGCGTCGCCTCCGCCTCGAGGATCTCCGTGAGGCCCACCGCGCAGACGGGCTGGACGCCCTCGGCCATCTCGCCGACGGCGCGCGCCGTCGCCGCCTTGGTCTGCGCGGCGGCTTGCTCGGCGGGCTTGCCTCGGGGCGCTGCACCGTACGTGCTCTCGTCCTTGTGCCAGCCGATGGCCGAGAAGATCGCACGGACGGATCCCTTGTCCATCGTGGTCGACGTGTGCACGCTGGTCGACGGGCCGCCCGACGCCGCGCCGACGGCCTGCGCGCTCGCCACCGCAGCCTCGTCGCGCACCACCTTGTTGATGACGCGGTACGCCTGTGTCGTGAGCCTGTGCACGGCCGCCGCGATGCGCCGCAGCTCCTTCCGCGCACCGGGCTGCGCCGTCACCGCCTGCGGCCCCGCGTTGAGCGTCGAGCGCTTGACCACGAAGCCCGGGAGCACGCTGCCGCGCGTGCGCGCCGTCGCGCCGCCGGCGGCGCGCGCGCTCGGCGCAGCGGGCTCGTCCACGCGCGCGCGCTCGACGCCGCGCGCGCGGGGAACGCTCGGCGCGCGCGCGCCCGCGGCGTCGCGCGCGCTCGCGGCGGCACCCGCCGCGGCGCGCTTGCCCGCGGCGCCCGACTCGCCGTGCGCGCGAAGCGGCGCCGACGCCAATGCCGACGCCGCGCCCGCGCCGCCGCTGCCGCTGCCCGATACGCCCGCGCGCCGCTTCTGCTCGTCGCGCGTCTTGCGGAACTGGGCGACGAGGTCGCTGCTCACGTTGGCCTCAGGCTCCCACGTGTCGGCGCTCTCGTCGTAGCCCCGCCACCTGATCCGGAACTGGAACGTCACCTTCTTGCCCGCCTTGCGGCGCTCGTCGACGACCGCCTCGACCTCGTACGTGCGCGCCTCCTCGTCGACGCTCGCGCCCGCCGCGCTCGCGCCCGTGTCCGGCCACCCAGCGACCGTGCCGCCCAGCCTCTCGGCGGCCGCGCGCAGCTGCCGCTCGCGCTGGGCGGCCGCGGCGCCTCGCGCGACCAGCGCGGGCAGCATGCCCGCGCCGCCCGCGAGGCCGTGCGCGCCGACGCTGGCGGTCATCAGCGCGTCGAGGCACGCGAACGTTGCGAGCGCACACGCGCCATCGTCGCCGCCGCGCGGCTGCGAGCGCACGACGGGCGATGGCCGCGGCTCCCCCTCGGCCGCGAGCAGCGGCCAGATCGCACTGGCCAGCGCGACGGCATGCGCGCCGACCGCGACGGCCACGTCCGCGTCGAGCGGCGCAAAGTCGTAGCGCACGAGCGCGGCCGGGCGCGAGTCGTCCGTCGGCCGGTCGGCGACGAGCAGCCCGACCGGGCGCGGCGGCTCGCCGGACGGCGCGGCGACGGGCACGCAGAGGAGCACGACGAGCAGGCGCGGCGTGCCGCCGAGCAGCGCGCGCGCGGCATCCGCCCCGTCGGCTCCGCCGCGCGCGGCCGCGGCGAGCAGCTCGGCCGCGCGCGTCGGGCCCAGCGCCGTGCGCGCGTCCTTGCGCGCGCGTGCGCGCGCCGTGTACGCGGCGCAGGCGTCGTCGAGCACCGCCGCGCTGGGCGCGGTGCCAGTCGTCGCCCACGCGCGCAGCGCGTCGCGCACCCGCGTGACGATCGCCTGGTCGACCGCCGCCTCGCCGGCAGCGTGCGCCGGCGCGCACGCCGGCGGTGCGGCGGCAGGCGCGAGCGCGGGCGCGCCGTCGGCGCCGTCAACGCCGACGGCGCCGTCGGCGCGCCGCCACGCGAGCTTCGCCTCGATCTGCTGCCGGACGGCGTGGCAGTGCCGGTCGATGCCGCGCGCGTCGTCGAGCGCGGCCAGCGCGTCCTCAGCGGCGGGACGGCCGCTCGCGTCCGCGACGGCCTGCAGGCAGAGCAGCGCGGCCGCACGCGCGTTGCACGCGCTCTGCGGCTCGGGCGCGAGCGCGAGCTCGAGCTCGAGCGGCGACGCGCCTCGCGCCGCGGCGATCGCGTCCATCAGCACGTCCAACCGCTGCACCAGCGCCCTGTGCGCGTCGCGCGGCGCGCCCGTCGACGGCGCGCGCGAGCGCGTCGCCACGAGCCCGAGCGCGCGCGCCGGCGCGCCCGCCGGCGTGTGCAGCACGAGCAGCGCCGCGCCCGCCAAGCTCGCGTTGCGCGTGACGAGCGCGAAGATGCGCGTCGCCTCGTGCGCGCCCACCGACGCCCAGATCGCAGCGCGATCGGCGTCCGTCTGCGCGTCGCACAGGTCGCGCACGTCGTCCGGCGCGAGCAGCGCGCCGCCGCCGGCGGAGCGCGCGACGATCGCCCGCGCCTCCGCCACGAAGACGGCCTGCGGCAGGTCGGCGTGGCGCGCGTCGACGATGGCGCGCGTCGCGTGCACGCCGAGCTCCACGCCGCGGTAGAAGGCGCGCGCGTTGGCCGCGCGCGCGTGCGCCGGCCGTCCGTCCGCGTTGCGCCTCGCGCGCGCCTGCTTGCTCGTGCGCGCGAGGCCGTCGCGTGGCGGTGGCGGCAGCGTGGCGAGGAAGCGCGCGGCGGGCGGCGGCGCGCGCACGCCGCGCTGCCGCCGTGCGATGGCCGCGAGCCGCCGGCCCGCCGCGCTGCCGCCCGCGCCGACGTGCTGCCGGCGGCCGAGCGCCGCCGGTGGCGGCGGCGGCGGCGGCGCGGCGGCGGGCGGCGGCGCGACGGCGGGCGGCGGCGCGGCGGCGGGCGGCGGCGCGGCGGTGGGCGGCGGCGCGGCGGCGGGCGGCGGCGCGGCGGCGGGCGGCAGCGGCGGCGGCGCGGCGGCGACGGCAGCACCAGTCGGCTTGTCCGCCCACGCACCCGAGACTCTGTCCCAGACCTTGCCCCATGGCGCGCGCCCACGCGGCCGCGCGAACTGCCCCGGCTCGAGCGCCTGGCCGCGCTTGGCGGCGGCGGCGGCGGCAGGGGGCGGGCGGCCGGCGCGCCAGTCGAAGACAGGTGCAACCGTGGCGGCAGGCGCCGAGTGCCGCGCGTCGGTCACAGAGCGCGTGGTGCGCGCGGCGACCGTGGCACGCCTGGCGGGCGGGCGGTGAGCAGCGCCCGCCGGCGCGCCGGCGGGCGCGGCCGCCTCGAGCCCGGCGGAGGCGCCGCGCTTGCGCTTGCGCGTGCCGCCGCGCGTGCGCCTGCGCGCGCGCCCGCCGCGCGCCCGTTCGGCCTGCGCGTCGCCAGCCGCGTCGCCGGCCGCGTCGCCGCGCCGCACGTAGACGACCGCGAACGCCTCCTCGCCGGTCCCGTCGACGCCGCCGCGCGCGCGGCGCAGGACCGACCGCCACTGCAGCCGCCGCGCGCGGCCGGGCTCGCACGCAAACCAGCGCCCACCGCGCCTGACGACGGCCACAAAGTCGTCGTCGCGCCGCCCGCGCCGGCGCGTGCGCAGCAGCACGCACTGCACGTCGAGCCAGCCCTCGTGCCAGTCGGCCGTGCTGGGGGCGACGCGAATCGACTGCGGGAGCTCGACGCCAAAGCCGGCGAGCCGCACGATGTGCGCGACGATGACGCTCGAAATGGCGGGGGCGCTCGACGGGTCGCCCGCTGCAGCGAGCACCGCCCCGCCCCAGTGCTCACGCGTGACGCAATCCGCGTCCTCGACGTGCACGTGCGCCACGCTCGCGCCGAGCTGGTGCAGCAACGCGCAGATGTCGGCGTCGACCGTCCTCTCCTCCTCGGCCGCCTCGGCCGTGCCGCGGGCGGCGGCGTCGCCTGCCGGCTGCCCGAGGTACGCGATCGCCCGCTCGACGGCCGCGCGCTCCGCACGCGCTGCGCTGTCGATCGCCGCATTGCCGACGGGCGCGCGCAGCGCCGCGATCGCGTCTTGCAACGCCGTCGCGTCGCCCGTCGCCGCCGTCGCCGCCACCGCCGCCGCGCTCGCGGTGCCGTGCGCGACGGCGTGCAGCGCGGCGGCGCGCGCGGCGGGGATGCGCCCGTCCAGCGCGAGCACGAGCGGCGGCCCGGCCGGCGTCTGCTGCCGCCGGTGCCGCCGGCTCGCAGCCGGGTGGTCGGCGCGCGCGCGCTCGAGCCGCGCGCGCCGCTCGACGACGCGCGCCCAGAAGGCCTGCACCCTCGGCTGCGCGAATGCAAGCCAGCCGACGCCGCGCGTCACGACGTGCACGACGATCCGGTCCTCGTGCCTGAGGTACTGCACGTAGAGCGCTTTGCGCACGCCGAGGACGTGCATGCCGAGCTGCAGCTGATCGCGGTGCGGCTGCGGCGGCCCGTCCTCGTGCGCCTTGGCGTCCGCCTTGGTGAGCGTCTTCACCTCGACGAGGACCTGCTCGTTGTCTTCGGGGAGGATGGCGAGCCCGTCCGGCGAGAAGGCGAACGGCGCGCTCTTGTCGTGCGGGTCCGCACGCACCATCGGCAGGTTGCACACGACGGTGATGCCGTACGCGGCCGCCAGCTTGCGCAGCGCGACGGCCTCGCCGAGGATGCCCGCGGTCGTCGCCTTGGTCCGCACCTCGCGCCGCCGCCGGTGCACGTACTCGTCGGTGAGCGTCTCGTGCGCGACGCCGGCGTTGTCGTTCACGACGTCGCCAACCTTGCTGCCCGTGACCTCCTCCCATCGCTCGTCGTGCCAGCGCGGGCTGCGCTGCGCGGGCGCGCCCGCGCCGACGGCGTCGAGCACGCGGCGCAGCGCTGTGCCGTCGGGCGCAGCAGGCACGCGCGCGCGGTCCTGGGCCTCGCGAGCGTCGAGGACGCAGCCCGTAGTGGAATCTTGGGGTAGGTCGAGCTTGCTCGCCTCGCCGTAGCGGCTCTCCAGCTGGCGCGGTGCGTCGGCAGGGCCGCCGTCCGTGCGCGCACCCGACGCGCCCGCCAGTGCACGGGGCGCAGCGTCCGAGGCGCCCGCCGCGCCCGCGCCGCCGCCAATCGCGCCAGCGCACGCGCGCGCCGCGACCTGCGGACGGCCAGCCGCAGGGACCTCGTCCGCTCGGCCGGCCGCTGCGTCGGCCGTCCGCTTGGCCACCTCGCGCACGTCTCCGAGCGCGAGCGTGGCTGGCGCCGTCGAGCTCCCGTGGCGTTTGTTCCAAAACTCGAGCAGCCCGCCAAGGAAGGGCGTGCCCGTCGGGCGGTCCTCGGGCACCTCCGCCAGGATCGCGTCGACGCGCAGCGCGGCCGCCACATCGCAAAACGCGCGCGCGGCGCGCGCCATCCGCTCGGCGCGCGCGCCGCCGTCGTCCGCCGCGCGGCGGATGGCGTGGCTCACGTGCGCGACGCGGAGCGAGACGACGGCGTGCGCCGGCGCGTCGGCGCCCGTGCCGAGCGTGTGCCGCCGGATGGCCAGCTGCCCATCGCCCATGCGCGGCGGGAGCGACGCGCACGCCGCGACGGTCGTCTTGCCGGCCGCGCTGTCGCACAGCCAGCTCGCCTCGCCGCCGCCCGCAAACTCAAAGGTCGCGAAGCCCTCGCGGCCGAAAAGCGCGACGAAGTGGTCGAGCACCGCCTTGTTGATCGCGCGCGCCGCCGGCCGCGTCGATGCGCCGCGGGCAGCGCCACCCGCCGCGCCGCGCGCATCGCTGCACGTCGCAGGGCAGGTGCAGCCGGACGCGCGCACGCCGTCCGACCGCGTCCGCGGCAGCTCGAGCTCGCGCACCTTGGGGCAGAACCAGAGCGGGTTGGACGCCTCGAGGCACAGCACGACGAGCCGCCCGTCCGTGCCGGCCAGCGCGCGCGCGTCGCGCAGCAGCTCGACGGCGAGCTCGGACGTCGCCGCGTGCACCGCCGGCTCGCCCGTCGCGCGGTCGGGCGGGAAGAGGCCGCCGCCGACGAGCGGGCTGGGGCAGCGGCCGAGCATCACGAGCAGCGGCGGCGGCGGCGTCTGCGGCGCCTGCTGCCCGACCGCAGCCGCCGTCAGCCCGGCCAGGTCGGAGCTCGTGCGGAGGGCCTTGAGCGCGACGCGCGAGCCGGTGCCCGCCTGCTCGGAAAACGTGGCGAGCATGGCGCACGTGCTCGCCCTCGCGCCGCACTGCCAGCTGACGCGCGCGAGGAGGCCTTCCAGCGTGTCGTTTTCGCGCGGCCGCGTGACCGCGTCGAGCGCCGCCGGGCCGAGCTGGAGGCTGCCGGGCGTGACGCACAGCACCGCCTCGTGGTAGGCGCGCAGCAGCTCCCTCGGCAGCTGCTCGGCGGGCGTCGCCGCCTGCCCGCCCACCCACCGTGCACCGTGGCCGCCGTCGCCCGCGCCCGCGAGCCGGACCGCCGGCCCGCCCGTGATCGCCGAGGTCGGTGGCGTGCCGAGCGCGTCGACGAGCGCGCGCACGGGCGCGACACGCCTGCGCGCAGCGTCCGCGCCGACGGCGAGCGCGGCGATCTGAGCGCCCTCCCATGCGCGCTCCCTCGCGTCGTCCCGCGCGGCCGCCGGCGCGGCGCCCGGCCGCGCGCCGTGCGGCACCGCGCACGCCGCCGCGACGACCTCCGCGCGCGCGCCGGCGGCGTCGGGCGCGTGCAGCTGCGCGATCGCGCCAAAGAGCGCGGCGGCCGAGCGGTAGCGGCCGTGCGCCGCGACGAGCGCGTAGAGCACGCGCAGCGCGGCCACGCCCGCCTGGTCGGGCGCGTCGCCAGCGATTTGCTCGACCTCCCACGTGCGCGTGGGCGGCGGGCTGCCGTCAGCCGGGTCCGGACGCAGCGCCCACGCGCGCTCGACGATCGCGTTGAACACGCCGTGCGCGGCGCCCTCGTCAAACTCGGCGGCGCCCGCCGCGTGCGCGCACCACCCGTGCACGCGCGACGTGGGCGCGTCCACGGCGCGCTGCACGACGAGCACCGCCGGCCGGTCGACGCAGCCGAGGCTCACCGCCGCGTGCTTGCCCTCGAGCAGCGCCGCCGCCGCAGCCTCGACCAAGGCGTCATCAGGCGCGTCGCCGACGACGACGGCACAGCCGTCGCCGTACTCGGCCTGCATCGCGGCGACGCACGACGCGACAAAGTCGCCGCCCGCGGCCGCCGCGTGTCGCGCCGCCAGCATCCGGCGCGCGATGGCAAGCCAGACGTACTCGGCCGGCGCGCGCGCGGCGCGCGCGCGAGGCGCGCCGGCCGCGCCGCGTGCGCCAGCGCGTGCGCCTCCAGCGGCCGCAACGGCCGAGGCGGCTGGAGCGGCGGTGAGCGTGCGCCGCGCGCGCTTCGCCGGCCGCGTGATGGGCGATGCACCCGCCGTCGCACCGCCCGCAGCAGCCGGTGCGGCCGCCACAGCGCCCGCCGCGACGCCACTCGTCACGACGCCCGTGGCGGGCGGCGCGGCGTCGGACGCGGCCGCCTCGACGGGCGTCGCGCAACTACCGCCAGCGGTCGCGGACGCGCCCGGCGACGCGTCGGCGAGGAGGTGGCGCAGCACGCCGCGCGCGAGCGCGACTCGCACGGCGAGCGTCAGCGCGCGCAGGCGGTCGGAAGGCGAGGCGTCGCGCTCGGCGTCGGCGGACGTGGCGGCAGCAGGCGGGGCGGCGGGCGGCGCGGCGGCGGACCGGGCGGCCGCCGGCGCAACCTCGTCGGCCTTGGCCAGCCAGACGAGCCCGGCGACTGCGAGCACGACGCTGTACGCGCCGACATCGTCACCCGCAACGCGCGCCAGCCGGGCGTGGGCGTCGGCCTCGGACACGGCGACGCGGAAGAGCACGTCGTCGCGGGCAGCTTGCTCGGCAAACTGACGCAGCTGCTTGGCCATCGTCACGCCGGCGACGGACGCCTCGCCCGCCTCTGCCTCGACCTGCTCGTCCTGGCCGATGGCGGACGCGCCGGCCTCGGCGCCACCGTCGAGTGTCCGGCGGCGCTCGAGGGCAAAGCCACGCACACAGACGCTCTGGAGGCCGCCGAGCGCGCCCGCCTTCTCGTGCAGCGCGCACGACAGCTCGACCACCGAGTCCACGCGCCTCGCGGCGGCGCCCCCCCGCTCGCCGCGCGTGGCCGCGCGCACGACGAACACCGTGAATTGCGCGCGCTTCGCCGCGCGCGCCGACGCGCACGCGTGCTTCAGGAGCCGGCAAAGCGCGGGCCTTTGCGCCGCTGCGCCCCGCGTGCACAGCAGCAGTTGGCCGCGCTCGTCGCCCAGCTCCTGCTCGACGGCGGCCTCGAGCGCGTCGTCCGTCAAATCGCCGTGCTCCGTCGAGGCGAGCGCGCGCGCAGCCGCGAGCGCCAGCTCGCCTGCGCCCGCGCGCCGCCGGCGGCGCGCACCGGCGGGCGCGTGCGGCGCCGACGCGTGTGACGACGCCGCCGCGTCCGCGCGCGCACACGCGGCGCGCAACGCCTCACGCGCCGAGGCGGCCGCGCGCGCCCTGGGCGCGAGCTTCAAGAACGTGCGCGCGGCGGTGGCGGCGGCGGCGGCGGCGGCGGCGGCGGCGGCGGCGGCGTCGCCCTCGTCGCCGGCACGCGGCGGCGGTGGCGGCGGTGGCGGCGCGGCCACGGCGGCGGCAGCAGCGGCAGCGGCGGTGGTGGTGGCGGCGGCGGCGCCCAGCGCGGGCGGCGGAGGTGGCGGCGGCGGCGGAACGGCGGCAGCGGCGGCGGCGTCTGCGGCGGCCTTGGCGCCGCGCGTCTGCCGCGGCGCTTCGGCAGCGCGATCGCGGCTGCCCCCGCCGCGCACCGCGCCCGCCCCGGCGCAGGCGCCGCTCGGCGCACGCCCGCTGACCGCGCCAGTCAACGCGACGCGGAGGTGCTCGCCAACAGCGTACATGTCCGCCACGCTGAACGTGCGCGGCGCGGATGCACCGCCCGCCGCAGCGAGCGCGGCGTCGTTGAGCGCGCCCACCACGGCGAGGCCGCACGTCGCGCCACGCTGCGCCGCGTTGTCGAGCAGCCGCGCGCGGCGCACGGGCAAGACGTCGAGGCCCGCCGCGTGCAGCGTGGCGGTTATCGACCTGGCACGCTTGAGCGCCTGCCTGCTCGGCGACGCGAGCGTGTCGACAAGCACCGCGTCGTAGCGATGCTCGCCCGCGCGCGCGACGCGCACGAGGCGCAACGCGGTGAAATGGCCGGAGGCGGGCGGCGTGCCATCGTCACTGCCCGCACCGCCGCGCCCGCCCGGCGGGCTCCACATGCCGATGACCGCCTGCGTCGTCGCCTCGCTGTGCAGGCGGTGCAGCAGCGCGGCGCGCTCGGCGCCGTCCTGGAACACCGCGGGCTGAGCGGCAAGCGGTACGTGGCAGACGCGCCCTTCGCCGGCCTGCCCGTGCACGCGCAGCACGACCTCGCAGCAAGCGTCCACAGTGGAGGCGAGCATGTCGCCGCCCGCAATGCAGTCCACCTCTGCCTGCGGGATGCCGGCGCGCGCGGCGGCATCGGCCAGCCGGAGCGCAGCCGCGTCGCCCGCCCACGCGAGCAGCGCCGGGGCGGCGGACTGGACGTCGCGCTGCGCCACGGCGGGCTCGGCCGCGGCGGGCTGGGCAGCGGCTGGCTCGGCAGCGGCGGGCTGGGCGGGGGCTGGCGCGGCGGCGGTGGGCTCGGCGGCCGACGATTGCGTGGCAGGCTGCGGCGCGGCCAAGGCGGCGGTCGGGCGGGCGGCGGAGGCGAAGGCGGCCCATGCGGCGGCCGAGCACACGGCGACGAGCCAAAAGGCGGTGGCTGCAGACGGGCGAGCGGCCGGAGCAATGGCGGCCCGGACGGCAGAGGCGGCGACGACACTCGCGAAGATGCCGACGGCGCACCGGACAGTGGCGACGGCGACGGCGGCACCGGCACACGGGCGGCGGTGGGGGCTGTCGGGCTCGGCGGCAGGCTCGGCGGCATGCTCGGCCGAGGGCCGATCGGTGCGCGACGGCGGGCTGCGACTCGCGCGGCGGAGCGGCTGCGGTGCGTGCTGGCCGCCCGTCGCGCACCTGCGCTTGCGCTCGCGGCGCGCGTCGCCGCCACGCAATCGGCGGCCGACAGCCCGCTCTGACCTGTCGATTGATCTCCGCAGCCGGTCGCGCGCGCGCTTTGCCGCCCGCCGTGCGCGCCGCGGCGGTGCGCGCGGGCACTGGTCGGGCGAGCTGCGCGCGGCAGGCTCGCAGCAGCCGCCGTCGCGTGCGTGCGCGCAGCCTCGGTCGCACGGCGCGCAAACGAGGTCGTCGGCGCCATCGACGCCGTCGAGGCCGTCGCCGCGCGCTGCGGCTGCGAGCGCGCGTGCCACGCCGTCGTCGCCGGCCGCCGGCGCCGCTGCGGCGGCCGCGGCGTCGGCTGCACGGCGCTCGGGCTGCGGCTCGAGCGGCGGGACGGCGCCGGCCGCCGCGGGCGGCGCCGTGTCGAGCGGAGCAGCCGCGGCGCGCGCGCGCGCGCGCGCGCACCCTTTGCGCCTACCGCGAGACGCCACCCGCGCGGGCGCCACGCGCGCCGCGGCTCGGCGGCCGCGCGACCGGCGGTGCCGGGCGTGGCGGCGAGCGCAGCGCTCGAACTTGCGTCTGGCTCGGTGGCGGCGAGCCGGCGCAGTTGCCGCGCAATGCAGGGCTGCACGTCGAGGTGCGCCTCGTCGAGTCGCGAGAGGAGCTCGCGCGCGCGAGTGCCGAGCGCGGCGCCGTCGCACTCGGCACGCGCGCCCGCCGGAGCCACCGAGCCTTCGGGGTCGCGCGGCGCGAGCAGCTCGCGCGCAGTCGCGAGCAGCTCCGCCTGCTCGGCGGTGGGGATGCAGGCGCGGCGCAGCGCGAGCTCTGTGTGCGCGGGCAGGTGGGCGCCCACGGCCTCGGCGTGCATGAGTAGCGCGCGCGCCTCCGCAGGTGCGTCCGCCTCGCCCATCTCGGACGCGGCGAGCACGCCCGCCGCCTCAGCGGCGAGCGCGAGCCGCGGCGACGCGAGGTCGCGCAGCGACCGCAGCAGGTGCGGAGGCAGCGCGTGGCCACGCGCCTTGACGCGCTCGAGCAGGGCGCGCGCGCGCGCTGCATCGTCCGCAGAGCCCAGCGCGCACTGCTCGATCAGGCGGCCGGCCGCGCGCTTGTCCTCGCGAAAAAGCTGCTCGCGGTGGAGCGCGCGGCGGGTCTCGCGCTTGGCGAGCGCGTCGGCACGCGCCCTGCAGCCCTCGTCGGCGGCGGCGGCGAGCTCGGCAACGCCGCCAGGCTCGGTGGCGGCGGCAAGCGTGGCGGCGACGGCGCCTACCTCAGCGGCAGCAATGCGGTCGTCAGCGCGCTTGGCGGCAGCGCATTTGACGGCGGGCTGGTCGGCTGGCTTGGCGTCAGGCACGGTGGGAGGCTGGGCCGTGGACTGGGCGGCGGGCTCGGCGGTGGGCTTGGCAGCGGCTGGCTTGGCGGCGGGCTCGGCGGCGGGCTGGGCGGCGGGCTGGGCGGCGGCGGGCTCGGTGGCGGGCACGTCCGCCTCGGCCAACAAGAGCGGCTCGAAGCGGTTGCTCGCGCGCATGCTGGCGCGCGGATGGCTCGGCGGCAGAGCAGCGGGCCGAACGCCAGCGCCCGCGCCGAGGCCTGGCCGCGCTGGCTGCCAGGGCTGCTCGCGCTGCTCGCGCTGCTCGCGCTGCACGCGCTGCACGCGCTGCTCGCGCTGCTCGCGCTGCTCGCGCTGCTCGCGCTGCTCGCGCTGCTCGCGCTGCTCGCGCTGCTCGCGCTGCTCGTGCTGCGGGCACCACGTGCGCTTGCGCCAGTTGTGCTGCGCATCCCCGCCCTCCGCTGCCGGCTCAAAATTTGCGCATGCCCAGATTTGGCCGCGCCCAACAATTGGCGTGCGCTGGTCCTGCGCGCGGCCGGCGGGCAAGAGGTCGGGCGGGCGGGAGGCGTAGGGGATGCGTGAGGGTGCTGCACGCTATACGCGCAAACTTTACCTGGCGCGAACGCAAGCGCCGGGCGCCACGCTGTGGACAGCGGACGGCGTGCGCGTGCGAGGCACTCACCGCCATTGGCAATGCGCGCGTCGCGGAGACAACTTGGCGGGCCTCGCACGCAGCTGGGCCGATCGCCGCCGCAGAGGTGTCTGCAGCCGTCTCCGCGATGCCGATCGTCGCATCTGTTGGCACCGCTGCCATCTGCCGCACCCGCGACCAGGCTGCCGACAGGGTCGGCGCGTCGGGCGCCGAGCTCGGCCACGCAGGCGATGCGGCCGACGGCGGTGACGCTGAGCCCAGCGCCGGGTCCAACGGTTCCGCGTCGAGCCGGCTGTAGAAGAGCATGCTCGCACCACTTGCCCACGCCAGCGCGTCGGACTGAGACAAGTTGTGCATCTGCGCGGGCAACGCGCGTGCGTGCGGCAGGCGCGCGGCGCGAGCTTTCAGGCCACGCGCGCGTGCCGCGCGGGAGGACGGGGCGGCTGCGGCTGCGATCAACCGCCGGTCGCGGCGCCAAGCGGCCGTGCGCGCCGCCGCACGTTGTCGTCGTCGCACAGAAACCAAGCCCCGTTGCGGAGCACGATGGCGACAAGGTGCCCGCTCGTCGACTCCTCGCCCAAGTGCACGACGGCGGCGACGAGGAGGTAGTCGCGCCCGCCGAGTAGCAGCCGCGGCGCGCACACGAACGCGTGCTTGTTCTTGCACTGCGAGCCATTGCCGCGCGTCGTGCGCGGCACCTCGACGGCAATGCTGGCTGGCATGAGCACGTCCGAGCGGCACGCGTCCGGGCTGCCACCCTGCGGCGGCCCAGCGACGCCCCCCAGAGCGTGTGCGAGCGTGCGCGCCGCATCGCCGCCAATGCTGACGAGGATGGCGATGCCCTCACCGCGCTCGCTCGAGGCCACAGCGATCGGCTCGAGCACTACGCGTCTGTCGTCTTCGAAGGCAGCAGCGAGCCCGGGCACTCGGCCGAGTAGCATCTGGAAGAACTCAGCAGCGTCCTGCTGCGTCCCTCGCGTGCCACGGCCCAAGATGACGTCGACGACGGACACAAGACACAGCTGTGCCGGCGCCTCGGTGTCCTCGAGCAGCGTGCCAAAGTCCCGAAAAAGCGCCTTCTCGACTCTTCCCGCACGGCGCGAAGCGGAGCGGGGCATCGGACGGAGCACGTTCAAGGCGACGAGCGATTGCGCGAGGGCGTTCACGTAGCACGCGTTGCCCTCGTTTTTCACGCCTGCGCCGCGCCGCGCAGCGCCGGGTGTGCGGGGTGCGCACGCAAGGTTTACGGCGGGTCGGAGAGAGGCCGACTGGGAACGCGCCGAACCCGGCGAGCCGTGCAGGCGCTCACCACGCGGCACGTCGGGCACTCTCACCGGCCACATCGGGCCGATGAACGCGCCCCCCACAGGCTGCCGGCCGACGACTCGGAAGTTGCTCCAGGCGCTGCGCCGTGCACGCGTCATGCGCGCGCTGTTGCGGGCTACGCAGCAGAAACGACGGGGGAATAGGCGAGCGAGGGTTGGGCGCAGATCAGCGTGGTGGCGCGGCAAGACGAGCGCGCGCCGGGCGCCTGGCGCGGAGGCGCCCCGCGCGAGGACGCGAGCCGCTTCTCGCACCGGACGGGCGCCCACGCGCAAACCGGCTTTAGAGGGCCAGATGGATGGTGGCCGATGACGAATCAGCGCGGCACCCGCCTTTGAAAAAGGGCGTCGCGGCACTGCCCGAAAGCGGTACGGACGAGCCGGGCGCCATGCATGGAACGATGCGACGGCGGCGTGAGCGCGGGACGATCTTGCCCAGGCAATTGTGCGCGTTCAGCGGGCGGCGCGCGCGTTGCGCGTGACGGGGCGCCGAGCGGCACACCGGCGGGGATCCGCTCGCCGCTGCCGTGGCATCCTCCGCTGCCGGCGTGCTGGCACGCACGCGCATTGCCGGCGCGAGGGGACGGCGAGTGCGCCTCGGCCGAACAGGCGCGAACGTTACGCCCGAGCGCGTGGCCGAGCACCGGATGGAAGCATGCTTCGTCATGCGGCGGCGACCCGCGCCGATTGCACGCAGCGCCGGCCTAGGCGCGCATCCGCCCGACGCGGATTTGGACGACGCGTCGACCGGCACGCCGAGCGTCTGCGTCTGCCTCGCGGCCGGTCGCGCCGGCCCCTCTTCGGCTCGCGGCCGCACGTGCGCCGCGCGCCGCTTCGGCGCGCGGCGCGGCGCGCCTGGAACGCGCGGAACATACGCGCGGTGCGCGGGCACGCCCGCAACGCGCCATTTTAGCGCGAGCAGTTCGGCAAGCTTGCAGCTCGCGAGCAGCCGGGCATGTGCCGCGGACACACAGTTCGCTGTGTGCGCCGGCCGCGACGACACGGCGTAGCGGCGCGAGGCTGGCGGCCGGGGCCACGGGCGTAATCGTGGCGCGACGCCATGGCATGAGTAATAAATCCATGAGTAATAAATCACGGGCCCAAGCTCACGCGCTGTACGGCCTCTCCCGCATGGCGTGCCAGGACCGCATTTTCGCTCGGCCACGCAGCGGACCACGGCGCGTTGTGCGCGCCCGGCGCGAGTGGTGCGAGTGGCGGGCCAAGCCGCGTCGCCCACGGAGCCCGCCCCCGGCTCGGCGGCACCGCTACCGCTTGCTCGCCGGGCCGCGCACCGCCGTCGCCGCCGCTGCGCGCTTGCCCTGCTTGCCGGCAGGCGGCGGCGGCGGCGGCGGCTGAGGTTGCGGCAGCGGCGCGAGCGCGACGCCGGACGGCGGCAGCGCCGACGGCACGCGCGCGGCGGCGACCCACGCGGCGTCGGGCAGCGCGCCGGCTTGAGGCCCCTGCTTGCCGGCCGCATTGGCGCCGCCCTGCGCGCCCTAGAAGGGCGCGCAGGTACGCGGGCCAGTCGCGCGGCGCGCGGTGTTGGCGAGCACCCGCCGGCTGCGCGTCGGCCGCGAGCGGCGCGACGGGCGTCGCGCCGGCGGGTGCTGGGCAGCACCGCGCGCCGGCGTCGCGCCCGCCGCCAGCGCGCCGCCCGCCGCCGGCGCCGCGCGCGCCGTCCGAGCCGCGCCCGCCGCGCCCGCCGCCACCGCGCGCCGCCGCCGCGCATTCGCGCGCGGCGGCGACGGCGGCCGCGGCGAACGCCGCCGCCGCCGCCGCCGCCTCGCCACCGCTGACCGCGCGGAGCACCTCTTTGAAGACGACGGTGCGCGTCACAGGGTCCGGGCCAAGCGCAAAGCGGATGCGCGACGCGTGCCCGACGCGCGAAGCGGCCACGTAGAGCTGGCCGTGCGTGAAGCACGGCTCGGCGAGCCACACGCCCGCGCACCCGAGCGCTTGACCCTGCGCCTTGTTACGCCGGCCGCACCGGGAACTGGCGGTGCAGCCATGCAAACGCGAACGTGCCCTCGTCGGGCGAGTGGTGGCCGATGCGCGCGATGAGCACGGTGCTGTCGCGCCCGGCGGCCGCGCCGGGTCGCGCGCACTCGAGCAGCCGGCCGCCGGCGCGCACGCCGCGCACGACCAGCCGCGTGCCGCTGCACAGCCCCTCGCCGAGCGAGAGGAGGCGAGTGGCTACGAGCTCCGCCGGGTAGGCCGAGACGCCTCGGGCAGCTGCACGGGATCGAGCGGGAATGCGCCGGGCATGGCCCCCGCAGGCGGCACCGCCGCGGGAAAGGCGCCGTCGCCGAGGCTGCGCGGCAGCTTCGCCCACTCGCCCGCGCCGAGCGCGTCGCCCGTGTCGCGCGCCGCGTTCGAGGCGCGAGAGTTCTCGACCAAGGCGTACGGCCGATCGTGCTGCCACGATGCCGAGTACTCGAGGCAGGAGCGCACGATCTGCGCGCGCGAGCCGCGCCGCACCACCGGCAAGCACTGGCAAAAGTCGCCGGCGAGCAGCAACGTCTTGCCGCCGAAGCGCTCGTCGACGCCCGTCACGTCGCGCAAACACCGATCGAGCGAGTCGAGGCGGCCCCGCTTCTGCATCGGCGCCTCGTCCCCCACGATCATTCGCCGCGGCGGCCACGGAGCGCCCGCGCTCGGAGCGCGGCACGCCATTGAACGGCTTGCCCGTCCGAGTCGGCGCCGACGGGCACCTTGAAGGTCGAGTGGAAGGTGCGGCCGTCGGGCAGCAGCGTGGCGGCGACGCCCGAGGACGCGCACACGACGACCGCGTGCCCATCCGCGCGCACGGCGGCGATGATGGCGCGCTCGACGAACGTCTTGCCCGTGCCGCCCGGCGCGTCGCAAAAGTGCAGCCGGTCGCCCACGCCGCGCAGCGCCGAGTCGACGACCGCGCCGTGGAGCGCGCGCTGCTGGCCGGTCTCGGCCATCGCCGCGCGCGCCGCCGCCGCGCTCGCAGCCTGCTCGGCGCGATCGTAGCCCTGCGCGCGCGCGAGCTCGCGCCCGCCCGGCCCGGCCGGCGCGCGCGCCGTGCGCAGACCGGCCACCGCCGCGAGCGCCGCCGCGCGCTCGCGCTCGTCGGGCACGTACAGCCCCGTGGAGTCGAACGTGTCGGCCCAGGCGGCCACGCTGTACGAGGCGAAGGCGTCCGAGCCGGGCTGCGGCCGCTGCTCGGCGCGCTTCGGGAGCATGACCCCGCACACGTTCCACTTGGTGCCAAACATCGAGCCCGTGAGCCCCGTGTAGACGCAGTCGAGCTGCGTGGCGATGGCGCAGACGTCCTCGTGCCGGATCTCGTCGACCGGTTCGCCATCCGTGGCGTCCAGGATGGCGACTGCGCCCGGGCCGTGACGCCGCGGCGTCGTTCGGCTGCGTCACGGAGGAGCGCCATCCGTGCGCCACGGAGGAGCGGCAGGACCACGACGCGGCGTGACGCTGGACGACGCCATGCTGTCGAGGCGCCATGCTGTCGAGCCGCCATGCTCCGAGGCGCCGCCGCTTTCTAAAAGGGTGTAGGGTGTAGGGTGTAGGATGCAAAACAAGCCCTCCCCACATTTGGGCCCGACGTCATTCCTTCTTTCGTCACAGCGTCATTCCTTCTCCCCCCTATGGGACTTTCATAACCGTACGTATCCTACACCCTACACTATGCAAATACCTAGAGAATAGATACATCCTACACTAAGTAAAGGTACTCGTATGTGAGTAACGTCACGGCTTCGAAGAAGGAATGACGTCGGGCCCAAATGTGGGGAGGGCTTGTTTTGCATCCTACACCCTACACCCTACACCCTTTTAGAAAGCGGCGCCGAAGGTGGGAGGATGCCACCCGTATGCGCGCGTTTGAACGTGCGCGGACGGCCGTTGGCTTCGCGCCCTTTCGCCCACGGTTTGCGCGCCAACGGACCAGTCCTCCGCGGGCGCCGCGCATCGTCTCAGGGGCGGTCGGTGTGGTACGCCGCGCGCATCGTCAGCGCCGCGGCGTCGAGCTCGGCGAGCGAGGGCGCGTACGTGACGCCGCTCAGCACCTCGTCCGCGCCCGCCCTCGTCGCGCTCGCCGCCTCCGCAGTGCGCGCAGGCGGCTTCGTGACGGCACGCGAGGCCACGCCGCGCGCCGCAGGTGCCTTCGCGCGCTGCATCGTCTGTCTGCCGGTCCGACGCGCTCTGCTCTGAACGAACGGACGGCACGCCCGACGAGATCTCGTCGCGTGCACGCTCGCACAGCATGTACCCCCAGAACGTCTCCGAGCTGCTGCCCGACGAGATCTTCGGCGACGAGCTGCTCGTCGACCGGCACTACCGCGTGCGCATCCTTCAGCGCGTCGCCCGCCGCCGCGATGCGGCCGAGGCCAACTTTTGGCTCGACGGCGGGCCCGCCGACTCGGTCGTCGGCGCGTGCATGTGCGGCCGAATCTACGCGCTCAAGTGCATGGGCCGGCTCGTCCGCGGCGCCCGGATCCTCGCGCTGCTGCGCAAAAATGTGGCGCTCGCCACGTGCCGCGCACACCTCATGGGCCACATGCTCCAGCGCATCGTCGGCGACAGCGGCGTCGCGCGGCTGCTGCAGCTGGCTGCAGCTCGTTCGCGAGGATCACGACACGCTCAACGCCGAGCACCAGGCCTTGGAAGCACAGCATGACACCGGCCAAGTCATGCGACGGCATGTGCGCGCGCGCCGACGCGCTCTCCAAGGACCTCGCACGGGCGCACGAGCACGCTCACAAGCTCGATGGCTATCTGGTGTGGTGCAGCGAGCGCCTCGGTGAGAGTGACTCTTTCAACGGAGCGCTCGAGAACCTGAACACGCGGTGCAGCATGAGATGTGCTGGCTCCACGCCGAGATGTCGTCGCTCGTTGCGAGTTCGCCCGAGGCTTACGCGAACGACAGCGAGGCCACCGACTTCAAGGACCACGGCGTGTGCGTCGAGTTCGATGTCTTCAACCGCGACGGGGTCGAGGGCGCGCCCGTGCCCGCGACCGCGCCCACGAAGGCAGAGCCGGGCATCGAGTCCGAGTGCATCGCGCCCGCACAGGCAGAGCCGGGCAGCGAGTCCGAAGCGTCGCGCCCGCGCCCGCGCCCGCGCCCGCGCCGGCAGAGCCGCGCACCGAGCCCAAGTGAGCCAACGTGCCGCCGAACTCGCCCAAGCTCTCGTCGGTCGACAGTCAGGCCACCGAGTACAAGACCTCCTACGCGAACTCACGTGCTCGCCACCTGCAACGCCTCGAGTTTACGCACGCGTTCGAGTCTGTGCAGGCCGAGGTCGCTTAGCCAAAGCGCGCCAAGGTTCCGGCCACCGGCGCATCCAGCCGCTGGCTGCGCAACACGGCGGTGCGCAACACCCGCAGCTCGGCCAACGGCAAGTAGCGCGCCGGCGCAGCGCACGGTATGCCGCGGCGAGCTCAGTCGCGAAGAGTGTCCGACTGGCCGCGCCCTCCACGGGGTGCACGCGCACTCGGCGCGGTCCGGTCAGTCAGGGGGCCTCAGCTTGCGCGATGCCAGTTGCGAGCCCCCCCGGAATCCGCCATTCTATTCTACTAGGCGTAAATCACCCAAGCCCTTCCGGTCGCCCGCATTCCGGGGTCGGACCCTCCGTCGGCCCGGCTCGGGCCCTCCGTCCGCCGCGCCCGCTCGACCCCGAATTCTACTCCAAATCGGCCGGTCAGGAGGGTGTCTCGGTCCTAGGCTCGTCATAAGCCTCGCCCCGACCCCTCGAGCGCTCATTGGCTGGCTTTTAACCATTGATTGTACGACCCGGGTCGTACTCTCAGCCTTACACTGGCCGGACCAGCCCGGACCGCGCCGTATATAGTACTGACGGCGCTTACGTCAGGACAGCGGGGTCAGCACCAGCTGCGGGGGAATCGAGTAGCCACCAATGTCGTCGATCCCCGCGCGTCCCGGTCACCAGCGAGCGGGCAGCGAGGCCCTACGGGCCCAAAGGGCCCGCACGTGCCTAACCTCCGCGCGCTGCCGGTCGCGTGCCGCCGCCCGCGTGCAGGCGATACACGCCGCCCAGGTCACCGCACGTGTCAGCGCCCGCTTCCGCCGCCCGGTCGGCCGCACGACGCGATGCCGCCCCTGCGCGCACCACCGGTGCCGCGAAGACCTCCCGGCCGCTGCCGGGCGCCACGCCACCGAGGGCGCCCAACCCCACCGGCGGAGCGCAGCACAACCCCGAGCACACCACACAGCCGCCGCCCGTGCAGCCGCGCCCGCGCGCCCCGCCGCTCTCAAACCCATCGACGGCGGCGAAATGTGTGTGTTTCGTGGTGCCGGCGCAGTCGATGGGCAGGGGCGGCGAAGCGCGCGGAGCGCGGTCGCCAGAGCACGAGGACGCAGCCGTCGCGATAGAAGAAGAAGTCGTCGTCGAGCACACCACACAGCCGCCGCCCGTGCAGCCGCGCCTGCGCGCCCCGCCGCTCCCAAACCCATCGACGGCGGCGAAATGTGTGTGTTTCGTGGTGCCGGCGCAGTCGATGGGCAGGGGCGGCGAAGCGCGCGGAGCGCGGTCGCCAGAGCACGAGGACGCAGCCGTCGCGATAGAAGAAGAAGTCGTCGTCGAGCACACCACACAGCCGCCGCCCGTGTAGCCGCGCCCGCGCGCCCCGCCGCTCTCAAACCCATCGACGGCGGCGAAATGTGTGTGTTTCGTGGTGCCGGCGCAGTCGATGGGCAGGGGCGGCGAAGCGCGCGGAGCGCGGTCGCCAGAGCACGAGGACGCAGCCGTCGCGATAGAAGAAGAACTCGTCGTCGAGCACACCACGCCGCCGCCGCCCGTGCAGCCGCGCCCGCGCGCCCCGCCGCTCTCAAACCCATCGACGGCGGCGAAATGTGTGTGTTTCGTGGTGCCGGCGCAGTCGATGGGCAGGGGCGGCGAAGCGCGCGGAGCGCGGTCGCCAGAGCACGAGGACGCAGCCGTCGCGATAGAAGAAGAAGTCGTCGTCGAGCACACCACGTCGCCGCCGCCCGTGCAGCCGCGCCTGCGCGCCCCGCCGCTCCCAAACCCATCGACGGCGGCGAAATGTGTGTGTTTCGTGGTGCCGGCGCAGTCGATGGGCAGGGGCGGCGAAGCGCGCGGAGCGCGGTCGCTAGAGCGCGAGGACGCCGTTGTCGCAAGCAACATCATCGGCCCGAAGCCGCCGGCCGGCGGCGCGGCCGCGCGCACGCGCGTCGCGCTCACCACGTCGGTTAACGTCTAGCTCACCACGTCGAGAATACTAACGGCGCTTACAATTAAAATCAGGTTCGGCTGGCGCGCATTTTTTGGGGCACATTTCGCCGCCGCTGGGTCGCGACGAGCGCGACGAGGCCTAGCGCCCATGAGTCGCCCGGCGCTGGGCGACGCCGAGCTGGTGCCCGCGCTGCGCGCCGAGTTCGCCGCGGCGGGCTTTGACTTGTGCGCGCCGTTCGCCGCCGGTGCGTACAACGAGCACGAGCAGATCGCCGGCCGGCCCGACCTGCTCATCCCCGCCAAAAGCCGCGTGACGCTCGCGATCGTCGTCGGAAACACGCGCGAGCTGTGGATGCCGTTCGTGCGGCACCTCAAGTCGAGCCTAGAGGGCGCGGCGATCCTGAAGAGCCAGGACCCGCTCGACGAGTACACCAAGCACATTGTGCAGCGCGTTCTCGCGCAGTGCGCGCCGGGCGAGGAGGCAGAGATTGTGTTTGCCTTTGAGACGGTCGAGGCCAACGGCCGGTGCTGCTCGGTGCACACGGCGGGGCACGTAGCCGGGCTGGCGTGGTACGATGCGGAGAACACGCAGCGCAGCCTCCACCCCGTGTACGGCCCGTGGTTTGGCTACCGCGCCGTGATCACGCTTCCGAGCCGAGCGTGGGCCAAGTCTCTCCCGGGCAGCGCGGACGGCAGCCTCAGGTGCCCGTGCGAGCGCGCCGAGCTGCAGAAGGTGGCGGCGATGCAGGCGGAGGTGATGGCAAAGTGGGGCACCGTCAGCGAGCGCGAGAGCTGGGACGGCCTCGTCGCCGTCGCGTCCGCGTTCACCGTCGGCGCCGAGTTTCGTTACTCGCCGGCGCAGCTCCGCTTTCATTATTCGCCGGACGCCGCTGAGCGGACAGCCGTGCTGCTCGAGTCTACGGCGTGAACCCGGCAGCCGGCTGAATGCCCGCATGGCGCGCATGCGGACGAGCGCGCGGCGCGGCGCGCGCGGAGTGGGACGCGTGCGACGGCGGCATCGGACGCGCGTGCGCGGCGAGGCGTCGGCGGCGCGCTCGGCCGCTCGTGGGGCGTGTGCGGCACCCGCCACTCTTCTGTGAAGCGTGTATATTGCGACGAGACAGGCGCACCGCCCTTCACTCCCGCAGCGAGACGGTCAACTCTGTCAGAGCGCCTAGCCACCCTGCGCCGGAACCCGGTGGCCGCCGCCGCCGTCGCCTCGCCGGCAGCAGAAGCCGTCCACACCGCCGTAGGCGTCCACGTCAGCCTGGACGCCGTGGTCGGCGCGGCGCTGCGGCGGCGCCTGCCCGCGCGCCATCTGCGGCACGCGCGGGGCAGGAGAGGCGTGGCAGGATCCCGGAAGAGCTTTCGAATCTTGGACCGAAGCGCGGGAAAGCCGGAGGAGGCGATGGCCGCCTGTGCGCTGGCGCCGCAAACGTGCGAGGAGCGGGCAAGCGCGCTGCTGGACGAGCTGCTCGCGCTGCCATGCTATGCGCACCTGCGCGACATCGTGCCGCCATCCTTGCCGCCGCAGCACTTGCCGCCCGACGCGTCGCACGGCGTTCGCGCCCCCGATCATTTTACGCCGGCCGGCGCCGCAGCCAGCAACGGGCGGCTCGGCGACGAGTGCGCGGCCGAGATCGCTGACGGGGACGCGCGCGCGCACGCCCGGCCTCCATTTGGCTGCGGCTTTGCGCCGCCAGCGCCGCCGCCGCACCGCCCGCCAAACCACCAGCACGCGCTCGGCGGCGCCGCCGACCTCGCGCGTGGCGCGCGCGGCATGCACGGCAGCGGCGAGGGCGATCGCGCACGACGCGACGATGGCGAGCGCGCCGTCGCGCTTCATAGCCGGCCTTTGCTCTCGGCCGTCGAGGGCGACGAGCCGCCAAGCGCCGCTGGCGCGGGCCGCTTCATGACCGCGCATGACAAGATGGTCGCAGACGGAGCGGCCAAGCGTGGGGGTGGAGCGCGCGGAGGCGGGTACGGCGGCGCGCAGTTGGACGCGGGGCACGGGGCGAGGGGCGGCGCGGGCCGGTCGCTCGGTGTGAAGCGCGCACGAGGCGTGAACGCCGGTTTCGTCTCGCCGTTTGCGCGCGAGGGCGGCGGCTCGCCGGGCGATCGGGGCGGCGGCGGCGGCGGCGGCGGCGGGCTGGCGCCCGATCGGTCGCGCGGCGGTGGCGATGGCGCCGACGGCGAGGGCGAGAGCGAGTACAAGGGCGTCGAGAAGCGCATGGCCGACATGATTTTGAACGAGGTCCTTGACAAGTCGCCGGGCGTGCGGTGGGGCGACGTGGCCGGCCTCGACTTTGCAAAGCAGAGCGTGATGGAGGCGGTGGTCTGGCCGATCCAGCGGCCCGACCTCTTCACCGGACTGCGGCAGCCCTCCAAGGGCCTCCTCCTTTTCGGCCCACCGGGCACAGGCAAGACGCTGATCGGCAAGGCCATCGCGACGGAGTCAGGCGCGACCTTCTTCTCGATCTCGGCGTCCTCCCTCATGTCCAAGTGGATCGGCGAGGCACGTGCCGCGCGCGTCGTCCGCGCGTCAGGACCCACGTTGCACGCGCGCGCGTTACGGGCACCTGCTCGCAGCGGAGCCCAGGCGGCAGCGTGCCGGGGCCGAGCGCGCCGAAGCGCGCCGCTCAAACGCCCGCCGCGCGGCCGAGCGCGCCGCGGCGCGCAGGCGGAGAAGATGGTCCGTGCGCTCTTTACCGTCGCGCGCGGGCACTTGCCCGCCGTGATCTTCGTCGACGAGATCGATTCGCTCCTCTGTCAGCGTTCTGAGGGCGATCAGGACTCAACGCGCCGAGTCAAGACCGAATTCCTTGTACAACTCGACGGCGCGGCCACAGACCCGCGAGACCGGCTGCTCCTCATCGGCGCGACCAACAGGCCGCAGGAGCTGGACGAGGCCGCGCGCCGGCGCATGCAGAAGCGCCTATATATCCCGCTACCAGACGCCGCAGCGCGTCGTACAATGATGGCGAACTGGCTCACTGGCCTGCCCGTGCGCGCGTTGGGAGCCGCCGCGCGCGCATGGCGTGCTGCGTGCGTACGCATGCGCACACCGCGTGGGCTGCCTTGCGCCTCGTCGCCGCGCAGCACGCGCGCTCATAAGCGCCGATATGTCGTGCGTCGCCTACGCCGAATTGGCCCCGCTTTGCAATCCGCCGACCCCGCCCCCCCCCCCTTCCTTTTCCCCTCGCAGATCTCGATGAGCGCGGCCGAGTACGACGATGTCGTGGCACGCACCGACGGGTATTCGGGCTCCGACATGCACGCGCTCTGCCGCGAGGCCGCGATGGGGCCAATGCGCGACCCGGGGTGCGACATTCGAGTCATGTCGTCAGACGCCGTCCGGCCGATCGAGCTGCGCGACTTTGAGCTCGCCGTGTGCCAGGTGCGCGCCAGTGTCGCCGCAGACCAGCTCGGCGCGCTCGTCGAGTGGGACAAGCAGTATGGCTCCTTCTCGGGCGCAGCTCGGGCGCGCGATGAGTACGGTGGATTGCCAATGGCTTGCGCGGTCGCAATGACTGGCACGCCGAGCACCTGAGGGCTAAGTCGACAGTGACCGTGACCGTGATCGACGGCGCTCACACAGCCTCCGCCTCGACCTCGGCCTCCGCCTCACCCGCGCCGTCGCCCTCCTCGATGGCGGTGTCCAGCAGCGCGCGCACAGCCGCGATCGCCTCCTTGAGCACGCGCCGCTGCCCGTCGCGGTAGATTGCGACGGCAACGCGCCGCCGCACGTCGGTCTCGCCCGGCGCGCCGCGCGCGCGCTCGGCGCGCTTGAGCGCGCGGCTGTCCGCGGACGCGGACGGGCGGAGCGCGTCGCGCTTGTCGCACAGCACCGCGAGCAGCAGCTCGAGCGCCTCGCCGCTCAGCACCACCGTGTCGTCGTCGGCCGTCGAGGACGCGTCGGCTGGTGCGTCGTAATCGACCTCGGCCGAGCCCTCCGCCGGCGCCGGCGCGTCGCGCTCAACCAAGTCCGGCTGCTCGCCGGCGCTCCGCCGGCCATCAGCGCGCGCGGCCGGCTCGGCAGCGTCGCCGGCGCCGGCCGCGTGCGCGAGCGCGCGGAGAAGGGATGGTGGAATGCCTCCGTGCTCGAGCCGGCGGACATAGTGCGTCTGCCTGCGCACAGCCACGCCGCTATCGCGCGCGCGCGGCGCGCCGTCCGCGTCGCCGCCGCGCTGCTCTGCGAGTACGAGGGAGACAGCTTCCGCCGCCGGCTCTTGCAGCGCAAACCCGTAGGAGAAGATGAGCTCCTCGTTGGGGCGCGCACCGTAGTTTGTGCACACCTCCTCGCCCGCGAGCACGGCCGCGCCCGCGACGAAGCGCACGCCGTCCGGTTCCACCTGCCGGCGTGCGTTGGGTTGGCGGGCTGGGGGGTTCAAAGCCCGATGCGCTCATGGCCGATGGCACGCCCTGTGGCGCGTCGCGTAGGCGCGTCGGCGCGCGCGCCAGGGCGGCAAAGCGAGCGAAGCAGACACGTGCGGGTCGAGCAAGGAGGGCGATGGAGCGTGCGCGCCGCACCTGCCACGTGATTGGCTGGCCGTGTCGGTGATTCATCAGGTCGACTATTGGAAGGAGGAGGCCGTCCGCTCCACCGTTTGGCGTGGGCAGGCCGGCGGGTGCGGCGGCGGCCTCGAGCGACGCGAGCCGACCCGTGTACCCGCGCGAGTGGTACATGCCGCGCGCCCAAAGGAGCGCCTCGTGCGATGCAGTCGCCTCGGGGATGATACCGGCAGCCGCGAGGCGCGTCGTGAGCCGCGCGGCGTGCAGGGCGAAGCGTGCGATGGCGGTGCTGACGGCGAGGCCGACAGGCGTGCCTGCCAGCTCGGTGCGGATTGGCTCGGGCCAGCAGCATGGCTCGGGCGACTGTGCGGGCATCGCGGCGACGAGCGGGTGCCATTCGCACGACGGCTCTGCGCGCGCCCAGTTCAAAAAGACGCAGAGGACAAGCTCGTCGGTCGCCTCGGCGAGCGCGCCCCATTCGGCAGCGGCGGCGAGTATGCGCTGTCCGAGTGCGCTCTCGCGCGCCGTCGCCGCCGTCAGCGCACACGCGCGCGGCACGAATGCGAGCGTGTCGCCCGGCGCAAAGTCGCGCGCGGCATAAAGGCCGACGCCGCCATGCGCATCGAGCGCGAGGCGCAGGCCGTCAAAGACGCCGCCGCGCTCGCTCGCCCATGCGAGCACCCGCTCGAGCGCGGGCACCTGCGCGAGCGCCGCCGGGTCAATCGTCGCGCCGACGGGTCTGGGGCGTTTCGGCGAGCCACGCGGCTTCGTCGTCGCCGCCATCGTTGCGCAGCTTTTTCGTGTCAGTTGCAGGTCCACGGTGGCGGCGCTCCCGGCTGTTGTGGCCGCGGCGCCGGCATGACGGCGCCGGCCGTGAGCCTCACGCCGCTCGAGAGCAACTTCCCTGGCGTGCATGTACCGCGCGAACTCGTCGCAGCCGCGCGCCTCGACAAGGCTGCGCCCAACCGGCTGCTCGAGGACCAGGCGTACGAGAAGGTGGGCGACAGCGGCACGGTCGCGGCCGACCCGCCGATGGTGCACTTTGTGGGCTTTGAGCCTGGGCACGTGCTGACCAAGGCAGTGCGGATCGTCACAACGGCCGGTCGCGCGCAGCGCTTCCACATCCACCCGCCCAGCACGCCCTACTTCTCGTCGCGGTGCGAGAAAAAGGGCGTGGTCGCGCCAGGCATTCCGCCCGGCGGACCTGCGCTACTACACGGACTCGATTCGGGTGCACTGCAATGGCGAGAATCTGGTCGTGCCCATCCACGCTTACCCCGCCATGGACGACGTGCCCATCCCGCCGCTCGTCGACTTTGGCGTGTGCGAGCCCGGCACGCGCGTCGAGCGGCTTCTTCCCCTCCGCTCGTCTTCGCTCGTGCAGTTCGAGTTTGAGGTGCAGGTGATCGAGCCGCACGGCGAGATCGACGTGGCGCCGTTGCGCGGCATCGTGCCCGCCGGCAGCGAAGCGCATATCTGCGTCGGCTACACGCCCGACACGCTCGTGTCGGCCCATGCCCGATTCCGCGTCTCTCTCTCCCAGTTTGGCTTCGCGCCAGTCGAGGTGCGTGTGACGGGCGCGGCACGGCCGGGCGTGGCGTTTGGGCGGGAGGCCGCACGGATCGAGGCGATGCACGCGCGACGGCGCCCGCAGATGGTGCGCACGCTCGCGGAGCAGATCCTTGCGGCGAGCGGCGAGCTTGACGCAACGCTGCGAATGGAGGCGCGCGCTAACGGCGGGCTGGCGGAGGGCGGCGGCGCGTACGACGGCGAGTACGGCGAGTACGCGGACGACGGCGGCCTGCTGCTGACCTCTGAGCTCGCGGACGCGCCGGATGACAACGGTGCGCCCGACGCGCCGCCGCGCTTCGCCGCGCCGCGCACATACCGCGACCATGTGCGCGGCGACGCCGTCACGGCCGCCCGATCCTACGCGTCACGCGCCGCGCTGCTCAAGTCGGGACGGCCGCTCGAGCTGCGGCTGCCGCAGCCGCCGCAGCCGCGGCCCGACGCGCAGATCGACGGCCTCTTCATCCCGGCGGACATGCGCGCGCCCGGCGCGACGACGTACGTGCTCAACCAGGTGCCAGGCAAGCTCAAGGTGAAGGATTTAAAAGGGGCGATCGCCGAGCAGCGCGCGACAGCTGCCGCGCAAGAGTCGGCGCTCGCCGCGATCGCCGCGCAGCGCGCGGCGGCGCTCACGGCGGGCGCGGCGGGCGGCGGCGGCGGCGGCGGCGGCGGCGGCACACACGGCCTCGCCACACGCGTCCGCCGCACGTCGCGCGCGTCGCTGCCGAACAGCAGCCGGCACGGCTCGAGCGCGGCGCTTGCGGCGCGCTCGTCCATGCTCGTCGACGCGTCGGCGCTCGACCTCGCGCTCTCGACGGCGCAGCGGCAGATGAAGGAGGTACTCTTCTCGCGCGAGCTCGCGCGCATCGCCACCGTCGAGAAGAGCAAGGAGACCAAGCATTTCGTCTGCATAGGCGACGAGCTGCTCCCCGAGGACGCCGCGGCCGCGACGATCGCCGCGCGCGAGCGGCGCGCGCTCGCTCTCGCGACGCTGAAGATGGAAGCGCAGTTACTACGCACGCAGGCCGAGCTGAGTAACGAACGGCCGTTACGGATCCTCGATGGCGGCGATGGCGGCGCGCCGCGCCACACCGCAGCAGCAGCGGAGCGCATGGACGGCGCGCCCGCGGCCGACGGCGGCGACGAGCGGGCGGAGGCGGGGGCGGTGGTGCGAGCACAGACCTACGTGCCTCGCTTCGACCGGTACCTGAACGCAATGGGCGAGCGCGTGCGAACGCTTGAGCAGCTCAAGCAGGCGATCCTCGCGATCGCCGCCACGCGCCGCCTCGAGCGCCGCTTGGCAAAGATCGATGCGGCGCTTGCGCGCGCAGGCGCGCGTGAGAGCTCGGCGGCGGGCGGCGCGCGCGGCGCGAGCGCGCCGGGCGCGGGAGCGGCGGCGACGCTCGCGTCGAGCTCGCCGCACCCGCTCATCTCTGAGCTCGTGCACGAGGCGCCGCGCGCGCTGGACAGCCGGCAGATTGGCTCGCACGTCTTCCCGCGAGCGGTCGACGACCCGTTCGGTCTGCCGGGGCTTGCGCCGGCGCCTCCGCTCGGTGGCTTCGAAACCGTTACGCTCCTGCCGTTACGCGTGCCGCGCGTGCACGAGCTGAGCAAGTATCGCGTCTTCACGATCGACGACGCGCCGACGGGCTCGTATGCGCCCGTTGAGACCGCGCGGCCCCTCCGCGTCACCGCGGAGGATGAGTACGGCTCGCCGCTGCCGACCGGCGCGGCCGCGCCCGCCGCTGCGCGCGTGGCACAGATGCCTGACACCATCACGCCTGCCGACGCGGTGTGGGGGCACGGCGCGCTCGCTGCGGGCGAGGCGGCCAAACGCGAGCGCATCGCCTTCCTGCAGCGCGCCGCTGCCGAGCGCGCCGTTGCCGAGAAGGCACGGCGAGACGCGCCCAAATCGCGCGCAGACGAGCGCGCGCGCGCCGCCAAGGCGTCGGCGGTGCGCGCGGACGCGGGCGGCGTGGACGGGCCATTCGCGCGCACGCGCGAGCTGGACGGCGCGCTCGACGCGAGCGTCGACGCTCTCCGCACGTCGTCGTCGCCGCCGGCGGATGCGACCGCGACGCGTGCGCTCGCGGCTGAGGCGACGCAGTTCGAGCGCGTCGACGGGCGCGTCGACTCCATGGCGTTGCCTGCCCGCCCGCTGGCGTACGCGCCAGGGCCGCGGCTGACCGAGCTCGACCCGCTGTACGTGCTGCAGCCGGCGCCGCTCGGCAGGGCGTCGTTTGTCGAGCGCGAGCTCGTCGGCACCGGCTCGGTGCGCGCGCTCTCGCGCGACGCCTTGTTGAGCGACGGGTGGGCGCAGCCCCTCAGCCCGTGGGCGGAGGCAGACCCGCTTCTCCTCCCGGCGCTGATGCGCGGGCCCCTCGACGAGGACCTCGAGGTGCGCGCTGCGACGCGCGCGCGCTCCCATCCGGCCGGCGCTACCCGCGCGCGCGCGCGCGCGCGTGGCCCTGGCCTTCGGCGCAGCCGCACGGCGAAGCGCGGTGGCCGCGCCGCGTTGCCAATTGCCGCGCGAGGGGCGGCGTAAGAGCCGTGCGAAGCGGTGTGGCGGCCGCGCGACGGCACCTATGGCGCGCGCTCATGTTCGCCGCGCGGCCTTTTTTTTTTTTTTTTTTTTTTTTTCGCGTGCGGGCTATGCGCCCGCGCGCCGCCGCGCGCCCGCGCGTTGCCACCCGCAGCCGCACGTGGAGCTCGCCGAGGGGTCACCGCCGCTCGCGCTGCCCGTGCCGACCGAAGCGGCGCTGCGCGAGGCATTCGCCCTGCCGAATGTGGACGATGGCGGTCGGCTGCTGCTGCCGCCACGTGCGCAAGGTGGTGCAGATGCCGGCGCGGTCAATGCGGTGGCGCGCGGTGCGGTGGCGGATACCGAGCTTGAGGCGCTCGAGCCGCAGGTGCGCGCGCCGCGCGCGCCGCACCCCTCACCCGTCTCCTTGCGCGCGCGCCGCGTCGCCGCATTGCGCTCAAGCTGCCGCCTGCGTCGCCGCATTCCGCCATGCTGCCGCCTGCCGCGCACGCTGCGCGCGCCGTACTTCCCGTCCGGGACATTTGGGTCGCAGATCGTGCCCGCCGGCACGCGCGTGCTCGCGCACGACGACCTCGTGCTTGCCGCGCGCGAGGTGGAGAAGCTCGAGCGGCGCAAGGCGGCCGTGCAGTCGGCGCGGCACGCCCGGTTGCGCGACGCGATCGCCGAGCTGAACCGTACGATTGTGAATCCACGCCTCAAGCTGAGCCTGATGTGACTGCCAAGTTCGTGCGTCGGTCGACTCTTTCGTATCGACAAGCGGATCCAGTCTCACTGTCGTCGTGCCTGTGCCGCACTCGTGCGGGTGCCGTACGCGTGGCCAATCACTTTGGCGGGCGTGCGCCCGGCTTCTTCGCCTTCTTCTCCCGCTTCTCCTGCAGCCGCCGCGCGCGCTCGGCCTGGCGCCGATCCTCGCGGTTCATCGTGCTCGCCGGCTGCTCCGCGCGCGACAGAGCCTCGGCGCGCGCGCGCCCCGGCGTCGCGTCGCGCTCCCACGCCGGCTTGAGGCGCGCGTCCTCAATCTGCTCCTCGAGCTCGGCGCGCTCCATGTCAAGAATGCGCGCCTCGCGCTCCATGCCCTGCTCGCGCAGCTTCTTTGCCATCTCCGTGCGCGCCTCGACCGCCTCGCGCTTCCGCTGCCCCAGCTGCACGTCCTGGTAAACGAGGAATCCGACGCCGCCGAAGAGCAGCAGCACGAGCGACACGTAGATCGCCACGTACGGCGTCGCGTCCGTCGAAGCGGCGACGCCGAGCTCGCCCGGTGCCTCGGCGAGCAGCGCGCTCGCCAGCGGCGCGTGCGCCGGCACGAGCGCCGCGCGCTGCGCAGCTCCTGCCAGCCACGACGCGCGCGCGAGTAGCGGCGCTGGAGGCCACATCGCCCGCGCAATCGGCCTTTGAAAAGGGGCGGCGGCGTCGGGTCGCAACTGGACCCGCGCCGCCGACCGGGGCATCGATCGGCAGTCCGCTAATTTCCGCGCGGGCGGCATGCGCGCGCTCGCGCTCGTGCTCGGGCTGGTCGCCGCCGGCCGCACGCCGCGGGTGCGGCCGAGCGCGCGCGCCACCGGCCGTCCATTCGCCGCCATCGGCCGGCTCGGCGCGCGGTCGACGGCGGTCGACGACATTGCGACGTTCAGGCGGCTCCTCGACGACGAGATGCTGCAGGTCGGGCAGCTCGACGTGCGCGGTGACACGTCGGTGCTGCGCGAGCGTGGGAGCACACACCCCGTCCTCGCCGCGCTCCGCGCCCGCGCCGCCGCCGGCTCGCGCCCCGGCGCGCGGGCGGACGGGCTGCGGATCGGGCTCGCGATCGAGGGCGGCGGCATGCGCGGTGCGGTCGGCGCGGGCATGGTCGCGGCGCTCCACGAGCTTGGGCTGGGCGACGCGTTTGACGCGGTGTATGGCTCGAGCGCGGGCGCGCTCGTTGGCGCCTACTTCATCTCGCAGCAGCTCCCACGCTTCGGCCCGTCCGTCTACTACGAATGCCTCGGCACCGCTGGCAAGGCCTTCATCAACCCGGTGCAGCTCGTGCGATCCGTTGGGCTCGGTGCGCTGCAGCTCACGCAGTGGCTGAAAAGCCCACGATCGCTCGGCCCGCCTGCGCTCAACCTCGACTTTCTCCTCGTCGACGTGATGCAACGCGATCGGCCGCTCGACTGGCCAGCCTTCTGGGCGCGTAACGCGCACACACCGTTACGCGTCCTCGCGAGCGGCCTGCGCACGCAGCGCCCTTTCGTGCTCGGGAGCAGGGAGCGGTGCTTCAGCAACCTGCCCGAGCTCGCCACGTGCCTGCGCGCGTCCATGCTCCTTCCCGGAATCACCGGACCGCCAATCGAACTGCGGCACGCGTCTTCGATTGACGAACCCCTCGCCGACGCCGTTCTCACCGAGCCCATCCCTTACCGCGCGGCCGTCGCCGAGGGGTGCACGCACGTGCTCGTGCTGCGCACGCAGCCGGACGGCAAGCGCGTGAGTAAGCACGTCTCGCTCGGGGAGGCCCTGATTGCGCGGTGCGCGCGCGTGCGCTCGCCGGCCTCGGCGCGCGGTGCGCGCGCGCACGCCGTCCCTGCGCCCCGCGCGCCGACACGGCGTGCCGCGCGCCGGCCCGCGCCGTGCCCAGGCGGTATTTTGGGCGCAAGTTTAAGCACCCCGAGATGCTTCGCCACATGCTCCTCTCCCAGCCCAAGCGCACGTACGCAGAGGACATCCTCCTTTTAAATGAGGGCGCGCGCGGGCGGGTTGTGGAGGTGCCCGTCGGCAAGCACGTGCCGGCTGGGAGCGCACAGACAATGGGCGGCTTCCTCATGCCCGTCGCGCTCGCCGAGGGCTCGAGCGAAATGGGCCGCCTGGAAACGCGCCCTCTGCCCATACTGCAGGCGCGCGCGCGCTCCGCATCGCTGGCCAGCGTGCGTGCGGCCGTGCGCGCGCGCGCGCGCCAACGCCGCCCACCGCGCATCGCTCGCTGCCCGCCATCACAGGCGATTCAGCGCGGCTTTGGCGCGGCGTACGACGTGCTCGCGCCCTCCACGCACGCCGACGGCGCGCCCACCGGCGCGGAGGAGGCGCTGCGCGTCTTCCCGGACGCGCTGGTCGATTTTGCGAGCGCGAGCTGACCGGCGGCAGTTGTGGCTCGGCTGACCGACCGTCCCTGAGTGAGTGGTGCAGGTAAATCGGTCGTGACGATTTGCTAGACTCGTCAGTGACGGCGAACTCCTCCTCCCTCCTCTCTCATCAGACGACCATCCTCGGAGCGATCTGCATCGCCATCAGCTCCTGGAAGAGGAGCTTGCACGCGTACGGCATAAAGACCTGGCACGTCAGCGCGCTCTGGCACGCCTTGACCGGGCAGCGGAAGTTCTGCTTGCGCAGGTTGGCAATCGACATGAGACCACACCTCTCGCACACGTGCACGCGGAAGTGATCGCTCTGCTCAAACAGACGCTCCTACGCGACGCGAGCGCATGGCGGCGAGCGCGCGCGCGGCGGCGGTGAATGGCAGGGCGCGCGCACGCGCGCCCTGCCCACCGTGCACTCAATCTCGCGCGCGCGCGCGCGCGCGCACCTTGAGCATCAAGGCGACGCCGTGCGAGATCATGCAGTCGCGCTCCATCTCGCCAAAGCGCAGGCCGCCGTCCTTTGCGCGACCCTCGACCGGCTGGCGCGTGAGGGTCGTGAGCGGGCCGCGCGCGCGCGCGTGAATCTTGTCGTCGACCATGTGCTTAAGTCTCTGGTAGAAGGTGGGTCCAAGGAAGATGTAGGCGTTCTGCCGGCGTCCGGTGTGCCCGTTGTACATCCGCTCGAACGCGCGGCACTGGTAGCCACGCTTCTGCAGCTCGGCGGAGATCTCGTCGACGGTGACTTTGGAGAAGGGCGTCGCGTCGCCCTCCTGCCCGGTGAGCGTCGCGACCTTTGAGAGCAAGCACTCGATCAAGTGGCCGATGGTCATGCGAGACGGGATCGCGTGTGGGTTGACGATGATGTCCGGGCAGACGCCCTCGGATGAGAAGGGCATGTCCTCCTGCCTGTACGTGATTCCGACCGTCCCCTTTTGCCCGTGCCGAGAGGCAAACTTGTCGCCAATTTGCGGGATGCGTACAGACCGAATGCGCACCTTGCAAAACTTGAGCCCGCTCTCGTTCGTCGAGAGCATCACCTGGTCGACGATCCCCGACTCGCTCATCTTCATGCGCGTCGACATATCGCGCTTTGTGAACTTGGCCTGCATCGGGTCGAGGTCCTCCTCCGTGCTGCGCGCGCAAGCAGTTGGCAGTTGGCAGTTGGCGGATGGCAGTTGGCAATTAGCAGTTGGCAATGTGTGTGTGTGTGTGTGTGTGTGTGTGGGGGGGGGGGGGGGGGGGGGTGGTGGGCTTGGGTCCGTGCCGCGTACTGCCGCGCGTGCCCGCGCCATCACCGCACTAGCCCGCGCTTCTGCCGCTGGCACCGCTGCCGCCCCTCACGCGCGCGCGCGCGCTCGCTCGCGCACCGCTCGAGCGGCGTGGTCTTGCCGATGATGATGTCGCCACCCGAGACGCGCACGCCCGGGCAGCACAGCCCGTCCTCGTCGATCTTTTCGTAGTTTGCAAACTTCATCCCCTGGCACACATCGCGCTGCGGCCGCTCGAACTGCTCGGCAAGGTCGAGGCCCACCTTGTTCACCTCGTCCTTGTACGTCTTGTACTGGACGGAGCGGAAGAAGCCGCGGTCGATGGACGACTGGTTCATGATCACCGAGTCCTCCTGGTTGTACCCCGAGTAGCACGCGATCGCGACGATCGCGTTGATGCCGGTGGGCAGCTCGCGGAAGGAGAGGAACTTCATCGACTGCGTGCACGCGAGGGGCTTCTGCGAGTAATAGAGCACGTTCGCCATCGCGTCCATCCGCGTCTGGTAGTTGGTGATGTACACCCCCATCGCCTGCTTGCCCATCGCCGACTGATACGTGTTGCGCGGTGACTGGTTGTGGTCGGGGAAGGGGATGATCGACGCACAGATCCCAAGGATCAAAGCGGGGTGGATCTCAGCGTGCGTGTTGAGCACCATGCCGTGCGCGTGGGCGAGGTCGGAGACGAACATCGCGATCATCGCCGTCTCCTCCTCCTCCGTGTCGATGAACTCGACGAGCCCGTTCGCGACAAGCCAGTCCCAGTTGACGCCTGACGCGTCCGACTCGCGCAAGAGCTTGATGTGGTGCTTCTTGATCACAAGCTGCTGGTTCTCGACGACAAAGAGCGGGCGCGAGATGCGGCCCGGGTCCGTGTTGAGCCGCAGCTCGCGCTCGGCGATGTCGCGCACGACCGACGTCTCCGGATCAATCGTCACAGACCGACGAAGCTCTTTGAGCGTCGAGACGAGCTGGTCCGGGTCCCGATGGATTCCGACCCACGCGCCGTTGCAGAAGATCTTGGTCGCGTTCGGGATGGCCATGGGCGAGATCTCCTCGAGGTTCTCCACGCCCCACTCGTCGAGGAACTCGAGGATGGGCGACGCCGGCTTGCCCACCGTGATGTACGCCATGAGCGCAAGGTTCTTCACGAGCCCGACCGCCTGGCCCTCGGGCGTCTCGGCGGGGCAGATCATGCCCCAGTGGGTGTTGTGCAGCTGGCGTGGCTTCGCGAGCTTGCCCTCGCGGCCGATCGGCGTGTTCAGCCGGCGCAGGTGCGAGAGCGACGAGGCGAAGGCGAGCCGGTTGAGCACCTGCGCGACGCCCGCGCGGTTCGTACCAGCGGCGGCCTGCTGGTCGCCCCAGTTGCCGGTGGCGAGCGCGTACTTGAGGCCGCGCGTGAGCGTCTTCGGGTTGACGGCCTTGGAGGGCGTGATCTCATGCCCTGCGTCCACCATCTTCTGCAGCGATGTCCTCATCTCCTTCTTGAGCTTGGCGAAGAGCTTGCGGAAGAGCGACGCGAGGAGCGGACCCGAAAGCTCGAGGCGCTTCTGTGCGAAGTGGTCGCGGTCGTCCTCTTTGCGCCCGCCGAGCGAGGCGATGAGCAGCTTGTGGATCATGTAGCCAAGGAAGTACGCCTTCTTCGTCTCGCAGTGCTCCGTGATCCCCACGTGCGGGAGCATCTCCTTGACGAGCAGCTCGCGCGCGTGCTGCTGCCGCTGGGCGCGCGCCGCGCCTGGCTGCGCGCCGCGCGTGCCAATGTAGTCGAGCGCCATCTCGGTGGTGTGCACGGGCTGCGAGTCCTCGAGCGACGGCTTGAGCAGCTCCATCATCTGCATGTCGTTGGTGTCGTACACGATGTGCTGCGCGGCGGTGGTGGCGGCGGCGGCGGCGGGCGCGGCGCGGCGGGCAACGTGCGCATGAGCGGCAGCGTGCGCGCGCGCGCTCGGCGCGCGCTCGGCACAGCACGGGCGCGGCGCACCTCGAGGACATGGCGGTCGGCATTGTACCCCTCACCGAGCGCGCGGAAGACGATCATGCACGGCACGTCCTCGCGCACGAGCGGGACGGTCGTCACGATGGAGCCGGCGGACGCGTTCTTGTAGCGCGAGCGGAGGAGCTTTTGATAGAGCGCGGAAGGCGGGCGGTTGCCCGCCTCGGGGGCGGAGCGGATCTCGGAGACCCAAGCAAACTTGTTGGGCGTCCGCTTGTGGAAGACGTACACGAGGTTGTTGGCCATCTTCTCCTGCCCGATCAGCACCTTCTCGCTCCCGTTGATCACAAAGTAGCCGCCCGGGTCGAGCGGGCACTCGCCAAACTCGGTGAGCTCCTTGTCGTTGGCGTCGTGGAGCAGGCAGAACTTGGACTTGAGCATCATCGGCACGCGCCCGATGAACAGCTTCGGAATCTCAGAGTCCTGCACGTCCTCCTCGCCGTCGGGCCGGACCTCGATCGTGCGGTGCTTCACGTCGATGTAGAGCGGGCACGCGTACGTCAGGTTGCGCAGGCGCGCCTCGTTGGGGAAAAGGGTCATGTTCTTGCCGTCGGGCTCAACCACCGACGCGCGCGACAAGTAGACCTGGTTGAACGTGACCACGTGCCGCGTGTCCGCGCCCGCGGCCTGGCTCGGGCTGATCTGAATGCCCGGCCGCACCTCGACGTTGGGGTGCTCGTCGATGATCTCCTGCATCGTCGTCTCAAGGAACTCGTCGAACGAGTTGAGCTGCTGCTGCACCAGCCCCTTGTCCGCAAAGTAGGCGGAGATCACCTCCCACGCGTCATCCTGCGTGATCTCCTCGTCCCCGTCGCGCTCTGGGAGAGCGTCCTCCATCGCTCGGCGCGCGCGACACACGCCCGCGGAATGCATCCCGACAAAAAGGAAGGATTGGCGGAAGAGGAAAGCATGTCGGACGCCCCCCGGCCGTTTGGCGAGAGCGTCGGGGCTCAGGTGGAGGCGCGGACGCAGCTCGAGGCGCGCCTGCCGCAGCCGCCCGTCGGGCATTATGTCGCAACCGTGGGCAAGCACCGCATTGGCCTGCCGCTCGTCCAGGTGCGGCCTGACCTCGCGATCGCGCTACTCGAGACGACGTCGGTCGACCTCGACTTCGTCGAGGCGTGCGGCGCGGAGCTTGCCGACGCGCTGCGCCGACTGAACGCCGAGGTCGTCGTTTCCGCGGCGACGCTCGGCATTCCCGTAGGTGCGGCCGTCGCCAAGGCGCTCGGCCTCCACCGCCAGTACGTCCTGATGAAGACGGAGAAGGCGCACCTCGCCGACGCGCTCGTCGAGCCGCTCACGTCGACGACGACGCAGGGACGGCAGATGCTCCGGCTGGATCGGCGCTGGCTGCCGCATCTCGCGGGCAAGCGCACGGTTTTTGTCGACGACGTCATCTCCACCGGCGGCTCGTCGGCTGCCGGTCTGCGGCTCTTGCGCGCCGCCGGCGCGCACGTGGTCGGGCTTGGCGCTTTCCTCGTGGAGGGGGACGGCTGGAAGGGCGCGCTCGGCGCTGAGGATGCCGAGCTCGTGCACGCGCTTGGCCGCGTGCCCGTATTTCGGCCGAATGGGCGCGGTGGTTGGCAGGAGGATTGGGCGTGCTGACATTGACCGTTGCAAGTTGGCGGGCGCTCAGGCTCACGCGCGGCACGCGCCGTGGCGCGCCGTGGCGCGTGTTGAGCACGCCGCTGCAAGGAGTGGCGCGACTGAGGGTGCAGAATTTTGCCTAGCGCATTTACGGCGCGAGCTCGAGCACGAAGGGCGCCGTGTTGCGCACCCCGCCGCTCGCGACCATGCTGCCCATTCCAATCAGGATGCGCGGATGGCCGGGGATTGTACGCAGCTCGTCGCGCATGCCGAGAGCGTTGCCCCACAGCCGGTCGCGCCGCCGGTACGTGAGGACGAGCGCTGGGCGGCCATCAAACGCGGATGGCGCGACCGCGTAGGCAAATGGCCGACGACATCGGCCGTCCGCAAAGACGTTGCGACCGGTGCCGTCCGCGGCAAACTCCTTGCCCACCCACGCGTGGCCCGGAGCGAAGAGCACGTGCGTGACGAGCGCGCTCGCCGGGCACAGAACGCCGCGCCAGAGAAGCGCGCCGCGAAGCCGCCGGCCGCTGAGCGCGCGAGGCTGCGGGGCCGTGCCTGAGCGCCAGAGCGCGACCACGTCGCACTTGCGCTGGCAGATCGCCGCCACGTCGCGCGCGCTGTGCAGCTGCGATGTGATCCGAGGCGCGGCTCGGTCCGCACGGCCATTCTGCAGCGCGTTCGCGGCGATAAGCACAGCGAGCGCCGCAGCCGACGCCACCGGCGCGGCTGGCCACCGTCCACCGCGCAGCCGGACGATCGCTGTGTCGTGCACGGCCCCGCACGATCGTTGTGCCACCGCCCACCGCCCAGCCAACGCCGCCGGCGCGGCTGTGCACGCGGGTCGGCGTGTCGTCGGTGTCGTGCTCAACGACACCATCGTTGAGATGAGCCGGCCTGCTCGGTTGGCCCAGGTCTAAAATACTAACGGCGCTTACGTAAAAAAAAATACCACTGTAAAATACTAACGACGCTTACAGGCGGGTCAGCAGGAGGGGCGCGCACGGGGCCGAGGCTGGACAACCAGGTCTAAAATTAGGCGCGCGGCAGCACGACCGTGATGCTCGTCAGGTTGTCGGCGGTCGCGCCGAACGTTTCCTCGCCCTTTGCGCGTGTCTCCTCCATCATCGCCTCAACGCGCTCGCGGCTCGTGCCGCCCGTGCGCGGGTCGACGAGCATCGCCATCGCCGCGTCAAACTCCCAGTGGTCCCACACGCCGTCCGTGGCAAGGAGCAGAACGCACCCGCCGTCGGACGGATCGGCGGGCTGCACGTTGCGCAGGTCGAGCACGAGCACCTCGGGCGTGTGCACCACACCAAAGTGCTGGTGGTAAAAGTCGCCCAGTGTCCGCGTAACCGCGAGTGACATTTGCGAAAAGTACTCGCGCTGCGTGCGCGACCGCCGCGAGCGTGCACGCGCGCGCGCGCGCGTCGGGCGCAGCGGTGGTGGTCAAGCCTCGCGTCGTCGTCATCGGCGCGAGCAGGTGGGGCGCGCGGGAGGGCCAGGCAGCCCGCCACGCAGCGCGCGCGCGCATGCGGCGTGGGTGTGCGCGCGCGCATCGCACGGCGCGCCGCTACGCCCGAGTGTCGGCGAGAGAGGGGCGCAGGCACAGCGCGTCCTCACCTCCGGCGTCAACAGGAAGGCTGCGCGGTCGCCGCGCTCCGTCTTGAAGCCCAGGTTGTAACTGTCGACCGTTTTGATCGATTCCAGGCACAGCTGCACCTCGCCCTACGCGCGCAGGCGACGGCGCGCCCGAGCGCCGGCGCGCGCGGTGGGCGGACGGAGGCAAGCGCCATGCGCGCGTGCGCCGCCATGCGGCGCACCTTTGAGCCAAGCTCCCAGACGGGCAGGTGGCCCTGCTCGTACATGTCCGGGTACTCGTACACGAAGTCGCACCCGCCACCGCCAATCTGCTCGTATTCGCTTTTGTTCAGTGCCGAGTGTTCGGGGACGAGCTCGCGCGCCGACACGCGCCCATGCGAGCACGTCGCGAGCACGCCACACGAGTCGCCGACGGCGGCGACGACGAGGGTGCGGCGGTCGAGGAGGACGGCGAGCGTCGCCGTCGTGCCACCGTCCACCACGTCGTACCCGAGGGGGGACGCCTCGTCGGCCATGACGAGTTGCCCGTCGCGTTCGAATACGGACGGCTGCGCGAGGATAGCCTCCCGTACGGCGCGGTTAGCGCGCGCGAAGGCGTCGGTCATCGTCGCGTCGGCGTCAGCGCGCAGCCGCGCAAAATTCGCGCGCTCGCCGAAGAAAGCCTTGAACGAGTCGCGCGCCGTCTCTGCCGCTATGCGCCCATTGTCGTGCCCGTGCCCATCAAGCACGCCCCATACTTGGTTGTCCTCGTCGAGGCGCAAGGCAAAGAAGGTGTCCTGGTTCTCCTTGGGCCCCGTGCCGTCACCGCCGCGGTGCGTGTACTCAAAGTACTCCACGCGCGCGCCGCCGCCGCCGCCGCCGCCGCCGCGACCGCCGCCGCCGCCGTCGGCGGACTGAACGACGGTGTGCGCCGCGGACCGCGCGGCATCAATTGCGTCGGCGGCCTTGTCCTCAAAGCTGTCGTCCATGTGAACGCGTGGCATCGAGTGCAGCACCGCCGTTGGCGACCGCGCGGCATCGAATGCAGCGGGTATGGCCGCCGCTGGCATGCTCGATACCACCGCCGTTGCCGCTGGCGGCGCCAATCGCTCGGTCTCGGCCCCCCGCGCGTGCTCGCGCGCGGCGACTGCTGTGCTGTGCTCCGGCGCGAAGATGGCCGACAGCTCTATGCGGCCCTGCACGAGCTCATAGTGGGCGGAGTGAAGGGTGCGGAGCTCGGCGACGGGAAGGGTGACCTTACCAAAATACTCGTCCGTCGATCCCTCGCGCTCGCGCCACACGTCGATCACCGCCGTCGCCTCTGCGCTCGTGTCGTCGAGCGCAAAAGTCTCGTGCCACTCGGGCGACATTGTGCGGCGCGCGACGACCGTCCGTCTGCGCCGTCGGCGCGTGGGCTCGAGAATCCAGAGGATGCAGTACGTTGAAGGGTCGGCCGCGCCCACAAAGTCCGCCTCAAAGTCCGCCCGCCGCACCGTGACCGTCAGCGTCCCCCGTGGCGGCGCCGCGTCCAGGTCGAACGGCATCGCTCACCCACCCACACCCCTTTTTCAAAACCCAGCACTCATCACACTCCCTTTGTCCGCCGCCATCATTCCAGCGGCGAGGGCCGTGCGCAACGACGCGGCTCACTGCCGCGCGGGGGTGGAGCTCGGCCGCTCTGCGCGCGCCGAGGCGCGCACGATGGCATCGCCTGGCAAGGCCGACGACATTGCGCGGCCACTCCTCGGCGTGACGACCCCGGTGCACTCGCCGCGCGCGCGGATCGCGCTCGCGGTCGTCGGCCGGCGCGCGCTCGTTGTCCTCGTCTTCGCCGCGCATGTGCTGATCGGCGCGTGCGAGCGCGCGAGCTTCCGGCTGATGGCAGTATCGATGAGCCCATTTTACGTCGTCCTGCACCAGCTTGTCGCCGGCGCGCATCTCCTCTTCTTCACGCCGGTCGCGTGTGCGCAGGCGCAGCTCGACCCGCAGTCCAATCAGCTGCGCCGATGCCCAAAGCACGCGCTGCTCACGATGGCGATCCTCGACACGATGCAGTGCCTGCTCGCGTTGTACGCGGGCGGGCGCGTCCTCGCCGTCACGCAGGCCATCCTCGTGCAGGGCACCATCCCGTGCACGATGCTGCTCGCCACGCTCGTGCTGCGCACGCGCTTTGAGCGCGCGCAGGTCTACGGCGCGGCGCTCGTGCTCGTCTCTGTGCTCGCGGGCTGCACGCGGCCGGCGGTCGCAGACGAGTCGGTTGAGAACGTCGTCGACCGCGCGCTCTTCGCCCTCTCGTGCGCGTTTGGCGCCATGTCTTCGGTGTACAAGAGGAGACGGTTAATGCTTCAAGTGATTGACTGCACCTATTTGAACGCCTGGCTCGCCTTCTTCCAGTTCGCGTGCGGTCTCGCGCTCGGCCCGCTGCTCTTCGCGCTCGACTCGCTGCGTGGCGTCGCGTACGGCTCGCGCGAGATTGGCCCCTCCGCAAACGACGACCAGGTTTTCGCTCACAGTGAGGTCTTGCGAAATATCGACGAGGGCGTCCGCTGTTTCTTCTGGGGGGTGGTGCGCGCGCTCGCGCGATGTGCAGCTGCGTGGCGCGCTCGCCCGGCCATGCCGGCGGCCGGCCTGACGCGCCGCTCGCGCGCTGCGCCGCGCTGCCGCACGCCACGCCGCCGCTCGCGCGCTGCGCCGCGCCGGCGCGCGCGGCGCAGACCTACCCGGAGGCGGCGTGCCCACTCGCGACGAGTCGCACAGGCGCGTGGCTGCTGTCCTCGTGCCTCCTCGCGGTCACGAGCCGCGTGATCATGCAGGCGCACTCCGTGCCCGCGCTTTACGTCGCAGAGGTGCTGATCGTGCCCACGGCAGTTGGCCTCGTCACGTCGCCTCGACTCATGTCGCTTGCGCACGCGGCCGCCGAGGTCGTCAGCGCGCACTGCGCGCTGCTGCTCTGCCTGGTCGTCGGTGGGCTGACGATTCACCACAGCAACTTCATCGCGCTGAGCTGCGCGCGCATCATCGAGCCTTCGCCGCTCTTCGAGGGCGACGTGTCGTACAACACGTCGCGCACGTCCTCGCGTTCAGACCACCACGAGCCGACGCCCGACTCGCTCGAGCGGCCGTTGTCCGCGCCGCACAGAGGCGTGGACGGGCGAATTCGGACAGAGAGAGGAGGCGGGAGCGGAGGGGCGGATGAAACGGACCGGCCGATGCTCGCCGCGCTGCATGCTGAGGCGCCAAGGCTCGCGCTGCATGTCTGACAATGACTGGCGCGGACAGCTCGGCATGCAGGTCCCTGAAGCTCTGCGCGAGGCACAGAGGCGGACCGCAGCGGACCGCTCAAACCCAAAAGCCCCTCCCTCCCTAGACCTCCTCATGAGGTTTCCCCCCTCCACTTCTTGGGGTTGCCGGGGATGGGGAGAATGCCAAGTGGCACAGCATGGAATGCACGCGCCGCATATCCAGACATGCAGCCGGCCCACAATCTGCTTTCAGCGCTCGCACGTGGTATCACCTGTCGTCGCGCGCGGACGCCAGCCCGCCAAGGCTGACGGCCGACACGCCGCTCGCGATCGCGAGCGCTCTGCCGACACGCACGCCGTCGACGGCAGCCGAGATGATGCCGCCCGCCCAGCCGGCGCCCTCGCCCGTGGGGTAGAGCCCCGAGATGCCTGGGCACTCGAGGCTGCGCTCGTCGCGCGCGATCTGCACAGGGCAACTCGTGCGCGTCTCGACGCCGTGCAGCAGCGCGCGCGGGTCGGACGCGAAGCCTGGCATGCGGCGGTCCCAGTCACGCAGCGCCGAGCGGAGCGAGCGCGTTAGCTCCGGTGGGTATATGAGATCGAGCCGAGCCGAGCGTACGCCCAGCCGATAGGACGATGGCGGCAAGGCGTTCGGATCGCTTAGGGCGCCGCAAAGGAAATCAGCTGCGAGCTGCACGGGCGCAACAAGCGAGCCGCCACCCATCTGCGCCGCGGTGCGCTCGATCGCCGCCTGGAACGCCAGGCCGGCCAGCGCGCCATGCGCCGCGTACGGCGCGAGCGCCGCGTCAGTCACTTGAGTGACAACCGCCGAGTTTGCCCACTTTGACTGTCTGCGCGAGAAGGACATTCCATTGACGCACAGCTCAGACTCGGAAGTGGATGTGGGCACGATCTGCCCGCCAGGGCACATGCAGAAGGAGAACGCGTCGCCGCCGCCGCCACCACCGCCGCCGACGGCGCCCGCGCCGCCGTCGCCGCCGCCGTCGGCGACGCGGTCGCGGTCGCGGTCGCCATCGCTGCCGCCCGCTCGGCGGGAATCGGCGCGCGGCGGCTGCCACGTGAGGCGATAGTCTGCTGCGGGGAGCGCGCCGCTGTCCACCGCGCCCGCGTACGCGCCCAGCCGCGCGTCGTTGATGAGCGATTGCGGGTGCTCGATCCGAAAGCCGACGGCAAACGGCTTTTGCACGAGCGGCACGCCAGCCCCGCGCAGCTGCTCGACGAGCTCGCGCGCCGAGTGTCCGACGGCGAGGACGACGCTGCGCGCGCGTAACGTCTCGCCGTTGGCGAGCCGCACGCCCGCCGCGCGCCCGCCCTCGACGAGCACGCCGTCGACGCGCGTGCCCCACCGGAACGTGACGCCGCGCGCGAGCAGCGCAGATCGCATGTCGATTAAAATACGGACGAGCCGGTCCGTGCCAAGGTGGGGCTTGCCGTCGACAAGGATGCGTGCGGGCGCGCCGTGCGTGACGAGGCGCTCGAGAACAAGCCGCACCGCCGCCGAATTGCGCCCGATCCGCGTTGTCAGCTTGCCATCCGACCACGTGCCCGCGCCGCCCTCGCCGTAGCAAAAGTTGGACTCGACGTTCAGCTCTCGTCGGTGGATCAGTTTGCCGATGTCTTTGCCGCGGCCCTCGACGGGCTGGCCGCGCTCGATGATCGTGATGTCGCGCACGCCCGCATCCACCAGCGTGAGCGCGGCGAAGAGCCCCGCCGGCCCCGCGCCAACGACCACGACGCGGCCGGTGTCGGCAGGGCCGTGCGACGGCGCGCTCGCATCCGGGCGCACAGCGGTCACCGGCGGTGTGGGCGTTGGGCACGCCTCGTCGCGCGGCACGAGCTGGTCGGATTTGCGCAGCCGAGCGCTGGCTGGCAGCGCGACGTCGACAATATACGCGTAGCGCGGCCTGTCGTCGTGCTCCGCGTCGGGCTCGCGGCGGCGCCGGTCGGCGGCCGCGCGCCCGCTGCCGCGTGCGGCGCGTGGGCGCGCGTCGAGCGAGCGGCGGACGACGGTGATCGCGTCAGGGCGCTCGAGAAGCTCGACGCCCACACCAAGGGTTTGCGCGATCGCGTCGCGCAGCGCGTCGCTCACGCCGCCCGCAGACTCGTCCTTCCACCACGGCTGCGGATCTCCCGTCTTGCAGTCGACGCCAAACGTCGCCTGGTCGAAGGGCACGCTCACGCCGGAGAGGCGCCAGAGCCGCGTGGGCGGACCCAGCGGCGCGGCGCACGCGACGCTGCTCCGCTGCGCGACGCGCGCGTCCCACGGCCCGCGCACGATGTGGCCGGCCGCGAGAAGGAACGCGCCGAAAGCCATTGCCACGGGCCCTCCCTCGGCCGGTCACGCGGGTGACGGCGCGTGACGCGCACAGCGAGCGGTGATGGAGCTGTCTCCGGTGGAGACGCCGGTCGGCTCGGTCGACTCGGCGCAGGTGGACTTCCAGAAGGTGGAGCGCGACCTCGACGCGCAGTCGCGTGCAAGCGGCGAGCAGCGCACCTTTCTCAAGCATGCGCACTCGCCGCCCAGCCCGTCGGCGCTGCCGGGCGGCGCGTGCAGCCCGGCGCTGCGCGGCGCGGGTTTGGGCGCGCGGGACGAGGGCAGCGTTGGCGCGGTGCCTGCGCCGATGCGCCTGCCTGTCCAAGCGCGCCCGTCTGATGTCATCTCCGGCGCGGCCGGCTCGGCCGGGAGTGCGGGCGCGTCGGCTGACGCGCCGGACGCGCCGCCGGCGAAGAAGGCGCTCACCAAGGCGGAGCGGCGCGAGCTGCAGGAGCGGCAGCGCGCGGCCAAGGCGGCAACCGCCGGCGCGGCCTCCGGCGGCAAGCCCGCGCCTTTCGGCTCCAAGCAAGCGTCGACGGGCGCTAACGCGTCCGCGTCGTCCGCGTCCGAGCCGCCGCCCGTGCCCAAGCAGCACGACACGACGGACGCGGCCAAGCTGCGCAAGCAGCGGCTGCTCGAGCGGACGGACGTGCAGAAGGCGGTGGCGCTCTTCGCCCACCTCCCGCAGTACGAGCGCGAAAAGTCCATCTCGCTGCCCGCGCAGCACGCGTGCCAGATCCACCCGGTCGTCGCACGACTTGGCTTGCAGTATGCGGAGGGCGTTATCCAGGGCGCGAACGCGCGGTGCGTCGCGATGCTCAACGCGTTCAAGGCGGTGATCCGGGACTACCACACGCCGCCCGCCAAGACGCTCAACCGCGACCTCGAATCGCGCCTCCGCCCGCAGATCCAATATCTCGTCGACTGCCGTCCCGTGGGTATCAACATGGGGAATTCGATCACGTGGTTGAAGGCGACGATCGCGAAGCTGCCGGCGCACATGCCCGAGGCGGAGGCCAAGGAGGCGCTATGCGCGGAGATCGACAGCTTCATCGCGGAGCGTATCACCCTCGCCTCCGCCGCCATCTCCGCCCTTGGCGCTTCCAAGGTCGCCAACGGCGACGTGATCGTCACGTGCGCCGCGCCCGTGCCGCACCGCGCCGTCCGCCGCGCCGTCCGCCGCGCCGTCCGCCGCGCCGTCCGCCGCGCCGTCCGCCGCGCCGTCCGCGGCGCGCCGGCCCCGTCGGCCCACGCCGCGCCGCCCGCGCTCCTCTCGCGCGCGCCTCGCTCCCTCACAGTTACGGCTGCGCGCACGTGGTTGAGGAGATCTTGCTCAGCGCGCATTCGCGCGGCGTCTCATTTCGAGTCATAGTGCTCGACGCTCGGCCACACTGGGAAGGGCGTGCACTATGGCGACGGCTCGTCGCGGCGCACCTGCACGTGAGCTACGCGGGGATGCATGCGCTTTCGTACGCCATGCGCTCCGCGACCAAGGTGCTGATGGGAGCGCACGCGTGCCTCTCGAACGGCGCGGTCGTCTCGCGCGCCGGGTCAGCAATCGTCGCCCTGTGCGCGTCACGCGAGAACGTGCCCGTCTTGATCGCGTGCGAGACGTACAAGTTCGCCGAGCGCGTGATGCTCGACTCGATCTGCGCCAACGAGCTCGGAGACCCGGACGACCTCGTCACGGTGCGCGCCGGCGCGCGCTGGCGCCCGCGCTGCGTCGACACGCGCACGGGCAGGCCAGTTGGTTGGGCGGGGGGGGGGCAGTGACAGGCAGGGAAGAGAGTGGCGCCTCGAGACTCGCAGAGGCGGGTGTGGTGGGGAGGAGGAGCATGCTGCGGGCGCGCAAGCGCTCACCTAGCGCGTCGCTTTTAAACGCGGCGCCATCCTGCGCGTGCATGCGCGCCTGACCAGGTGAGGCCTGTTCGCGCCGCTGCGCAGACCGGGGCGGCCGCCGCGACTAGCGGCGCGGCGTTGGCAGCGGGCGGCGCGCTTGCAGAGTCAGTGGACGGAGGCGCGAACGTGCTCGCGTGCCTGACCGACTGGCGCGACGTGAGCACGCTGCGGCTGCTCAACCTGACGTACGACGTGACGCCGTGCGAGCTGGTGACGATGGTCATCTCCGAGGTGGGCATGACGCCGCCCACGTCGGTGCCTGTGATCATCCGCGAGTACCGGCAGGACACGATCAGCGCCCGCTGAGAAACTGCGTTGTATACGCGACGACGTGAGACCCCGACTGCCGTCTGAGGGATCAGCGCTGCCGCCCTGCCGACGCGCTCTGCCAGACCCAGACCCATCCTGCCGAGCCGCCGCTAACGAGCCAGAGCCCCGCCGAGTTGCCGCCCTCCCGTCGCCGGCCGGCGCTCAGCGGCGCTCGTCGAAGACTCACGCGCAGCATTGCCTGCACCCAGCCGCTGCCGCCCACCACCCCGCCGCGCTCACTTCTCCTCCTCGTCGACCGACTCGTCCTCCTCCTCGTCCTTGGAGGCGCACGCGCCCGTCTTGACGACGACCGTGATGACGAACAGGAGCGCGCCGACGGCCATCGTGACGGCGGCGGCGATGGTGTATGGCGAGAGGCCCGTGTCCGCGACGAGCGCGAGGAGCAGGATTGCGTTGACGATCTGGAAGTTGAGCGTCGGCGCTTTGTGCAAGGTCTTGAACTCTGAGAGGTTGATGCGCCCGTCGCCGTCCCTGTCGCCCTTTGCGAGCATCTCCGAGAATTTGCGGTTCTTGGCGATGACGCCCCTGCGTTGCGCCTCCTCCCACTCCTCCTCCGTGATCTGCCCGTCGCCGTCCTTGTCCAGGTGGCTGAACGAGCGCGACGCGAAGCAGCAGTTGAGGCAGTCCCAGAGCGTCGGCGGCTTCTCGAGCCGCATCGCCTCGACGAGCGGGCCGAGGATCGCGTACCAGACGAGCGTGACGCACGCGAACTGCGGGCGCACCTCCGCCGACAAGAAAGCCGCCGCCACCAGCGCCGCGGCGAAGCCGCCGTGTGCCGCGCCGAGGATGGCGAGGAAGTGGCGCACGGCCGGGTTGACGTCCTTGTTGGTCGCCTTGCCGATCATGAGCTCGCCGGGCATGAAAATGTGCAGCGGGCAGAGGGAAAAGTGCATCGCCGCACCGAGCAGGAAGACGACCATGATGACCGACTGCATCGCGCCCAACGAAACACCACGGTCGCGCGCGCGACAAACGGGAATGCCTTGCCCGGGGCCTCCCTGGCCTTGCTAGCTCGGCCTGCCTGCCACAAGGGCGGTTGGTCGCCTCTCGAGTTTGAAAAACGCGGAAAAGGGCGACAGCACGATGGCGGCGACGGTCGCGTGGCGCCTGTGGTGGGTGGGTCTGTCGCTGCTGGCCTGCACGGAAACGGGCGTGCGCGGCGCCGCGACGCGCGCGCGCGTCGTGCGCGCGGATTTGCGGCGCGCGTCCGCCGTGATGAACATCGAAAAGCCCTCGTACCGCAAGGTGCGCGACTTCCTCAGCCGGATTGACTCGGCGGTGATCGCGACGGACTCGACGCTCGCGCAGCAGGCGCGCAACGTTTTCTCCAAAGAGGACGCGTACGCCTTCTCGCGCGAGGCGTACACGGGGCCCGTCGTCCTCCTCGTCCGCCCGCACCTCCCCCAAAACATTGGCTCGGTCGCGCGCTCGATGCTCAACTTTGGGCTGACCGAGCTCCGAATCGTCCGCCCGGACGACGCCCGCTGGCTGTGCGACGACGCGCTCGCGACCGCAACGGGCGCGCGCGAGATCCTTGAAAACGCGGTGGTGTACGACGACCTGCGCGCCGCCGTCGCCGACATGCACACCGTCTACGCGACGACCGCGCGCTTCCGCGACACGAACAAGCCCGAGCCGCTCGTCCCGCGCGAGGCCGCCGAGCAGATCGCGGCGTCGATTGGCGCCGGGCGAAAGGTGGGCATCCTCTTCGGCTCGGAGCGGAATGGGCTCTCCAATGATGAGGTGGACGTCGCGCACGAGCTCGTCTGCATCCCGTCCAACATGATGTTCGGCTCGCTCAACCTCTCGCACGCCGTCATGGTTCTGGCGTACGAGTGCTGGCTCGCGCTCCTCGCGCTCAGCGAGAAGCGCGCGGCGCAGCGTGCGCGCGCCCGGCCGAGCGCGCGCTTTGATGCGATTGGGCAAGCTGTGGAGGACGGCCGCGCCGCCGCCGAGCCCGCGACGCCGCAGCCGCCCGTCACGCTCGAGGCGATGCCGGCAACTTTTAGCGAGACCGAGGCGCTCTTCTCGCGCCTGCGGCACGGGATCGAGGCGACGGGCAAGTTTTCGCCCGAGCGTGCGATGTCAGTGTATCCGAAGCTGCACAACATGCTCCTCCGCCTCAGGCCGAGCGGCGCCGAGGTCCGCCTCCTGCATGGCGTCGTGCGCGCCGTCTTTGGCCGGCCATCCGACACCGACACGCACGCAGACGCTGACGGCGCCGAGCCAGCGAGCGCTGGCTCTGATGACCCGATGGAGGCGCGTGGATGAAGGTTCGTTGCAGGCCAGCCCAAAACGGCTAAGTGTAGCGGCAACCCTTCGTAGGGTGGTGTGTGTGGTTGTATGGGCATGTCACGCTCGGCCCTCGAGCGCGGCGACGTACGGATCAATGCGCGCGCCGAGCCACGACGCGAGCCGCTTGCCGTCAGCGGTCTGCATCTTACGCACGTGCGCGGACGACGGGTCATTCGCGGACATTTTGCGCGCCTGCTCGCGCATCGACGCGAAGATCTCGGCGACGCCTTTCTGCAGGACCAGGTTGACGAGCCACAATGGGCTGCTCGGCGCGAGCGGCACGGTGAGCGAGTACGCGAATCGCACGGACGACGCTGAGAGCGGCTCGACGAGGATGTTGATCTCGGCGAGCACGCGCTGCGACGGCAAGAGGCGGCGGATGGGCTTCATCGGCGGGACGGTCACGCCGGCGGGCACATCGGCTTGCGTGACGGGGCGTACGACCATCAGCAAGTACCCGTCCTTGAGACAATTGCAACCCCAGCCGCGCATGGCCATGTCGTTGTACGCAAACCATTGGTCCATCTCAATATAGAGGATCGAATCCGCCTCGGAAACTTCGCACAGCTCGGCGGAGGCCGTCACCATCGGGAACCACGTGTTGTACGCCGATGTCTCGCGCCACACGTACAGCGTGTCCGCCGGGCGAACGCCGTCGACGAGCGCGTCGACCTTGATTGCGAGCGCCGCGTCCGTGCGACGATACTGCACCCGCGTGCCGTCGCGCTCAGAGGAGAGCGTCCAGCTCGCGTCCGAGTTGAGGTCGGAGAGGGCGGCGCGGCACATGGCGCATCGCGCAGGCACGTCGCACAGCGAGCCGCCCGGCGCGAGGCACGCCGCGAGCCGGTTCGCCGCCGCCTCGCCTTCGCCCGGCGGCGCGCCCTTTGCGGCGCGCACGACCTCGACGCACCGCTCGAGCAGCTCGCCTGCTTCGATCCACTTGGTGTCCCGAACGAGGCTCTCGAGCGCATCAATGGCACAGCCGAGACTCGCAAACCCGAGCGCGGCCTTCTGCCTGTCCGGCCGCTCGTCCTCGTGCCGCCGCAGCGCGCGCACGGCGCCGACTCGCCGCTCCTCGGCCTCACGCCGCTCGCGCTGCCCCTCGGCGCGCGCAACCTGCGCGATGAAGGCGCGCAGGTCGCGCAGAAGGACTATGAGAAGGGCGAAGATCGCCGCAAGCATGGCCAGGCCCAGCTGCGCCCACGCCGGCGCTCCCGCGTCGACAATCGTCGACGCGACTGGTTTTGGCCCCATCGTTTGCGGTCGGGCAACCCAGTCGCGTCGGTTTCAAAGCATGGAGCGCAAGCTGGAGCTCGAGACCGTTATCGGCTTCAGCGGTCCGCGCTCGTGGTGCGCTGCGTGGGCTTCGTGCGCGCCGTCGCGCTCACGCGCGTCGGCTTCTGTCCGTGCCACGCTGCGTGCGCCGCGCGCGCAGGCAAGCCGCGCGGCGCGCTCGTATGCACGCGGTTCAACGAGATGAACTACCTTGTGCACTCGATCGGCTCGACGCTCGTTCTCAAGAACATGGACGACCCGAGCGACCAGACCTTTTTGCAGGGTGCGCGCACACTCTAGCGCTTGCATCAGGCTGCGAGCGCGCGCGCGCCGTTCGCTCACGCCCGCCGCGCCGCGCTGCGCCGCGCGCGCGCGCGCGCACGCGTGATCTCGCGCAGGCCACTCGGATCGCATCGCGTGCATGGCGCTTCACCCGGTCGACTCGCGGATCCTCGCGAGCGGTCAGGTGACGCACATGGGGTTCCTCGCGCCCATTCTCGTGTGGGACCTCGAGGCGCGCGCGATCGTCTGCACGCTGCAGCTGCACAAGGTGTCGGTCGCGGCGCTCGCGTTTTCGCCGTCTGGCGAATTTCTCGCGTCGATCGGCGGCGAGGACGACAACAACCTGGTAGTCTGGCACGTGGACGTAGAGAACGCGCGCGGCATTGCCATCTGTGGCGCGCCCGCCGCACACGACATCGCGCTCGCCGTCGTCTGGGCGAAGGCGTCGGACGACACGCTCATCACCGCTGGTCGTGAGAACCTGCGCGTCTGGAACTTTGACGTCGGCGAGCGCAAGGTGCGCCCTATCGACTGCCAGCTCGGGCAGACGCGCCGGTGCTTTACGTGCCTGGTCGTCTCCGATGACGACAAGCACGTCTACGCCGCGACCGAGACGGGCGACGTGCTCGAGGTGAGCATCTCCGAACGGCTTCTCAGGCGCATCGGCCCCAAGCAGCGCATCGCTCGGCAGATCACCGCCGCAGCGCTCGACTTTAACGGCAACTTGGTGCTCGGCTCGGGTGACGCGCTGACGGTCATCACGCCCGACGAGTTCAAGGTCGTCGCCACCATCGGCGCCGACCAGATCAGCGGGCAGGTCACATCAATCACCGCCGCGCCGTCGGGCGAGCTCCTCATCGGCACGACGGTCTCAAACGTGTACGCCGTGCAGTACGCGCGGCACCCGTCGGGCAAGGGGGCGGTGCTCGACACGGTGACGCTCAAGTCGACGTGCCACAACGACAAGATCAACGACGTCGCCTTCCCGCGCGGCTACTCGGAGCTCTTCGCGACGTGCTCGGCCGCGGACATCCGGATTTGGCACCTCGCGTCCGCATCCGAGCTGCTGCGCATCCAGGTGCCCAACCTCGAGTGCAACGTGATCGCGTTCAATCCGAAGGGATCGGCGATCATCTCGGGCTGGTCCGACGGCAAGGTCCGCGCCTTTGGCCCGCAGTCGGGCAAGTTGCTTTACGTGATCAACGACGCGCATAAGCTCGTCGGCGTCGGCAACCCGTCGGGCGGGACCGTGCCCGCCAACGGCGTCACCGCGCTCTGCGTGACCAACGCGGGCTCGCGGCTGATCACGGGCGGTGCGGACGGACAGGTACGCGTGTGGAAGCTCGACACGGGCGCGCAGGTCATGATCGCCTCGATGAAGGAGCACAAGGGGCCGGTGAACGACCTGCGCATGGGCTCGACCGACGTCGAGTGCCTCTCCGCGTCCGCCGACGGCTCGGTGATCAAGTGGTCGCTCGAGTCGTTCACGCGGATCGCGGCGGTCTTCGGCGCCACCTTCTTCACCGCCGTCTGCTACCACCCCGACGAGTCGCAGTTCATCTCGTGTGGCACCGACCACAAGATCACCTTTTGGGACTCGACGGACATGGCGGCCGTGCGCATCCTCGAGGGCTCGCAGACCGTACGCGCGGCTCGGCGCCAGGCGGATGCAGGGCGGGCGCTTGCGCCGGGTGGTGCAGCGCGCCGGCGCCGCGCGAGTGCCGCCGGCGCGCTGCAGCCGCGCGCGCCGCGCGCCCACGCCGCGCGCCGCTGCGCCCCCGCCACGCGCCGTGCCGGCAGGCGGCGCTCAACGGCCTGGACATCTCCGCGGATGGCTCCTTCTACGTGTCCGCCTCGGCCGACCGTTCCGTCAAGCTGTGGCACTACGACGAGGGCGTCTGCTGGTACACTGGCGAGGGCCACTCGTCCGCGGTCACTAAGGTCAAAATATCGCCCGATGAGCAGAGGCTCGTCTCGATCGGTGCGTGGGCGCGCGGCGGGTTGGATCGCGCGCGGGCGCGGGCGCCCAGCGCGCGCGCGCACCGGCTCAAGCGCTCGGCTCACGCGCTCGGCGGCTGCGCGCGTGCGTGCGTGCGCTCGTTTGGCGCGCAGGCAACGATGCCTCCATCTGCATCTGGAAGCTGCCCGAACGCGCGACGCTTTTCGAGTAGCCCGCGCATGTGTCACAACCCAGCGTGCTCGGCCCGCGGGTGCGACGGGGTCGGGACCCTCCGCCGCGTTGCGGACAGGGACAATAGAGCCTTTCCGGGGTGGGGGCGCTGGCGGCTCACGACGACTCAATCGTGCCTGCCTCCTGACCAGCTGCCAGTGCTGACCGCGCGCCGGCGGTCAGCACTTCACGAACGATAGGCGCTGCACCCTGGCTGTTCACCGCGTGCATGGCTGGCGAGATCAATCGAGGTCGTCGTCGTCAAAGTCGTCTGGAAAGTCGTTGAAGAAGAGAACCTCCACCTTCTCGCCCGAAGCCTCGTCGACCAGCGCCATCTCGTCCACGTCGACATCCATCGGCTCGTTGTCGACGATGTTGCTCGGATCCTCCGGCGTAGCGGACACGCGCGCCTGCATGTCGGCGAGTGGCGAAGCGGCGGTGTACACGGCGATGCGCCGAGACGGCTCCCTGCTCCACTCGAGGCGCTGCTCGGCCTCGCCTCGCCTCGCTGAGGCGCGTTTGTCGAGGCTTCGACAAACGGCGGCCTTTCTTGCGGCCGCAGCTTTCCCTTCCCTTTCACGAAGTACTCATTCATACTGTGTCAGTATGAGAGCCATGCTCATGGTCACAGTGGGTCCATGCTCATCTCATGCGGTCATGCCCATCAGCCCATGTCAATCACACCGCATTTTCCACACCCAAAATCACGTCCTGCAGCACGCTGCGGTCGAGCAGGTGGCGCGTGCCGCGCGCGGCGACCAGCTCGCGAGCCGCGGCCGCCGCTTCGGCGCTGTGCACCATCGCGGCAAGCGCGACGCGGCGCGCCGGAGCAAATGTCGTCTCGCCGGCGAAGAGCTGCACCGCGGCGACCACCGCGTCATCGATGTGCACACCACTCGCTGCATCGCCCGCACTCAAAGGCGGAGCGTCGCGCACAAAGGCGAAGTGCGTGAGCGTGACGGCGTGCGCGTCCAGCGCGCGCGCGCCGCTGCCGAGCCAGCGGGCGACGGGCAGCCTTGCGTCCGCCGCAAAGCACCGCGCGAGAAGAGCGTCGTGCTCGCGCTCGGAGATGAGGAAGAGGCTGCCGTCGGGAAAGAGGAGCATGGCGTCGACCGCGCGCCAAAAGTCGGCGGGCGGCATGCGCAGACCGCCGCCTGTAACGGCGATTGTCGCGGCAAAGTTGGCTGTGAGGAAGATGCGATCCGACGGCCAGGCGATGCAACCAAATTTTGACGCGCCTTCGGCGATGAACTGCTTGAGCGGCTTTGCGCGCGCCGTGTGCGCCAGCTGGGCGGCGGAGCGCGCGCAGGCCACGACGGCGTCGTCGACCCAGTCATACTCTGCGATCGGCTTCGCGCACGCCACCTCTCGCTCCACCTCTTCCTCCTCCTCCTCCTCTTGCTCGACCTCGCGCTCGGCCTCGTCGTCGTGCATGCTGTGCGTGCACATCACGTCCGTTCCAAACTCGCTCGCGCGCGCCTGCACGCGGTCGAGCACGAGCTGGTCGACCCTGCCGCCGATAAGCGCGCCATTGCCGGCGCTAGGCACAGGCTGGGCGTCTGCGACAGGGTTGCACGCCTCCCGGCGCGCGACCGCACTGCGGACGATGTGGCCCGTCGCGGTGGCGACGCAGTCCTCGCCGCGCGCGTCCGCGTAGAGCGCTTCGAGTGTCGAGCGGTCGTCGAGTACAGAGGCCTGTGCGCAGTCACGCGTCGTCGCAAAGTGCGCGCCGTGCCTCGCCCACTGCGTGAGCCCAGTCGCGGCAGCCGTCGCCGAGTTGGCGGTGACGAATTCGAGCACGTGCCACACCGCCACGTCTTCGCCGGCGGGCACGCGCGCGCACGCGCGCACCTTCGCGTCCACGTCGGGCCGCGCGGCGAGACGCACGCGCTGCCCAAAGCCCAGGCCGCGCATGCGGCCAGCCGCCTGCATCAGCGCGCTCTTGCACAGCCGAAGCGAGAGCGTGAGCAGGGCGACGGCCGTCGGCTCGAGCTTGAGATCCGCGCCACGGCAGCGGCTCTCGTCGAAGAAGCAGAATGCGTCGCGCTCCGAGATCGGCGAGCTGCGCAGAGGGCACGTGCGACCCGTGCGCACGTCGAGCATCGCCCACGCGCGCTGCGCCGCGTCAAAGAAGGCGACGCCGCGGCACGTTGCGCGCGCCGTTTGCAGCTCGGTGGCGAGCAGCTCGGCCACGCGCTGATTGGGCAAGCCTGCCATCTGCGCGCCGACGTCGATGAGCGCGCGCATGGCGTGCTGCGCCGCGTAGCGCGCGAGCGCGCGCGCTGCGGGAGGAGCACCGCCGTCCTGCGCGGGCTCGTCGGCAACCAGCGCGTAGTCTGCGAGCGTGAGGAGGCGCGAGAGCATCAGGCCATCGGTCGCGCGCAGCTCGCGGCTGCTCGACGAGATCTGCTCGACGGCGAGCGGCATGAGCAACGCCAGGTCGTTGGTGCCCGAGAAGCCGACCTGCCGTGCCGCATTGCCGCACGTGTGCCACGGCGTGGCGAGCAGCGAGTGCGGGAAGATGCCCGTCTCGACCGGGAAGACGAGGTTGGCGAGGAAGTGGTTGATGACGAGCATGTGACGTGCGAACGCCGCCTCGAGCAGCCGAAACTGCACAGCGTTGCTCAGGTCGACCTTGTCAATCGAGTCAATGCTCCTCGCATCGGCCTCGTCGATGGCGGCACCGCCGTCGCGCCATGTCACGAACCACTCGGCGTAGATGGTGCGCTGGGCGACGAGACCCGCGCTGAGCAGCTTTTCAAACGTCTGGCGCACCTCCGCGCCGGAGAGGCCGTCCGCATAGTACGCGAGCACCGTGAAGACGAGCTGGACGTCCGGATGCTGGAACTCGCTCCGCTGAGACGGCGTGTCAGCGGCGACGAAGGGCACTGCGAGCCGCTTGCGGTGCGAGCCGTCGCGCGCGACCCCAAAGTCGACGCGGTGCCGCTTTTGCAGGCAGTGCTCGAGCACGCCGCCTGCGAGCAGCCCGCGCACGCTCAGCAGCTCGTCGCGCGCGCACGCGCTGATGGTTGGCACGGCCGCATCGACTGAGATGGTCACGTCCGTCAGCGCGCGCACAACGGCCTGAACGCCGCGCACGTCGGCAAGCTTTGCGAGCGCGCGCGTGTGCGACGAAGGTCGATCAATGAGCGCGCGTGCGAGCGCCTCACGCAGCCGCGGCACAACACGATCGAGCTGCGCGCCCGCAAGCAGCTGCAGGTCGTCGAAGCGCTCGGCGAGCGCATCCTCCGCCCACGTTGCCGTCTCGTTGCGCGTGAACAGCTGGCGCACGTCGCGCTCGTGCCGCACGAGCTGCAGGAGCGCAAACACGGAGCACCAACGGCGGTCGCCTGCAGGCAACGCCTCTGATGCACCGACGGCGTAAATCTGTCGCGGCGCGCAGTGGAGGGGAGGACGGAGGACGAGAAAGCGAGGAATGTCACACGGGATGCAGCGTGGCGCGGCGATGCGCGCGAGCACGCGCGCGCGCGCGTGCTGCGGCGACCGTGGCGCACGCACCAGCTGCCGACGGTGTGACAGAATCTCGTCGCATTCGTCGTAGACATTCGCGCACGGCAGGGAGCGTAGCGCGGCGCACTGGCGCTGCACGCCCACGTTCGCGCTCGACTGCATGCCGAGCTCGAGCTCCTTGAGCATGAGCGAGAGCACGTGCTCCGGCGCGATGATGAGCGCGCCGCCGACTCGCTGGCAGTGCAGCAGGCTCGAGCGCATCGCGTGCAGCCGGCCCTCGGTGAGCTCCACATCGCGGCAGAAGGGCATGCGGAAGAGCTTGCGACCGAGCAGGCTCGCGGTGAGCTTGCTGTGCAGGTGGTCGGCGGCCTCGTCGAGGAGCTGCGAGAGGAAGTGCAGGCGGACGATGGGCGCGCGCGCGCGTGCCCAGTGCAGGACGAGGCACGGCACAATCACGCGCGTCTTGCCTTGGCCCATGTTGAGCTGCGCGATGGCGCCAGGCTTGTCGGGCGGATGCTCGATCAGGTCGCGGATCACAGCGTGCTGCTCGGGCCGAATCTGGATGCCGCCCTCCACCTCAAACGCAAGCCACTCGGGGTGTGCGCTCACGTCAAACGTGCGCCTCACGCGCATCTCGCGCACGGCGAGGTCGGCGCTGGCTGGCGAGTCGACGGCATCGTGAAGGTGCGCGAGGATACGCTCGAGCCGGTCCTCGAGCACGCACAGCTCCATCCATTGCAGGATCGCCGCGCGCAGCCGCACAACACTCGAGTCGGAGAGGAACTGGTTGAAGTCGCGCAGCTGTGCCGCGCCGAACGAGGTGCTCACGAGGTCGCGCGTCGACGCGATGGGCACATCGTTGCCCGCGCGACGCGCGCGAAAGCCAAGACGCTGCTTGTGCTGGCCGACCGGTATGTCGTTCAACGCCGTGAGGATCGCCGCCTCGAGCTTCGAGCGCCCGCCGCACAGCTTGGACAAGAGCGTGCGCGCCGTGTCGAGCGAGGTGCCGGCCTTGGACGGATGGTCGACGTTCATCGCGTCGGTGGGCGCGGCCAGCGCGTGCGCTGCGCAGCCGCCGTGCGCCTCCCAAGAATCGCGCAGGGCTCGCCGCATGGCCTTGCCGATCTCAGAGTCATGCGCGGCGTCCTCGAGCGTGAGCGGGAATGGCGTGCTCGCATCGCTCGGCGCGGCCACCTCACGAATCATCGAGTCCAACTCATGCTGCACCCAACGCGCCAAGTTGGCTCCACGGTGCGGCGGCGGCAGCTCCACATCGAGCACGCGCTCCACGAGCCGCGCAGCGGACCCAGCGGACGCACCTGCGTGACACAGCTGCCCCAAGCAGCGCTCCTCCTCGTCCGCAGTGAGCTTCAGCCTCGCATTGCGCGGCGCGATCGGTGAAGGCAGCTGGTACTCGGTCGCGGCGAGCACATTGACGAGCGGCCCGCCCTGTCCGCCGACGCACGCACCGTCTGCGCCTGCGTGCGCGGACTCGTCGGAGGCAGCCTCGTGCAAGAAGGTGAGCTCGCGACTGCTGCGGCACACCTCGTCGCAGAGCAGAGCGGTGGCAGGCGTCATGCTCGAAAAGCGCGCGAGCACCTCGAGGTTGCGCCGCTCCGCGGCGGTCAACGGGCGGTTTACCCAGCACTGCCGCACAAGCTCGAGCGCGTGCTCTCCGCCAGTCATACCCGCCCTCGCCTCTGGCAGCAGGCCACCGGTCGCCGCGTACAAGGCCGCGAGCTGCAGCCGCGAGCAGACATCGCCAGCGAGCAGCGTGCCAAAGCGCGGATGCACGTCGAACGCGCACAGCGACAGTCGAGCGTCGGGCTGGCCATCCTTCTTCCAAGTGGCCGTCGTGACCGCCTTACCCTTCATCACGATGTGCGACTTGTGCATGACGATCCGCTGCTGCGGCCGACCGATCATCTCCGCAACGCCAGGACGCGAAGACTGCAGTACGAGGTATTCCGTGAAGCCGTGCAGCGTGCTGCTGCTGCGCCAGCTTGTAGCCCCGGTAGTCGAGCGAGTGAAACGCGCCGTCGCGCAGCTCAAATTCGAGTGAGCAGCGAGGCAGCACAAGCAGGATCGTGCGCGGCGCGACGTGCGAGCCCGGCGTGACGTACGCCTCGAAGTACGCCATGTGCTCCAACTTGGCGAGGACGTGCATGCGCGCGCGGAGTTCAGTGTGCGCCGAGACGTCGAGCATGCGGCACAGCGCGCTCTCCGCTGATGCGACCAGCTCGTCGGGCGGCCTCGTGCCGAGCTCGGGTGGCACGCGGTAGAGCCTTGCGCCGCGCTCGACGCCTTCGCCGTGCACGTGCAGGAAGTGCACGACACGCTCGTTGAACGGGATGGGACGGAAAACGACTGCAGCTGGCGAATTTTCAAAGAGCCAGTGCGAGTGCAGCTCAAGCAAGCGCTTTGGCAGCTGTGAGGCCCACTGCGCCGTGACGGACGCCGTGCCCGAGCGGTCCGTCGGATCGAGCAGCCAGAAGGTGCGCTCTTGCCCACTCGGCTGATCGTCTTCAGCGGGTTGCGTCTCGAGCACGACGAGCTCACCGCTTGGTGCAAGGTGAAAGAAGTAGTCGCGGCCGGCGAGCTGCCTCGTCGTCTTGAGCGCGCCCGGCGCTCGGCTGTCGGGAACCACCGCACAGTTGCGCCCGCCAAAGGTGCGCATGTAGAGCGGGTGCGAGAGGACTGCCTGCGGCAGCTGGCCCGGCGGCGCTGCACTGAAGAGCACAACGCCGTTCAGCACGTTGACGCTCACGAGCGAGCCATCCGCGAGCAGCGCATCGTAGCACGACAGCGGCCGCCCGCTCGCCTCGAGCTGCGGTCGCCATGGCACCTGCTCGGGTAGCCGGCCGTGGAGCACGAGACGCACAGCAGCGGTGAGCGCCGGCAAGTCGAGCAAGGCGGTCACGGCGGCCACCCGTGCGGCCATCACGGCTTGCGCGGAGGCAGCAAGGTCGTGCACTGCCCCAGCAGCCGCGCGCGACGAGCCAGCCTTGTCGCCGAGGAGCGGCTGCGTGGCGTGCATCCAGACGCGCAGCTCGCAGAGCCGTGCCGCATCCGCCGCGCTGAGCGCGCCCGCAAGGCCATAGCAGACGAGCGCGATGGAGAGGTAGCGGTGCTGGTTGGCCCGGGTGGAGACCACGCGCGGCAGGTCTGCTGCGTCTTCCGCTGCCGTCAGCTGCTCCTCGAGGTTGTACGCCCAGCTCCTCGCGATGCCGCTCAGGTCCCGCGCGCACAGCGCGCAGCGAGCGGCCGCATCGCCGTCCCAGCCGCCGAGGTACGCGGCAACGCGGCCGAGCGCAAGCAGAGCAAGGTGCTGCCTCGGCTGATCGCGCAGCTCGTCGGCGCAGCGCTCGAGCTCGGTCGCGATCGCCTCGAGGGCCTCGCGCTCGCCATCGAGCAGCTCAGCTTTCCAAGCCATGCGCGGCGGGCCGCCAGGCTGCGCGGCGAGCGCGCCGACGTGCGAAAGCGCCTGCGTGAGCAGCACGTGCGTCGAAGGATTTGAAAGCACAAAGAGGTTGTCGTGAAGCAGCGCCGCGAGCTTGCGCAGCTGCTGGCACGGGAAGGCGCGCAGGCTGCAGAAGGCGAGGTACTGCTGCTTGCCCATCCACGCCGGTCTCTTGCCATGCTGGGCGGGTGCCTCGTTGCCGCGCGATGCCGCCGTGCCACGGTAGTCGTGCTGCTCGAGGGCAAACTGGAGGCTTTGCTCGGGCAGGCGCTCGGTGAAGGCGACGACCCACGCGGTCCGGTTCGTGCAGAACGGGTTGAGTGGCTTGGTCTGGGAGAGCTCGAGCGAGCATCCGCCGCACCACAGGATCATCGGCGCGAAGCTCGGCAAGTGCCAGACGCCGTCTGCCGACGAGGTGATGTGCTCCACTTTGGTCGTGTGCGCCACGTGCATGGGCGCGTCCTGCACAAAATAGCCCAGCATAGACTTGTCGCTGCATTGCGAGCCCACGGTGGCGTTGCGCTCGGGGTTGTGCTTATCGTGGAAACGCACAAAGTCGACCGTGCCAGGCGCAGCTGAAGTAGTGGGCGTAGCAGAATGCCCGTTGTGGCTGGCGAGCGTCTCGGCAAGGAGCGCCGTGTAGCACTCAAAGCTCCAGCGAGCGAGGCGGCGAAGCTGCGATGGCCAGTGCGCGTAGCACACCGCGCGCCCGCCGAGCTGTACGTCCGAGGGCAACGGCTGCACGAGCGGCGGAGGCGCTTTTTGAGCGTCTGCAAGGGCGCGCTCGGTCGAGCGGATTGCCTGGCTCTGTACATCGAGCGCTGCTTCGGTGCGTGACAAATCGGCAGCGGCACGCTGGTAGGCGGCGGACTGTAAGACGTACCACGATTCTCCGTGACGCAATACTTCCGATTCGACCGCTTGAGCAGCTTCGACTGCGGTCTCGAGCCCTGGCAGCTTGGAGCGCTCCTCGCCAAGCTTGGCGCGAAGGCGCTTGCATTCCCGTTGCTTGCGCAGCACCTCCTGCCAACGCCGCTCCTGCCGCTCATTGGCTGCCGTCTTCTCCCTCCGCCAGAGGTCTTGCATCCAGCGATTGCTCGCAAAGACCGCATCCGCGAGCTCGTGCGTGCCGGCGGCCTCGCAATCGCGGCCTGAGAAGACGACGGGAGCGCCTGGCGGCGATGCGCGCTGCAAGTAGGCGCACACGTGGAGCATCGCGGTTGTGGACGATGCGTCGGGCAGCGCGAGATGCTCGAGGTCGTGCCAGTCGGGCGCAGCCGCAAAGCGCTCGAGCAGCGGGTGCGCCGCGCGCGCATTGTTGTGGAGAAGACAGAACACGGACCATACCACGAGCACCTGCTTGCTCGCGAGCGCGGTTTGCATCAGGCCGCCAGTAATGCTGAGGTCTGCGCGCGCCTTGGCGAGCAAGCGCCGGTATTCATCGACGAGATCGCACATCGCGTTAGCCTCCGACTCGCCGAGCGCGTTTGGCGCGCGCTTGCTCTCCAGCGGCAAGCGCGTCGCCGCAGCGAGCACGAGCGCTTCGGTCTCGGCGAGCGCGCTCAGCATGCCATCCGCATGGCTGAGCCCACCGCTCGCTTTGAGCTCGATGAGCCAAGCGCGTGCGTCTGAGAACTTGGGGGAGCGAGCGAGATCGAGCCGCTGCGTCGCTGACAGGTTGGACAGCGCCGAATTGCGCAGGCCATCCGCATCGAGTAGCGCGAAGGTGCTCAGCTGCGGCACGGGCGGAGGGGCAAAGCCCGGGCTCGGGACGGCACCCACGTCCTCCATGTGCAAAGGTGCGAGCACGTACGCCTCCGCCGCCGCCTTGGCTCGCGCCGCCACGTAGGCGTCGAGCCGTGCGCGCAGCGCCTCGCAACGAGTCATGTGCCCTCGCGCGCGCTCATCCAGCTGCGCCGACTCTGCGACGAGCAGGTCGGTGTGCCGGCAGGCGCGCACGAGCGCGAGCATGGCGGCGTGCACAGCACGCGCATCGCCGCCGGCCGCCTCAACGCCGTCGACGGCTCGCTTGGCGCGCCACGCGGCGTAGCGGGCGTGGAGGGTCGCAAAGGTGCGCTCGTACCCACAGGACGGCGGACTCGATGTGGTCGCAAGCAGCGCGCGCGCCACGCACACAGTGAGTGCGAGCGTCGTGTCGCGCGCCTCCCCACCGGTGTGCCGTCCGCAATCCGTGAGCCCGCCCATCGGCTGGATGCAAACGTCGAGCTTTGCTTCGTGGCCGTGTGCAGACGGCGGCGTGTTTGCGGCGCGAACCGCGTTGCTGCAGATGGCGGCGATGCATGCGCCCGTCCACTGGTGGCCGCCGTTCGAATTGTCGGCGTGGCGCGCCGCGCCCGAGCGCCCCGCCACCTTCGCCTTGATCTGCTCGTACGCTGCGTCAAATCTCGCAGCACGGCTCGTGTCGAATCGGCCGGCAAAGAGAATCGTCGGCCGCGAGCTCGGCTCGGGCATCACAGACGGTCGCTCGCCGTTGTGTGCCATGTTGAATTCCCATCCGTCAAGGCTCACGACGTGCACGTGCACATCGCTCTCCCGCCGGCGAATCAGCAGCGCCGAGCCGTACCCCTCCTCGAAGCGCACAATTTGCTCGTTTATCAGTGCATCGCGCATTTCGCGCACCGCACGAAGCTCGTCGTCGTCGTCGAGAGCGAGCATGCCGCTGCCAACGGCCTCGTCGCCGCCGGTGCTGGCGCAGACGGCGGAGAGAAACTCGACAAACTCTGGCGCCGCGCGAGACGGCATGTCGCTGGGCGTGAGCGTGTTTGGTATGTGTGATAGCGTGGTGAACACGCCGACTGTTTCGGAAGGGGAACCTGCGTGGAGTGCGCTCCACCCCTCAATTGAAGATAGGCGCGCGTGTCCGCGCTTTGTGGACCGGGAAAGAGACTACCACGGCGAAGTGCGCGCGTAAGCGAGAGCGTGTCAGGGCAGTTCGACGGGCAAGGGTGAGCGGCCATCAAAATGTGCGCCAAGCACGGCAGCGTAAGCATGACCGCGAGTGCACGCTGTTCGCAAGCCCACACTCAGTGCAGAGATGCAGGGACGCGCATGATGCGGCATGCGCGCACTTACAACGTCGTACGTGATGTTTTACAGCAGGTCGAACGCCCTTTCGCGCCGTTCGCCGGCGCAAACGGCCCAACGCGATGCGGTCATTGCGACGCGCGAAGGCGCACGAGCTCGGGCGACCCACGCAAGCACGCCAAATCAGGGCTGCTCAGCGGGTCGATCGTTGGCATAAGCAATATGCAGGGTGAGATGGAGCGCAACGCCGTCTCGCTGGCAACTCCATGGTGCTTGCTGGGTGGCGCTGCCCAATTCGGCAATTCCGCATTGTGTTTCGTCACCCGCGGCCATGCTCCACGTGCTGCTCCTTGCGGGCGGACCGGCGGTAGCTCGGGCTGTGGGCGTGGGCGCGGCGTTGTCACCCGTGCTGCCCGGCTCGGCGCTCGCGTCGTCGGATGCGCGCAAGGCTGACTTGATTGTGCGCGCCGCCAAAGGCCAGCCGGTCGAGCGCACGCCCGTGTGGCTCTTCCGCCAGGCGGGCCGCCACCTGCCCGAGTACCAAGCGTACAAGCAGGCGCGCGGCAAGAACTTTGTGCAGCTGCTCGACGACCCGCGCGACGTGGCAGAGTGCACGCTTCAACCCCTCCGCCGTTACGACCTCGACGCCGCCATCCTCTTCTCCGACATCCTCGTCGTGCCGCAGGCGCTCGGCATCGAGGTGACGATGCCTGGCGGCAAGGGCATCCAGGTGCCGCGGCCGCTCTCGACGCCGGCCGAGGCGCGCGAGCTGCTCGCGCGCGGCGCTGACGTAGACGTGCGCATCGGTCTCGCCCACGTCCTCGAGGCCGTTTCGCTCATCCGCGAGCGGCTCGACGGCGTCGTGCCGCTCATCGGCTTCTCGGCGGCACCATGGACCCTCTTTTACTACATGGTCGGTGGCTCGGGGCGAAAGAACACGGACGCGGGCGAGCGCTGGCTCCGCGAGGAGCCCGAGCTCTCCGCCGCGCTCCTCGACCTCCTCACCGACGTCGTGGTCGAGTATGCGTCGGCCCAGGTCGTGTGCGGCGCGCAGCTCGTGCAGATCTTCGAGGCGATGGGGGAGCACATCAGCCGCGAGTCGATGGGCGCGTTCGCGCTGCCGGCGATGCGCAAGATCGTCGGCGCGCTCAAGGCGCGCCACCCCGACACGCCCGTGATGGTCTTCTCGCGAGACGCAACCTACTGCAACGACGAGCTGCTCGCCGCCGGGTACGACGTCGTCACGCTCGACTGCGCGACGGAGCGCGCGCAGGCGCGACGCGAGGCGCTCGCGCGCGGCAAGGCGCTACAGGGCAACTTCAATCCGGCGCTCCTCCGTCGTGCCGAGGGTGGCTCGGAGGAGGCGGTGCGAGCGGAGACCGCGCGCATGCTGCGCGCGCTCGGCCCGGATCGGCTGATCGCGAACCTCGGCTCGGGGCTGGAGGGCACGGAAGACCCGACGCTGTGCGACGCCTTCGTGAACGATGTGCACCGGCTGAGCGAGGCAATGCTCGCGGAGAGCGCATGAGGCGCGCGGGATTGCGCGCCGGTTCGCGCCGTTGGTCCCCACTCCCCCGTCGACTGTCAGTTGAGTCGGTGTCGCACACAGACGAGCGAGCGTGAGCTGGAACACGACACGATGGCGGACAAGCGCAAGCCACCCACGTCGATCCATTCACGTCCGGCCGATGTGATCGGGCCCCGAGAGAAGCGGCGCAAGCAGCCGCTGGCGCCCCACGCTTGTTCATCCGACGAGGGCCCGAGCGCAAAGCGACCAGAGCAGCTCGCGGCTGCGTGCACGACGGGCGCAGCGCTTGTGCCGGCGCTTCACGCGCGTGCGGTCGACGCCGGCGCGAGTGATCAGCCGCCCGGCGGCAGGCAGCCAAAGCATCTCGCGGCTCTGCACACAAAAGGGGCGGTGCTCACGCCCGCGCTCCACGCGCGCCCATTCGACGCCGACCCTACTGACCATTGCGAGACGCCGTTCAAGGCGTACCGAGACATCGAGCCGTTCCTTTTTCGCCTGGCGCTCAGCCTCGGCCGGAGCAAGTCGACGTTGCGCATCTATGACCCATACTTTTGCGAGGGGTCGGCCGTCAAACACCTCGCGCAGCTCGGCTTCGAGAGCGTATACAACCGCAACGAGGACTTTTACGCGCAGGTGGCCGGTGGCGCGGTGCCCGAGCACGACGTGGTCGTGACCAACCCACCGTTCAGCGCCGACCACATCGAGCGCGCGCTCCGCTTTTGCGTCGCGCAGAACGATGGGCGGCCGTGGTTCCTGCTGCTTCCCAACTTCATCTACAAAAAGCGCACGTGCGCGCCGGAGCTCGCGCTCGCGCCGAGCCCGCCACTCTTCCTCGTGCCCGCAAGCACGTACACCTTCTGGTCGCCGGGCCGCCAATTCCGGACGGGGCCCGCACGCGAGAAGCCGCCAGTCGGCGCGGACGGAGCGGCCGCTGGGAAGCCGACGACGCCGTTTGAGTGCATGTGGTACCTGTGGTGCGGCTCGGCCAAGGCGCACGCCGAGCTGCAGCAGTGGTGGCTCAAAAAGTACGAGAAGGCATCGGGCTGCGCGCTCGCCCTGTCACCCGACGAGCTGCCCGACAAGGTGAAGCCGAAGCGCACCGAGAAGCGGCCAAACCCAAAAGCGCGCAAGCGCATGCGCGCGAAAGGAATTCCCGTCTGATTGAGATCATGAACTTGATGTCTCGGCAGCGCCTCCTCAGCGCGGGCATTGGCAAGACACAATGGGGCTCGTTCGCGCGGTGCAGGGATGCACTCCGCAGCACCGGCGCGCCGCGCACAGCGACCATCCTCGTCGCGCTCCAGTCGCCACCACGTGGCAACTGTGCTGACGGCGGACATTCCGACTCGGACTCTGGAGCCTCCGCGGCCCATCAGAAGAGCGCCTTCGCCTCGTGTCGGAAAAGCGTAAGGTTTGTCGTGATCTTGTCGCGATTCTTTGACTCAAGATTGCACTGCACATCCGCCATCAGCTTTTGGAAGGCGCTCGCGAGCTTTGCTTGCCTCTCCGGCGTGCCCGCCTGCTGAGCTATCAACTGCGCGCGCGAGCGGACACGGCGTGTGGTGCGGCGCGGCACGGCGCGGCGCGCGCGCGATGCAGCGCCGTGCGTCGGCCGTGGGTCGCGCCGCACGGAGGCGCCGGACGCGCTGCACGCGCTGCAGCGGACGGCGGACGGCGCGTCGGCACGCGCGGCGCGGCGCGCCTGCTCCTGCCACTGGTTGAAAAAGTCCTGGTTGATTAGGATGAGCGGCAGGAGCGGCCGTGAGAGGCTCCACTGGTTAGCGCACTCTTCAAACACGATCGTCTGCAGCAGCGTGCTGAGCAAGCCTTGGAAGAGCGCCGGCTCCTTTGCAAGGTGCGCGCTCAGCATGCGGCCAGCCTCGGTGCGCTCGCCCTCGGGCGCGTGCGTGAAGTGGTACACGGCAAAATTTTCAATCGCCGCCGCGCACTGCGACGAGATGGACACGTCGTGCGACTTGAGGCCCTCCTGCACGGCGGACGGACGGACGGGCGGGCGGGCGGGCAAGCGGGCGAGCGGACGGCACCGTAGTGCAGCGGCGTGCGCGGCGCGACGCGCGCGGCGTGCTGAGGCCGCGCCGTGCTGGGCGGGCGAGCCGCTGCGCCGAGCGCGAGCGCGCGAGCGCCGGCCGCGCGCACGGTGAGCGTCGTCGCGATGTGCGCGAGCACGATGGTGTCGAGCTTGACCATGGTGGCGGTGTGGTTGCGCATGAGGATCTCGATGAGCGTGAAGTACGTCTTCGCGAGCTTTGGGAAGGAGAGCATCTCGCCGAGCTGCATGTACAGGCACAGCTGGATCGCGATGGAGAGCACGTCGTCGAGCGCCTTGTCGCCGTAGAGCGCGAAGACGCCAAAGTTGACGTAGTTGCCCGAGAGCGCGCGCTGCAGCGTGAGCAGCGCTATGCCGATACCCTTGTACTTGTGCTCGTATAGGTCGCCGCTCGGCGGCGGCTCGTGCGTGAGCGCGCGCGAGCCGAAGACGCAGAGCAGTGCGGAAGTTTCCCGGAAAAGCAGGATGCCGTTGGGGGAGCTCGAGTCGAAGGTGAGCCGTTGCGCCTTGTTGTACACGACCTCGGCCATCAGCTTCAGCAGCGGCGTCGTGACGGCGGGCGTCTGGTACCAGCCCGCCGCAGCTTCGCGCAGCAGCGGGAAGTAGGTCGGGTACAGGAACTCGAAGAAGAGCGTGTACGTGCGTCGGTTGTTGCACGACGAGCAGATGCCGCGCAGGTCGCGCAGCGTGCCTGCGCGGCGCGCGCGGCGTGGCGGGGCGCGCGGCGGGGCGCGCGGTGCGGCGGGCGGCGCGTCGCCGCAACGGGCGCGCGCGTGAGCGAAAGGCAAAAGCGCGCGCGTGCCGGGCCGCGCGCCGCGCCACGTCCGCGCGCCATGCCCGCGCGCCGTGCACCGATCAACAGGCTCTTCATCGCGTCAGAGCCGAAGACGTCGGCCGCCTGCTGCGCGGCTTGCCAGAGCTTGTCGAGCGACTCGCGCACCGGCTCCATGAACTGCGCGAAGCTCGCCGGCTGCTCCGACTCGGAGAAGAGCAGGCGTGCGAGCATGGCGAGGAAGGAGGTTCGCTGTCTGCCGTTTGAGGGCAGATCGAGGAACGGGAACTCGGCAGCGGTGTGCGAGCGGAGAATTTGGTGGACCATGTCGAGCTTGAGCAGCAGCTTGCCGCTCGCGTACCCCGACGCGAGCTCGGAGAAGAGCGCGAGCGCCTTGCTCGTCAGCTCTGCGCACGCGTGCCTGTATTTGAGGTGCCCCGAAATCTTGCTGAGCAGCAGCGTGAGCACCGCGAGGTGGTCGCCGAGCATCAGCCGTTCGGAGAGGTACTGGTACACCTTGCTCGATGACGTCGCCTGGTCGCCAATGTACACCTTTCGGAACTGGCCGAAGAAGTAGAGCATCGCGAGCTCGAGCTGCTGGTTGGTGCGGTGCGCCATCCGCTCGGTCGCGCCCAGCTGACTGTCCGTGAGGACAGCGAGCTGGAAGACGCGGCCGGCGAGCTCGCCGTCGATAAGCTGCTGCGTCTCCGGGCTGCTCGACGGCGACAGGTGCGAGCCGAGGATCGCGCCCACCGTGTACACGAGCCACGCCAGCTCGGCCTCGCACTGCGACATGCGCGTGTGCGAGTCGGCGCCGTGCCGCTCGGCCTCGGGCAGGACGAGCAGCGTGGCGTAGAGCGTCGCGACGGGGTCGAAGAGGCCGACGATGTACTCCGACGCCTGCGTGAGCTGGAAGCGGCAGAGCGACGGCAGCGACTCGAGCTGCTCGGTGAGCTGCTCCTCGTCGCCGAGCGGGTCGTCGTTGGCGTCCGGCGACGCGAGCGCGCTGCGGATGCACTCGATGCGCGAGAGGATGAAGGCGCGCGTAACCTGCGGCACGTACTTTTCAAGGTTGGACGACGCATCGCCCTTGAGGTACGGGATCGACGAGACCAGCCTCGACCAGAGCGAGAGCAGGTAGTACACAGAGTTGGACGCCCACTGCCAGTGTTGGAACGAGTCGACAGTGAACGCGGCGACAAGCTGGATCCACTCGTCGTACGCGTCGGCGACGACGAGCTCGCCGAGCTGGTAGTTGGCCTTAATCCGCGCGAGCAGCCGGCACAGCTCGTGGTAGTTCTCATGCTGGCGCAACCCGGCCTGCGTCTGCAGCACGTTGAACACGCCAGTGAGCAACCGATTCAAAAAGAGGCCACGCTGCGTCTCTGAGGAGAAGAGCGAGCGGCGGAGCGAGGCGAGCTGGACGAGGCACTCGAGCGCCATCGACGACTGCGGCGGCGTCGTCGTGCAGTAGATCTCGAAGAAGAGCTCCATCGTGCCGCCCTCCTCCATGAGCGCGCGCCACGACGACGGCACCTGGATCGTGCCAAGCTCCTCCGAGGCCTCGTCGAGCGTCGTGCCGATGAAGTCGTACGAGAGGGAGAGCAGCGCGAGCTGCAGCGCAAGCTCTTGCAGCTTTGGCGAGTCGTCCGCCGCGGCGCCTGCAGCGCCGCCGGCCTGCGCGAGCGAGCCGGCCTGTATCGAGCGGAGCGTCGTAAGCGCCACCTCGAAGATCTGCAGCAGCGCAAGGTCGCGAAAGCTGCTCGCGGTCTTGCGATGCTGCGTGAGCGAACGGCCGGGCGCGGGCAGGTTCATCTCGGACACCAGCTGCGTCAGAATGCCAAGGCCGATCACGCAGTGCTTGGATGACGCGTGCAGAAACTGGCCGACCTCGTCCGTGATCTTCTGGTGGCACGGGTCCTCGAACCAGCCCATCTTCGTGATGCGGCAGAGGAGCTGCACGAGCGAGGAGACAATGAACGGCGCCACCTTGGGCCCCGAACTCGCCAGGTAGCTCAGCACCCACGTGCGCATGTCGAGTCGCTGCTGCGCGGTCGAGTTGTTCCAGTTTTGCGTCACGAGCTTGCGCAGCGCGTTGGCCATCACGAGCTGCGCGTACGGCACCTGCGAATGCTCGAGCACGTACTGGCACTGCGGGATGCACTCGGGCGCGTTCGAGATCTGCATGAGCGAGTGCTCCGCCTGCGTGCGGTCCTCCGCGTTCGGCGAGTTGTACAGGCGGTTGGCGAGCGCCTCGACGCGGAACATTGCCTGCTGCCGGTCCTCCATGGCGCGCGCCGGAGGGAGCAGCGCAAAGCGCCGCTACCCGCCACGAAGCGCTTGGCGCGGGCGCCCGTCGCCAGGCTCGCGAGCTCGCGCGGGCGTGGCCAGGTGCGCTGTACGCGCGGCTAGACGGACGCGCGAGTCGCGTATGGGGCGCGCGCAATGGGACGCGAGAGCAATGGCGCGACGGAAAACCAGTCACAGAGGAGGACGGAGTGGAGTGGAGTGGAGTGGAGTGGAGTGGAGTGGAGCGCTGTGGGCGCGGTGCACGTGGCACGCGCCGCGTGGTGTTCGACCCTAAGGGCACGCGCTTTGTGCGTTCCACGCGCCAAGGGCGGCTTAGCCTAGCGCATCGGCCGCGGCCGGCGGCCGGGCCCTGCCTTGCCGGCCCCACGGCCTGGCCTCACGTCAGAGCTGATCGTGCCATCTCTTGAACGCCGGGTTGTAACCGAACTCACGAATCAGCGTCTGAATCGACTCGCGGTACTTCTTCATCGCCTCGTCGTACTTGACGCGCACGGCGTCCTGCGAGTCGTGGTAGGCCTTTTCAAACGGGCCGATCGCGCCATCAAAGAACTCGCACCACTCCTCGCACTCCTTGATGATCTTGCGGCACCGCTCTTGCCGCTCCTGGTGCGCCACGATCGTCTGCGGCCCGTATTCCTCGAGGCCAAGCTTGTCCGCCGCAATCTCGTCATTCAGCTGCGCGATGCGCTGCTTCTTGAGCTCGATCACGCTCGTCAGGCCTGAGATCGCGTCCGCCGCCTCGCCCTTCTTCCGGTGCATTTCGGCGCTTTTCTTCATAAGCTCGGACATCGTGTCCACCCGCTTGTACTTGAACTGCTCCGGCGCCTTGCCATTCGGCCCGTTGGCCGGCATGCGCGTCTCGCGCGCCAGCAGTCGTAACGGCCAAAACAAGAAAACGACGGACGATGGCGTTGTGCTCGCGAAACATCGTCGTCGCTGTGGTTTCGGCGCTCGCCTGCGCGCGGGCTGCGCCCTCGATGAAGGCGTCGCGGCTGAGCGCGGCGCATCGCTGGCCAACACCGCCACCTGCCGTCGCTCGCGCGTTCGCGTCCGGCCTTGTCGCGCTGACGCTCGTGGCCGCCCCACTCGTGGCGAGCGCGGACGGCGAGCAGTTCAAAATCGAGCGCGGGGGCGCGTCGTCGTCGAGCGAGGGCTTTTCGTCGGGCGCGTACAAGGTGATTACGCGCGGCGTCAACCTCGACCGTTCGGACTTCGCCGGCAAAAACCTGAAGGGCGTCGCCTTCCAGCAGTCGATCGTGCGCGACGCGAAGTTCATGGGCGCAAACCTGCGCGGCGCGACATTCTTCGACGCGACGCTCGACGGCACGGACTTCACGGGCGCCGATATGACGCAGGCCAACCTCGAGCTTGCCCAGCTCAACCGCGCCATCCTGAAGGGCACCATTCTGCGCGAGGTCTACGTCGTCGGCAACACGCTCTTCGAGGGCGTTGCGACCATCGAGGACTCGGACTGGACGGACACTGAGCTGCGCAAGGACCAGCGTTTGTACCTGTGCGGCCTCGAGAGCGCCAAGGGGACCAACCCCAAGACGGGCGTCGACACGCGCGAGTCGCTCATGTGTCCCTGAGGCCTGACGAGCAGCGGGGCGTTTGGACCAGGTTTGGACTTGGGAGCCGGGGCGAGAGCGCCGCTGACCCGGCGCACGAGCAACAGGCCGAGCGAGTGCTGCACGAGAATGCGCCTGCAGCACCATCAAGCCTGGGCCTGCTGAACCGCGAGTCTGCTCCAGTCTGCTCTGGCTCGTTCATCAGTACGTAGTGACTGCCGACTGGTCTGCAGAGATGCGATGGCGCAGGTTGGCAGGTTTTGCCGCCGCAGTGTGCGCTCTGTCGGCGCCATGCGCTGGCCGCCTTGCAGGCGCAGCCCGCCCCGTGCGCAGTTTGACAGCGTGGCGCGTTAGCGCCTGCACGCGCGTCAGCGCGTGCGCGTCGGATGACCAGCCGGGCGCGCCGTCAGCCGCTGCGGAGCCGACTTTCGCCACGTACGCCGGGACGGCGCCCGTGGTTAAGGCGATCGTCGGCTCGCTCACGGCGATGGTGAACGCGCTCTTCCCGCCGGGGGCGCTCACTGCCACCCAAGCTGCCGCCCAAGCGGAGCGTCAGGTCGCGCGCCAGCGCGCGCCGCCGCTCTCACCCGCGGCGCTCGTGGCCGGGCTGCGCACTGACTTCTCGCGGCAGTACCTCTTCACCGGGCTGATCGACCCGGACCTGTACGACGACGAGTGCGTGTTCACCGACCCGACGCTCAGCTTCACTGGCCTCGCCACCTTTGAACGCAACCTCGCTTCGCTGCGCCCAGTCCTCGACGCCATCCTGGGCGAAACCGCCGTCGACCTGTATGCGCTCGATGCGCCCGAGGGCGCGGGCCACGTTGTCGCGTCGTGGCGCATGTCGGGCGGCGTCCGGCTGCCGTGGCGGCCGCGCATTGAGCTACGCGGACGGACGCGCTATACGTACGACCCGGCGCGCAAGGGTCGGATCGTGCGGTACGACGAGTACTGGGAGAGCTCTGCTGCAGAGCAGCTGCTCGCGCTCTTCAAGCCGGGAGGCGCCGCGCCGCGCGCGGACGGCGCGAGGCGTGCGGGCTCGCCGCACATGTGACTATCCGAGCTCGGTCTCGACGAGCTCGCGCACAAAGGCGTCGGCAACGCCGCTGCACCGCTTCATCGCCTCAGCCGGCACGCCCGCACCGCAATGGCCGCACCCGTCGCACATGGTGAAGCACGTCTGCACACCGAGGCTCGGACGGCGGGCGTCAGCGGAAGTGCGCGAGCTCGACGCCTCGCCCATCGGCACGGTCGCCGCCTGCCACGGATCGTCAGAGAAGCCGAGGAAGAGGATGCCGCTCGCGTCCGGGTAAGCGCCGGACGCGGGCGCGGCGCCGCCAAACCGCGCGTTCAAGGCGGCGTTTGCCGCGGGCAGCGCGGCGCGCGTGCGCGCGCCGAAGGCCAGGGCGCACTGCGCGAGGAGCGCAGAGAGCGTCAGCCGTCTCGACCGGAGCCTCGCGGGCGCGGCCGACGCCTGCGGTGCGCGCTGCAGGTACGCGAGCTGCGAGCATTTTTGAAACCGCCACGAGCGAGCGTTGATACGCGCGGTCACGTCGTCGTCCTCCTCCTCCGCGTGCGGCTCCTCCGCCTGCCCGCCCAGCTCGTCGCCGAGCGGGCGGCGCGGCGCGGACGGGCCCTCGCCCGCGGTGCGCGCGATGCAGTCGGTGCTGTAGAAACAGCTCGCAGCAAATGAGCTGCCGTACCGCGACGCGGAGAGCGCGGCCAGCGCGCCGAGCAGCCTGTCATCGTCGGCCGGGCTCGGCTCAGCGCCGGGCGTCGCAGCGCCGAGCGCCGCGCACAACCAGCGCTTCGCGCCGTACTGCACGGCCATGGCGGGCGCGTCCGCGAGCGCGTACGCCAAGTCGACGTCGCCGATGCGGTCGTTGCGCAGGCCAGTCGCGTTGAAGCGCGCGCGCAGCTCGCGCCCGCTGCCTGAGTCGAGCGCGCGGTCCACAGCGGCCGCAACCGCACGCAACGTGGCCGCGCATGCGCGGCCGTGCGTGGGCGGGCCCATGCGCTCGAGCGCTCCACCGATCGCCACGTCGAAGCTGTCAAAGTCCAGGATCGCGTTCACGACGCCGCTCGACGCGACGCATCCGTCCACGTGCGCTGAATACGCCTGCCTGAACCACGCGCAGAGCGCGCCAGCGTAGGAGCCACCGAAAGCGACGATCGGACGGTCGGGCGGCCCGTGTGAGCGACGCACTGCATCGACGACCGCGGCGGCGTCCGCGAGCGCGTTCTCGACCGACAGGCCAGTGCGCAGGTTGGCGTCCGAGACGCCACCTGCGCCGCGTGCGGGCACGGAAAGGCCGTACATGCGGTGCTCAAGCGAGACGCAGAGCGCGCCGTGGCGCGCTGCGAGCTCGCCGCAGTTTGCGTTCGCTGTCGTGCCCTCGCCACCCATCTTGACAAACACGGGCGCGCGCGAGTCGGCGGCGTCGAAGTGCGAGTCGTCGACGTGGTACCGGATCTTGAAGAGCGGGTGCGTGGCGGGCGCCGCCCAGTCGAGCGGGACGGCGAGCCAGTGCTCGCGGCTCGCCGCGTGGTGCGCGCACGGCGCGAGCGCGCCGCGCCACGACGGAGGGGCGAATAGGCACGCCAGCGTCGCATTCATGCGCGCCGCCATCGCGCCGTCCAACATGGGGCGCATATGCATCGACGACGACGACGTGAGCTCCGCGGCGCTCGCGCTCGGCGGGCTGCGCGTCAGCTCGTGGGTGGGGAGCAGCCTGGGTGGCGAGCTGGCCAAGGCGGCGCTGCCGCGCCCGACGCACGGCGCGGCGCTCTTCGCGGCGGCCGCCGCCGCGGATGCCGCGCTCGGCACGGTCGCCGCGCAGCCGCGCGACCGTGCCGATGTGCGGCTCGACTCAGCCGCGCGCGTGCGCGCGCGCAGGCCGCCTGGTGGGCGGGCGCATGGCAAGGCGACCGAAGCATTTAGCGAGGACGAGGATGCGGCCGCGCTCGCGCTCTGCTCGGCGCTGCGCGCCGAGCTGGCTGGCGACGAAGCGGAGCGCGAGCGCGCGCGCGCCGCGCGGCAGCGCGAGCGCGACAAGCGCGAGGCGGCGGCGGCGGCGGCGGCGGCGCGCGCGCGCGCGGCGCAGGAGGAGCGCGCCGCCGCCGAGCGCGCGGATGTTGAGCGCGCCGCCGCCGCCGCGCGCGCGCGCGAGACGCTGAGCGCGGCCATGGCGTCGCGCGACGTCGCCAAGGTGGACTGCGCGATCCGCGACGTGCGCGCGTCGGGGTACGACGGGCCGGAGTTGGGCGAGGCGCGCGCGCTCGCATCGGAGCTGCGCGCTGAAACTTCCGCAAGAGCGCGTCGCGTCCTCCGCCTCGTGCAGGCGGGCGACGCCGAGGCACCCGCCAGCCTGGGCATCCTGCGCGAGTCGCTCGAGGGTAACGGCTCGGGGTGGGGTAGGCTCGTCGCTTCAGTCGCGGCGTTGGCGGAGCGCGTGCAGGACAGCGCGCTTGCAATCGAGGCGCACGCCGTCGCGGCCGCGTTGACGCAGCTCGCCGCCGCGCTCGACAGCGCAGCGCAGCAGCCGGACCAGCAGCCGGACCAGCAGCCGGACTCGGGTCCACCAGCCGCCGACCCGCGCGAGCGCGTGCGCGCGGCGATCGGCGCCGTGCTCGACGTGGGCGTGGCGGAGGCCCACCCGCTCGTCAGCGAGGCGCGGCGAGTCGAGGCCCACATCGCCGGCGCGCAGGGCCCGACGCCGGGCCCCGCAGCTGGCGCGGCAACGGCTGGCGCGGCAGGCGCGGCGGCCACGCGGGTCGGAGGCGGGACGAGGCGGGGCGCAGGCGCGGCCGGCGTCTCGCGCTGGTCGGAGGAGGAGCTGATGGCGGAGCACGCGCAGGCGGAGGCGGTCGTGCGCGCGTTCGATGGCGCGCTTTTGGCGGTCGTGCCCGGCTCGGATCTTGCGCGCTGCACGCGCGAGATAGCGCTGCGCGTCAACCAGATATCGCGAGTGCACAAGGTGTGCGATGCACCCCCCCCCCCCCCCCTCCCTCTTCCTTCCTTCTTGGCGTTGGCTGTCGTCTTGTGCTCCTGCCCGCTGCTGGCTGATACTGGCTGGGGTGCATACCTGCTGTCTGATACTGGCTGCTGCTGCTGCGGCTGTGGCGCGGGGCGCATACCGTCGAGCATTCGGCCGCGGCCCACTCCAAGTCTGAGCGAGGGCACAGCTCACTCAAAACCGACATACGCCCTACACACGCCCTATCCACCCATCCAAACGCGCTTACCCGCAGATTGTATACGAGCGCTGCTCTCAACTCGTGACTGTCCTACTCGCCACAAACGCGCCAGACGCCGCGCCCGCAGAGGCGAGCGTAGGCGCTGGCGCGCTCGGCGCGGCGGTGCCATCGCACGTCGCCTTTTTCGCGCGCCGGGTCGTCGCGCAGGGTGGCATGCTCATCGAGAAGCAGCCGATGGCGGCCGTGCCGCTCGCGATCGTCGTCGCGGCCGCGGCGAGCGCGCTGCCGCCCGACGCTGGCGCCGCGCTGTGGCGCGCGGTCCTCGCGGAGCTCAACTGCGCGTGCTGCTACACGGTGCCGTGCTTCCCGCCGCGCCGCGATGGGCAGACCATCGACGAGTGGAAAATGGCGCTTGGGTACCGCGACCTCGCGCCGCGGCCCGCGGCGGGCGCACGGCCGGCGCCGTTCGGGCGCGAAGCTGCGCCGCGAGCGCCGGTCAGGCTTGAGGCCAAGGACAAGTACTACAACCGGACAATCGGCTTTGTGACGCTGTATGCTGCGCTGCTCGGCGCGGACGCCTACCTCGATTTTGACCTCGGTGAGAGCGCGCTGCGCCCAAGCGCTGCCGCGGGGCTTGCGCTGCACCCAAGCGCTGCCCCCTGTGCCATGCCCCCGGCTGCCGCCGTCACCGAGCGGCGGCCGATGTCGGCCTAGCAGCGCCGTGGTCATATCAGCATGGCACAGAGAGCCGAGTGGACGGGGGGCATGGCACAGGGAGCTGAGTGGACGGGGGGCATGGCACACGGTGCCATGCCCCCCGGCTGCGCCATCCGCCTCCTCATCCGCCGCTCGGCTCCCACCCCCGTCCACCCTACATGCGCGCGCCTGCGGTGCCGTGCCGTGCAGGCTGCGCGTGCACCGACCGCGGGCCGCACGAGACGTGCGCGAACTGCGGAGCGCGCGCCGCGCCGAGAAGCGCGCTTCCGATCAGCAGGCCGGACGGCGGCGAGCGCACCGGACTGCGCGCGGCGTGGCGCTGGCTCGCGACGCTGCTCAACTTGCCCGTCCGCCGCGTGAGCGTCGTGCTCCTCGTCCCGTTCCTCGACGCGCTCGGCGCGCAGCTGCACTCGGCATACGGCCGCCAATTTTCAAAGATGGTTGAGCACATTCAGACCGTTTTCATACCAAAGGTGCGCGGCATGGAGGGCCTGCACGACGAGGAGCGCGGCGCGCTCTCGCGGCTCGAGACGGTCGTGGGCAAGCTGCGCGCCGCGCTGCGCGCCGGCCGGCCAATCGAGACGCCCGAGGGGCTGCTCATGCCGCCGTTCAAGGAGGAGGACGACACGCGCGACGAGCGCAGCGGTGACGGTGACTGGTGACTGCAAAAAATGATGGCACGTTTTTCACGGGCAACATCGGACTCGTCACTGGCTCACTCGTGCCAATCACCCGCCAAAGGAGGTGAACAGGTGGCGCTTGTACACCGCCATGAACTTTGCGATGAACGCCTCAAGGTGGAAGATCGCCTTGGAGCCCGAGATCATCCGCACCTCGTAGAGCGCCGCGTGGTGCAGCACCTCCATCTGCAGCAGCGGGGGGTCGTGCTTGAGCTTGACGAGCAGCGCGCGCGTGAGGCGCTCCATGATCATGTCCGGCGGGATGCAGTGCGCAAGCAGGTCGTACAGCTTGTTCCGCACCTCGCCCAGCTTCCGCGGTGACTGCTCACGCACGCAGTCTGCTGCGACGCCGTCGATGAAGGCCTCCCAGTCCGCCTGCCGCACCTCGCCCTTCGGGTCGAAGGGGTACTGCGCCACCTGCGCGGCCGCCGTGTGCGCGTCGCGCGCGCAAGCCGCCGCGCGGCGGCGTCGGAGGTGCGCGTGGCGCCGCAGCGCGCACGGCGGGATCGGTGCTTGCGCGCTCGCGCAGCGCGCGGCGGCGCGGCGGACCCGCGCGGCCTCGAGCGTGAGCAGCGCCTTGCGCAAGTTGCCGTGCGCCTGCGCGGCCAGCTTTTCCGCGAGCAACGGCGGTAGCGTCACCGCCTCCTTGCGCGCCGTCGCCTGAAGCACCGCCGCAATCTGCGCAGCTGATGGCGCGGCCACGCGCACGCAGAGACAGCGCGAGCGGATGGGCGCGATGACACGGCAGGCGTTGTTGCACGTCATCATGATTCGGCATGTCGTGATGTACCTGCGCGCGTGCGGCGCGCGGTGGCGGGAGAGGCGTGTGGACGGCGCGCGCGCACGCCGGCCGCGTGTAGCGGAGCACCGCGGCGGCGTAGGCGCGCGGAACGCGGTGCGCACTTCTCCATCGTGCGACGGAGCGCGTGCTGGGCCTCTTTCGAGAGGTTATCCACCTCGTTCAGCACGACCACCTTGAACGGCTTCCAATCCGATGTGTCGCCCGACGAGGACGTGGGGAGCGGCGCGGACGCGGCGATCTCCTTGATCAGCTCCTGCACGACGTCACGGTCGCGATTGCCGGCGTCGCCCGGGTTGAGCTCGAGGTGGTGCGCGCTGGAGAGGATGGGGATCTCAACGGTCGTGCTGCCAACCTTGAACTGCTTGTGCTCCACCTTGACCTTCTCCACCGCCGGCCCGTAGATGTCGCGCAGCAGCGCGAGCACGCGCGTCTTCTTACCCGCGCCCGACGGGCCGTAGAAGAGGATGTGCGGGAAGTCACCACGATTGACCATCGCCTTGAGCGATTGCGAGAGCTCCATGTGATAGTCCAATTGGTCCATCGTCCGCGGCCGGTGCTTGTCGACCCACAACATGGCGCTGCTCCGCCACGCGCGGCGCCACTCCCCTCTTCCCGCCTCCCGCAGCTTGTACAAGTCCCCTACTGCATGGTAATAAATGCCAACTGTACGCGAAAAAGGACAATGGAGTCAAAGGTCTGAACCCGCCCAGTATTCGGCCGTGTCATGGAACTCACCGGCGGCGGCTACTCGGACAGCCTGCACGGCGGCCGCATCGTCGGCGGTGGCGTGTCCGTCCACGCGTCTAAGCTTGAAGGGCTGCGCGGCGGCCGCGCCAAGACGGACGATTCGCACGTGGGGAAGAAGGCGGTCGGCGTCGCGTCCGCGCTCAACCAGCTGAGCCCGCCGGCGGGCGACGACGTGGGTGGGCTGTTCAAAACGCGCGGGCGCAAGCCGACGGAGCACTCTGCTCCCGCCAAGCAGCACGGCACGTCTGGCGAGCGCGACCTCTTCTCGCACCATTTGGGCGCATCCGAGTCCGCGCTCAAGGCGCGCGAGCAGACTGTCGCCGAGCACGACTTATTCGGCAGCCTGTCGCGCAAGGCGGCCGTGCCGCACGCCAGCGCGGCGCACCAGCCCACATCGCTCCACGGCGGGGGCACCGAAGAGGCCTTGCTGCAGCTTCGCCTGCACGATGGCAAGACGCAGTACATCCGGTGCGAAAGCGCTGTCCGTGCGACGCCCTGCGCGTCCGCAGGCACGCCCACGCCCGCCCCGCGCGGCTCGGCTCGGGCGCAGCGCTCACACTCGCCCGCGGCGCGGCGCGTGCGCGTCTTGCGTCTGCGGCCCGCCACCAGCACGCACGCAGCCAAGCCGCGCGAGCGCGCGCCCGACGCGCAGTCTGCGCCGTGGGTCGTGGAGGACGCCGCGACCGCCGACCCGGCCGCCGTGCGGCATGAATGGGAGAAGGAACAGCGCGAGGCCTCGATGCACATCCGCAGACGAAATACGCCATCCGACATGCCATGGGAGCCGCCGCGCCCTGCCACCGCGCACGCCGGCGCGCGCGCGGACGGCGCGGCCGACGGCGGTTTCAGCGGCCGTTACGGCGGCGGCGGTTACACCGGGTACGCAGGCGTTTCGTCTGCGAGCGCGGCGCGGCAATCGACGCGCGCGGCGCCGCAGCGCGCGGGCGGCGCGAGCCCCTCGCGCCGCCACAACGCCGACTCGAGCCTCGTTGACGAAATCCTCCGCCAGGCCGCGCGGGAATCGCCCGCGCCGCCCGAGCGCGTTCCGCCGCCGCATCGCGCCGCGGCAGTGCGCGCGCGCAACTCCAGCGATGCGGCGCGCAGCGCGCTCAACGATCCGGTCGATTGGACGGCCGGCGCACCCGGCGCCGAGCGGCGCAACCCTATCACCGGCGGCGGCCTCGCGCGCGGCGGGCGCGCGGACGTCGCGGGCGCGCCGGCGACGCACGCGACGTTTCGGCGCGAGGGCCGCGCGCACGTGCCGCCCGTCGCGGGCGGCAGGTCGGCGGCGGGCGGCCGACCCATGTCGGCAGGCCCGCGCTTTGGGCACGGCGGCGCAGTCGCCGACGTCCTCGACCAGACCGGCTTACACGCGCCCACGCCCAAGCCGCCGGTCCAATTGCCGCCCACGAGCGACGTGCAGCGGGTCCTGCGGCATGACGACGGGGACGCGGGAGCGCGCGAGCGCCGTGCGGAGCGCCATGCCATCGATCTGGGCGTTGCAAAGGCCTGCGCGTCAGCCGCAGGTGGCGCGCCTAGCAAGCGATCCGCCGGCGCTTGTCACCGCGCGCGTGGCGCCTTCGCGCCACCCACGCAGCTGCACGCGCCCTTTGACCAGCCCGAGCGTCCAAACGCCGAGCCAGCCTACGACCGAGTGGCCCATGCGCGCGAGAGCGCGCGGACGGCGGACTCGCGCTTCGCCACGTCGAGCATGCTCGCAACCGAAGCGGCGCTGCGCGGCGCCGACAGCCACACGGTTGCTGGCGTTTCGTCCAAGGACGCTGGCGCGCACCGTCATTCGGGCGTTGGTCGGGGCCGTGGCGCGATGCACCCGCGCGCCACGACGCCGACAGGGCGTCTCGACCCGTGATTCTGGCGCCAAGACGAGCTGCCATCCATGTTGTCAGTGTGAGGCCTGGCCATGCTATTCGTCAAAGTCCCAGCGCACCTTCACCTCGCCCGACGTCTCTGCCGAGAAGGACAGTGCAATGAGGACACTCAGACGATCCAGCACACCGCACCCGGACGGACGCGGCGCGAGCGCGCGCAGCCGCGTGCACGCGGCCATCACCTGCCCGTCCGAGAGCGCGTGGTCGGCGCGCAGCCGTTTGGCGCCCGTGTGCCTGCGCGCCGCGTCAAGCGCGTCCGCCTGCGCCGCCATTTGCGCAGCGCCGAGCGTGCCGCGCACGCCCAGAAACTGCGCGATGGCGTGAGCGGACGCATGCATCGGCACATGCACGAGCCTGCGCGCGTTGTGCAGCCGGAGCGGGTGCGTCTCCTCAAGCGCGCCGCTCGGCTCGACCACCGCACTCCACAGAGACGGCCATGCGCCGAGCGCGCCGCCGGCCGCGTCGTCGGCGCCGCCGGCGCCTCCGAAGACGCCGCCGCCGCCCGCGCCGCTGCCATCGACGGGCAGCCGCGCGGCCGTGGCCGCGTCGTCGCGCGCGGCGCGCGCCCACGCGTCGAGGTGCGCGCGATTCGACGCGCTGCCACGCGCGTCCGCGGCGAGCGCGTGGAGGAAGTTCGCGTACGCGCCCGCGCCGCGCAGCGCGCCGTCGGCTGCGCGTACGCTGCGCAGGTGGAGCGCCGTCGCGGCCGCGCGCTCGAGCGAGCCGACGTGGCGCTCACGCGCGCGCCCAGCCTCGAGCTGCTCGCGGTCGACGCGGTCTGCGAGCTCGAGCAGCGCCTTGCGGTGGATGAGCTGCGCCGGCAGCACAAGCGTGCCCCAATGATCGAGGGCGCCTGCGCCCGACTCGGCGTTCGCGCAAATCGCGACGCGCGCGCCGCGTAGCGCGTCGCGCTGCGTCCCGGTGCTGCCCTCGAGCTGCTCGCGCAGGTCCGCGAGCGTGCGCGCGCAGAGCGACGGGATCCACCGGTCGCGCAGCTCGACGCGCAAGCCAAAGATGTCACGCAGCTCGTCGAGGTGGCGCGAGACGTGCGCGCCGTGCCGCTCCGCGTCGAGCAGCGCGCGCCGCTGCTCGACCGCATGCTTAGCGACGAACGCGCCGAGACTGGACTCGCGCGAGAGCACCTTGGGCTGACGCAGGGCCCACCAGCTCGGCAAGTCGCCGCCGCGCGCGCGCCCCGGCGGCCGCGCCGCGCGGAAGCCAAACGCCGCGTTCGCGGCTGGCGCGCTCGGCGCGCTCGGCGCGGCCGCCCCGGGCTCGAGGCCGCAGAGGCGAAGGAGGTGGCGCAAATCGCCGTCCAGCGAGGTCGCGCGCAGGCTGCATTCGACAACCTGCAACGGCTTGGCAGCGCCGCCCGACTCGCCGCCGCGCGCGTCCCCGTCGCGCGGCGCGAGGTGGAAGCGGATCCGCTCCTCAGGACCGGCGGAGGTGCCCGTGCGCTGCAGAACGGATTGCAGACGCTGGAACGAGCGCAGGTTGTCCTCCTGCGCGTGCGGGTACCCCGCGAACCGGTCGGGGTGCACTCGGTAGTAGAGCTGCCGCAGCGCGGCCTTCATGTTAAGATTGGCTGCAATATGATGCGGTTTCGCGCCAAGCCGGCAGCATGGTGACCGGACCCGCGACGCGGCGTTCTGTGGCGCTCGAGGGCCGCGCGTCCATGCCGGGGCTCACACAGACCGTTCGCCACGCGTTCGCGCGCTGAGCAGGTGCTCGTGCTTGTAATTGGCGATATGCACATCCCGTACAGATCGGCCGAGCTGCCGCCGAGCTTTATGAAGCTCCTCGTGCGCGCCGCGCCGGCAGAGCGAGTGACGGCAACTTGCGTGGCCCACGTGGCGCCGTGGCTCGGCTGGCTGCGCGTCCCGCGCGCCGCGCGCGCAGGTGCCCAACAAAATCCAGCACATCCTGTGCACGGGAAACCTCTGCTCCAAGGAGATGCACGACTACTTACGCAGTCTCGCCGCCGACCTCCACATCGTCAAGGGCGACTCGGACGACGTGCGGCCGCGCGCGCGTCCCGCGCGTGGCTCGCGGCGGGCGGTGCGCCGCGCCAGACTCACGCGCGCGTGCGCCGCGCGCCGCGCGCCGCGCGCCACGCGCCGCGCAGAACGCGCGCCTGCCCGAGAGCAAGGTCGTGCCCATCGGCGCTTTCCGGATTGGTGTCACGCACGGCCACCAAGTCGTGCCATGGGGCGACGAGGACGCACTCGCAATCGTCCGGCGGCAAATGGACGTGGACATTTTGGTGAGCGGACATACGCACGCTTTCAAAGCGCACGTCGACGGTGGCAAGCTTTTCATCAACCCGGGCTCGGCCACCGGAGCGCCAGGCCCTCTCGCTCCGTGCGCGCGCGAGCGCGCACCGGCAAGCGCCTCTTGCCGCGGAGCGCGCGCGTTGAGGCGCACGGCTCTCGCCGCTGCCGCCGCCCGCGCGCAGCACGTCGGTACCGTCGTTTGTGCTCATGGACCTGCAGGGCACGACCGCGACGACGTACGTGTACGAGCTCGTGGACGGCGAGGTGGGCGTGAAAAAGGTCGATTTTGTCAAGCAGAGCTGAGGGTGACGCGCCGACATGTAGCATACTCGTCGAGAGCGAGCGGGGGAATGAACCAGAATGACGCAGGCCAATTTACGATTGCTGAGAAGATCGTGCAGATCCAAAGTGCAAAGACGCGGCTCTGTTTGATCAGTGAAGGGCAGAGGCGATGTGTGGCACGTGCCGTCACATCGCGTGCTGGCGTGCATGGCCATGGGCACGGAGGAATTGATGGAGAAGCCGCACGATCGGGTGCGCTCGACGCAGCCGGCGGGCGCCGCGCTCGACGGCGAGGCGCGGGCGGGCGGGCGAGGCGCTCGGCTGTATGCGGATGCAAGGGGCGAGGACCCGGGCCGTGCGTCCGAGGCGTGCGCGCGGCGCGCGCTCCAGGCGCGCGCCGCCGGCGCTGCCCTACCGAACGCTCTCTGCATGCGGCTCGACCAGCTCCTCATCGAGCGTGACCATCCGTGCGCCGAGCTGCGAGAAGGTGTGGTGTGAGCCGCTCTTCGCAAGTATGGGCGAGAAGCCGGTGGGCGCGCAGCCGGGCGGCGCGTAGCACGCGCCCGCGCCCGCGCCGAGCGCGACGTCCGCCGTCGTCTGGATCGCGTTGATCAGCGACGCGAACGGCGGCGGTCCCCCCGCGTCGACCGCCGCGCCTGCCAAGCCGCGCGGATCCGACTCGGACGCGCACGCTCGCAGCCACTCGGCGCTCGCGAGCGCGCGCGCGCCGTGCGCACCGCCGCCTGCTTCGCCGGCGCCCAGCCCCGAGCCGACGCAAGTGTAGGCATGCTGGGAGAGGCGCGCGTCGTCCGTCGTAACCGCCGCGGCCGCTGCGACGTCCACGCGCGCGCCGCCGGCGTCCGCTTCGTCGGCGCCGTCCCGCGCCGGTTGTTCGCTCACGTACCCGCCCGCATCGGCGGCGACGTCCGTTGCGCCGGCGCCTGCGCCGGCTCCGGCGAGTGCGTATTGCTGCATGAGCTGTGCGGCCTGCAGCTGCGCCTGCATCTGCGCCTGCATCTGCATTTCCAGCAACCGCTGCAAATGCTGCATTTGCGCCTGCTGCAATTGCGCCTGCTGAATCTGTGCATGCTGCTGCTGCGCGCGCAGCGCGCGTCGCGCAGCGCGGGGCGGGGCGCGTGAGCGATCGAGCGTTGCACGCGCAGGGCAGGGCGAGCACCGGGCGGTTGGTCGCACGGCGGCGGGCGGAGGGGCGTAGGCGAATGGCGCGCGCGCGCCTCACCTCCGCATGCGCATGCGCGCCATGCTCGTCCTGCGCGCAACCGCCCGCGTGCTGCAGCTGCGCCGCGTGCGCCACGTCGTCGTGCGGCGGAGGCAGCATGGCTGGCGCCGCAGCGGTCCCCACCTTGCGCTCGACCTGCGTGACCCCGTCGGAAACTGCGTGCTGGCCAAGCGCCACGTCCACATGCGCAGCGCCCACCTGCTCGAACCGCGCGTCCGTGTGGCCCGCCTCGGCCGGCAACGGGTGAGACACCTGCGATGCTCCGTGCGGCGGCAGCATGGCGGCCGCGTCGGGCGCGCCGGTACTGCCTGCGACGCCGAGCGCAAGGGCATTTGCCAGAGCGGCGGCGCCGATCGTCGGGTCAAGCGCCGAGAACTGCGCGAGCGCCGCAAAGTGCGCCGCAACGTTTTGCGGCGCGAATTCGCCGCCGCCAAACGCTCCGCCCGCCGCGCCCATGGCGGACGACGCCTGCGCGCCTGGCGCGCTCGAGGCTGCGCCAGGCAGCGCAAGGGGAGCGCACTGCCCCATCACGGGCATTTGGCCCGAGAGCATCGCATGCAGATACGCGTTGTACAGGTACGGATTGATCGGGCCGAGGCCCTGGTCGGCGCCCATCGCGAGCGCCGCGAGCCCAGCCGCGTGCGTATCACCGACGCCGCCCCCGCGCGCGCCCGCCAGCGTCGACAGGGACGCGATCGAGCCGAGCGAGGCGTGATGCGCGCCGAGCGCGTGCAGCGAGGCGGACGATGAGTGCGCGCCTGGGCCATCGTCGCTGCCCCGGTGCCTGCTCGTGTTCGGGCCGGTGAGGCCTATGGCACGCGCGCGCGCGGACGCGGCGGGTGAGTGGGCGCGCAGCGCACGGCGCCGGCGTGCGCGCCCTCGACGGCGCTCGCGGCGGCGCGCGCGCACCTGTGGACAGGCTGCGCTTCATGCCGGCGTGTGCCTGCGCCTCGCCTCCGTGCGCGCCCGCGCCGAAGAAGAGGTGAGCGCCGCTGGCCGCGCCGTCCATGCCGCCGCATCCACCACCGTGCGTCGGCGCGGGCAGCGCGCGCGGGCATGTCAGGACCTCGCGCGTCATGTCGGTGATGCCCGCCCACTTGAAGGCGGGCTTGCGCGAGTCGAGCTGCACCTTCTCGATCAGGTGCACCGACGAGAGCACGTTCGCAATGTCGTACAAGCGGCGCAGACGCGTCTTCGCCATTGCCGAATCGTCATATGCGCCGCCATTGCCTGTCCCGCCTGCACCGAGCGCCTGCTCCTCGGGCACGTCGCCGTGCGCGTGATGCGCACCGCCCGCCGCCGGCAGCTCGGGCTCGTCCACCGCGCGGTCGAGCGCGCGCGCCGCTTGCTCGAGCGAGACGATCGGCGAGGACCCGGTCGACGCGGCGTAGAGCAGCTTGCGCATGAAGCGGCGCGAGAGGATGCCCAATGATTTGTCCTTGCGAGGAATGTGCGCCTCGGAGGGCGCGGCGCTGCCGGCGTGCACGCCGTGCGGTACGCCCGCCTGCATCGACGCGAGGCCCATCACTGCGTCTGCGCACGCCGATGCGGCCGCGGGTCGGCCAAGGCGCCGCAGGCGGCGGTTGGCTGCGCGTGGGCGCGCGATGCGCCGTTGCTCGCGCGCGGCGGGGCGCAAGGCCGAGCAGGGCGCGCGCGCGCGCGACACCGCGCGCACATTCGTCGCGCGTCGAGCCCTCTGCGCGCGTCGAGTCGAAGCGCCGCGCGTCTGACGGGGCGGCCTCGGGCGCGCGCTCGAGCTCATCGAGCGCGGCCTGCAATCTCGCGAGGCCCTGCCAGACAAACTTGTTCTTCTCCTTGCGCGAGATGATCTCGATGGACTCGAGCACGTTCACAATGTCGTAAATCCGCCGCCGCCCGACCGCGAGCCGCTGCGCCGCCGCGTCGAGGCAGATCTCCTCGGAGTCGTGCCCGGCGTAGAGGCGCAAAAAGTTGTCGCACAGCAGCCCGAGCGACTTCTCCTTGCGCGAGTACGAGGCCTCGGGGAAGCCCGCGTCAGAGCCGCCGGCGGAGGCAGAGCCCATGTACTCCTGCCCCGCCTGAAAGCCAAAGCTTGGTGCCATCTCCGGCGCGTAGAACGCACCCACACCGAGCGACATCAACCAGGCGCTCGGAGCCGACCGCAATTCGCCCGGGCCGCGCGCTCAAAAATCTGAGCTGCGCGGGCCGTAGGGCGAGGTACTGGTTTGGAAGCGCGATTCACCAAGGCCGCTGCTCTGCGCACGGCGATGCGTGCGATGCGGCGTGCGTCCGCGCCGGTCAGCCGCCCAAGCCGGTCAGCTGCGCGGCGACGCCGGCGCTCTGTCTTTGTCTACCTTGATTGCAATATGGAGGAGGGTGAACGAGTTTCAAAGGCTTGGCGGGAGGAGTTTCGGCGTTATTGAAGCCTGACTCAGTCAACGTTTCTGAGTTTAAACTTTTGAACGAGACTCAGTTTGGCTGACGGCGCCGCCGCGTCATCTGGCGGCGCGCACACCGCGCAGAGCGGGCTGTGTCTGCGGCAATTTATCCGCCGGGCCCGAGCCGACGGTGGCCGAGCGTCTCGCGCGCGTCGCGCCGAGGAGGTTCTAGCGTCGTAATGCGCCCTGGCGCGCCGAGCTGGTCGCTTCCTGCGCGTCGCGCAAGCGTGCCGCGTCGCGCGGCCGCGCGGCTGCGGTGAGCGTCGCGGTGGGCGGCAGCGCGCGGCGCTGGCGACAGGCAAAGCGGGGTGTTGCTCAGAGCGTATATTTCATGTAACCAGTGACCGAAAGGCCGTCGTTCCAGCTCCAATAGGTTGGTCCGCATTGCAGTGCACGCGCCGCTGGAGGGATGTGCGTGGGTCCCGCGGGGGGGGTGCGCACCTTTTCGTCTTCTCGTCCGCGCGTGTCCTCGATGCGGTCCATGCGCGCGACCCGGTGGGCTTTGGGCGTCGCCTGCGCGGTGGCGGCCAGCGGCGAGCACCTCGCCACCTGCAGATTGTGTAGGCGTCGGGGCGCGCAAGGGCGCGTGCGGCGGCGTGTGGCGAAGGCTTCGTCCATGTACCCCAGCGCGGCAGGTCGATCTGCGCAGGCTGCGCCGAGCCGGATGAGGGGCGAGGGCGGGCGCGGAGGCTTCGTCCATGTGCCCCAGCGCGGCAGGTCGATCTGCGCAGGCTGCGCCGAGCCGGATGAGGGGCGAGGGCGGGCGCGGCTCCGAAGCGCGGCTAGGCACATGGCGACGGCGCGTGCGACGAGTCGACGTCGTCGTCGATCATATGCACGGGCAGGACGTTGGCTCACGGCGCCGCAATTACGTCCGCATCGAGCGGCGGCGACACCAGCCGGTGCATCGCTGCCCAGAGCGCGTGCATGGGCCGAGGGGCTCCGCCGCTCGCGTCGAGACACGGTCCTCCCGCAGCGCGGCCGATTTTAAAAATGTTACAGGGATTGCGTTCTCGCTGAGGGCTGCCGCGTGACGCTTTGTGACGCGTGACGCAGAGTCGCAGACGTCGTGTCGGCGCGGCCGCGCGGGGCGCGGCCACAAACGCGCTCACCGCGCGCGGGCGGCGAAGTTCGCCCCAGACCCCGCCACTCGCTCGCGCGCGGCGCCGCACGCAACGCGCTTGCGACTGTGTCGCGCGTCCTCGCGGCGCGCGGCCGTGCGGTCGGCGCGCGTGCCGCCCATCGCCGGCGCAGCGTCGGGCGGCGTGCGTACTGCTCGCTCGCTCCTGGCACGCTTGCGCTCGCGCCGCGCCTGCTTCTTGTTCACGACGACGTACTCCTCACTACCATCGCCGCCGCTCGCCGGCCGGGCGCCGGAGCTGCGCGGCGTATAATCGGCAGTGCACGGCTCGTGCTGCACGCCGCGGCGGTCGAGTGCGTCGCCCGCTGGCGCGCCCGGGCGCGCCGCTAGCTGCGCGCGCGCGCGCGCGGCATGCGCGCGGCAGAACGCGTCGAGCCCGGGGATCTGCTCGATCTGCGCGACGCGCGCGCTCGCGCCCGGCACGAGCGCGGGAAAGTCAGCTGCTGCGCGCTCGAGCGCGTCGCGCACGTCGCCTGCCGCGTCGCTGAGCGCGGCGAGGAGCGCGCGCAGTGCGCCGTTCGGCGCGAGCCCGGCATCGCGCTCGCCGCCGCGCGCCAGCCAGGTGGGCGGGTGCACGCTTGTGTGCGGCGGGTTGACGGCCGTCTTGTAGACCGAGTCATCAACGAGGATCGTGGACGCGGCGTCGTGCGGCGCGCGGCGCGCGGCGCGCGCGCGGTCCGCGTCGTACGTCCAGAACCGCGCGAGGTCCTTAACGACGATCGGCTTGGATGCGCTCTCAGGGTGGCGCAGCTCGGCTGCGTGCGTGCAGTGTCGCTGATCCCACACAAACGCCAGCTCGCCGCGCGCGCCGGCGGGGAGGACAGCGTCGAGCACGCGAGAGATGCTCGACAGCTTGGCAGACGTCCAGATCGCCACGTCGAACCGCTCGAGGCAGAACCGCACGAACTCGCGCGCGTGCGGCCGGAAGTAGACGTCGCGGCCGCCGTCGCGCAGGTCGCATGGCGCGGCGGCGCCGTGTGTGTCGCGCGCGTCGGCTCGCACGCGGTCGACGAGGAGCCCGTTGAGGTCGAGGATGAGCAGCTTCCTCCGTGCGGCCGGCCGCGGCCGCGGCCCGACCCGGAGCTGAGGGCCCTCCTCACCAAGCGCGGCCATCGCGGCCGGCCGCCATGTGAGCATTTCTGGCCCAGACGCGGTCGAACAAGCACGTGTTTGTTGCCCTCCGCCCCGTCCTGCACGGGGACGCGATGCTGCAGCACGCAGCGCTCCGATGCACGCGGGTGCGCGCGCGCGGCGCGCGTTCGGCTGTCGGGGCCGGCCGGCCGCTCGCGACGCACGCGCCCGAAGTTCGCCGCTCACGCGCCGCGCACCGCGGCCACGCGCGCGCCACGCGCGCCCGCGCGCGCCAGGCGACGCCGCGCGCGATGCGCGCGATGCGCGCGGCGCGGCAGCAGTCGCGCGCGCTGAGGTGCGCGCGCGCGCGCGCGTGCGACGACGCCGCCGCATCCGCCGCCGCTGCCGCCGGCTGCTCGAGCCTGCCACGCGCGCGCGCCTGCTGGACGTGCGCCGCCGCCTGACGCGCTCGCTCGGCTCCCACGTCCGCCCCATCCCGCGCGCGCGCGCGCGCCCGCGCGCGCGCGCGCAGCTCGATGGGCGACGTGATAGGCATTGACCTGGGTACGACCAACTCGTGCGTGGCGGTGATGGAGGGTGGGACGGCGCGCGTGATCGAGAACGCGGAAGGCGCGCGCACGACGCCGTCGATCGTCGCGTTTTCAGATGACGGGCAGCGCCTCGTCGGCATGCCCGCCAAGCGGCAAGCGGTGACGAACGCGGCCAACACGCTCTTCGCGTCGAAGCGGCTGATCGGCCGGCGGTACGACGATCCGATCACGCAGAAGGACATTGCGACGGTGCCGTACAAGATCGTCAAAGCGAGCAACGGCGACGCGTGGATGCACGCGGCGGGCAAAGACTACTCGCCCTCGCAGATCGGCGCCTTCGTGCTCGTCAAGATGAAGGAGACTGCCGAGGCCTACCTCGGCCGGCCCGTCTCGCAGGCGGTCGTGACCGTCCCCGCCTACTTCAACGACTCACAGCGCCAGGCGACCAAGGACGCGGGCAAGATCGCAGGGCTCGACGTGCTGCGCATTATCAACGAGCCGACCGCCGCGGCGCTCGCGTACGGCATGGACAAGGGCGACAACAAGCTCATCACCGTGTACGACCTGGGCGGCGGCACCTTCGACGTGTCGGTGCTCGAGATCTCGGGCGGCGTCTTCGAGGTGAAGGCGACGAACGGCGACACGCACCTCGGTGGCGAGGACTTTGACAACTTGATGACTTCGTTCCTCTGCGCCGAGTTCAAGAAGGAGCAGGGCATCGACCTCTCCAAGGACACGCTCGCCCTCCAGCGGCTGCGCGAGGCGGGCGAGCGCGCAAAGTGCGAGCTCTCGTCCACGACGCAGACGGACATCAACTTGCCCTTCATCACCGCGGACCAAACGGGGCCAAAGCACTTCAACATGAAGCTCACGCGCGCTAAGCTCGAGATGCTCACCAACGACCTCGTCGAGCGGACGATCCCGCCGTGCAAGGCGTGCCTCAAGGACGCGGGCGTCTCGACCAAGGACGTCAACGAGGTGATCCTCGTCGGCGGGATGACGCGCATGCCAAAGGTGCAGGAGATCGTCGGCAAGTTCTTTGGGCGCGAGCCGTACAAGGGCGTCAACCCCGACGAGGTCGTCGCGATCGGCGCCGCGATCCAGGGCGGCGTGCTGCGCGGCGACGTCAAGGACATCCTCCTCCTCGACGTGACGCCGCTCTCGCTCGGCATCGAGACGCTCGGCGGCGTGATGACCAAGCTCATCCCGCGCAACACGACGATCCCGACGAAGAAGTCGCAGACCTTCTCGACCGCCGCCGACAACCAGACGCAGGTCGGCATCAAGGTGCTGCAGGGCGAGCGCGAGATGGCCGGCGACAACAAGATGCTCGGCCAGTTCGACCTCGTCGGCATCCCGCCGTCGCCGCGCGGCATGCCTCAGATCGAGGTCACCTTCGACATCGACGCGAACGGCATAGTCAACGTGAGCGCGCGCGACAAGGGCACGGGCAAGGAGCAGCGCATCCAGATCCGCTCGTCCGGCGGCCTCTCCGACAAGGACATCGAGCAGATGGTGCAGGACGCCGAGCGGCACGCGGGCGAGGACGCCAAGCGCAAGGAGCGTGTCGAGCTCAAGAACCGCGCGGACACGTCCATCTACCAGACGGAGAAGAACCTGATGGAGCACAAGGACAAGCTCGGGCAGGAGGACGTCGACGCCATCAACGCCGACATCGCCGCGTTGAAGAAGGCGGCCGAGGACGTGCGCCGCCGCGCCGCGCGCAGCGTGCCGCCGCGCCCTTGGCGCGCGCGCGCGGCGCGCAGGGGCAGCCGGGCCGGCGCGCAGGGGCAGCCGGACCGAAAGCCCGCCGCTCACGCGCCGCCGCGCCGCGCCGCGCCGCCGCGCCGCCGCGCCGCCGCGCAGGCCAACGTTGAGCCCGATGAGCTCAAGGCCAAGGTGGAGGCGCTGGAGAAGTCGCAGATGAAGATTGGGGAGGCGATGTACCGCAACGTGGGCGAGCAGCAGGCGCAGGAGGGCAGCAAGGACAAGGACGAGGACCCGAAGAAGTGAAGAGCACGCGCTTTGCCGGCGCTCTAGCCTCGATGGCTGGCGTTGGCCTGCGTGTGCGCACTGCGGCCGCCGCGCCGTCCGGCGGCGGCCGCCGAGCGCTCGCCTCGCGCACGGCGGCGTTCACCAGCAGCACTCTTGTGAAAATTCCTCTCGAGCTCCTCGTCTCATTTTCATGCGCCTGTGAGAGTGTGTACTGCGCCGCTCTCAGCCAAATCTGAAGTGAGCGGCGTGGCAGACCACCGGCGTAAGCCTGGCCCTCTTTTCAAATCATGACACATGACACGTCAGCCATCACCTCTGCCGAGCCAAGCTGGATCTGCGCAGCTCGGCCACGGCCGTTTCCCACTTTCGCCGGTCGAGCGGGAGCAACGCGAGCGTCGCCACGTCCGCCTCGTCCAAGAGGAGCACATCCCTCAGCGTGCGCACGCCGATCACGGTGCGAAGGCGCGCGGCAAGATCGAGCGGAAGAGCGTGCCTTGCCACCCACGCAGCCACTGTCAGCGGCGTGTCGCGCGCCCAAGCATGGATTGCGGCCGCGACCGCCATGGCTGTCGCGCACACAGCAGCTGCAACGCACAGCGAGCGAACGTCCACAGCGACGGCATCGCGCAGGTCGATCGGCGCGCAGATTGCGGCGGCAGCAAGCACCACCAACGCGAGCACGATGGGCGGCGCTGCGCAACGCTCGGCTCGTTCGCGAAGCGACGCGATCGCGGGCCACGCGCGCAGTCGCAAGGCTGGCCACAAGGCGATCAGCAGGCCGAGCTGCTTTCCGGCGCCATCGGTTGTGGCCAGCCGGAAAGCATCGGTTGTACCCAACGCGGGCCGCGTGGATGTCGCGCCGTCGATGCCTGCGACATGCACCCACGCCAGCTCCGCCGCCTCGCCGACGGCAGGCGCGGCCGCATTGAACTCGCCGTCCGCGGCCGGTGAGGCGGTCGCGAGGGCAAGCGCGCCGCGCACTCCGTCCGCGGCCGAGGCCGCGGACGTCGCGGCGGCCTCGGCGCGCGTGGCGGCGCGTGAGCGCCACCTGGCGCGCCATTCGCGCGAGATCACGATGGCGGCCTCCCGCCGAGCTGCGTCCTGAGACCATCCACCGCCTGTGTGCACCGCCATCGCTTCAAACCAGAGGCAGAGCCGCCCTCCGCGCGCGCGCGGCGCGCCGCGCGCGCCCTGCGCGGCGGACGGCTCGGCGCGCGCCCTGTCCGGGTCGAGGACGCTGGGCGCCCATGCCCACGCGAGCTGCGCGCCCGCGTCGTCCGCCGCCGCGGGCGCGCCACGTGCGTCGTCTTCGAAGCCCGCAGCGTGCCGCGCGAGCTCGCGCAGTTGCACGCGCAGAGCAACCACGTGCTGCAGGCGCGCGCCGGCAGGCACGAGCCTCGCGATGGCCTCGCCATCGCGCTCGAGCCCGCAGACGCTCAGCAAGTAGGCCCCGAGCGGGCGAGTCAGGTCCGAGGCGCCAGCATAATCGCGCTCGGCGAACCCGAGCGCCGCCTCAACTTCCTCCGCTGCGCCGCGCACCGCGCGGTGCCGTGCGGCACGCAGCCTCTGCGTGCGCATGTGCGCCTCGACTGGCGCGGGCAGCGGCTGCTTGACGCCGAGTGGCAGGTGGGCAAAATCGTACGCGCGCGACACCAGCTGCGCCTCGAGGAATCTCGCGAACGCACACAGCTCGGCCGGCGCCCTGAGCGAGAGCACGAGCTCGGCCGCCGCGCCGTCGAGCTGCGCGAGCTCGAGCATCGATAGCAGGTCGGTGGGCGCACGCACAGCGCGTGCGCACGCACCAGGAGTCCCGCCGCCTGCGCCGCCTCCGCCGCCCGCAGCGGCAGAGCGCTCGAGGATCGAGCGCGTCGTCCAGCGGTCCGGTGCTGCCGCCCAGCCCTCGCCGCCGCCCGCACCGCCGGCCGCGCCGCTGACCGCGCCGCCGACCGCGCCGCCCGCCGCGCCGCTGCCGCCGCCGTCCGCCGCGCGCCGCGCGTGCGGCGGCGCGCGCACCAGCCCGACAGCGACCTCCGCAAAGATGTCGGCAAGCATCTTGGCGCCGTGCAGGAGCGCGCGCAGCTGCGAGTACGGCGCGGCGTGCAGCACGGCGTGCAGCGCCGGCCGCCGCGCCGTCGCCTCGCGCGCCAAGCCCTCGGGGGTGAACACCGGCATGCCGCACGCGCACGCGCCGGCCGCGCACGCGTCCTCGACTGCAGCGACGAGCGCGGCGGCCTCGTCCGCGCCGACGCTCGCGCCGACGCCCTCGCCCTTCGCATCGGCGCGGAAGCGGAAGCGGCTGCGCAGCTGCGTGTCCGGATCGCCGATCGCGCGGCACCGGACCACGAACTGATCGGCGATGTGCGCGTTCAGCGCGTCGAGGTCAAAGTCGCACGAGCGCGGTCGCCAAAACTGCTCAACGTCGCGCTCGAAGGCGGTCGACGCGCCCGCGCGCGCGCCGCCCAGCTCGTGGGGCAACAGGTCGCCGGACAGCAGCGTGCGCCAGCTCACGGCCGCGGGGTGCACGGCCAACGGCGCGCGCGCGGTCGACGGGCTCGCGCGCGTGATCGCGTCGATGGCGTCGTTGTGCCGCGCGACGAGCGCGGCGATGACGGCGAGGATCGCGTCGTTGCCGTCGGCGAGCGTGGCGCCGTCCGAGAGCACGTGCAACAGCCGCGTGTCGTCAGTGAGCTCAGTCAGCTCGTTAACCGCGCCGCACGCGCCGTGCCGTAGCCGCCCTGCCTCGGCACGCACGTGCTCGTTAAAGCCGTCGCGCGCGCGCGCCCACAGCGCGCGTGCGTCGCGCGCCTCGCTCGCGCTGAACCGCGAGCGCAGCTGCGCCTCGCCAAACACCTCGCCCAGCGTGAGCTCAGCCGCGCGCGCGCGCGTGAGCAGGCTTGCAAAATGGCTGTCAAGCCACAGGTAAAGCCGCACGAGTGCGGGGAGCGCACGGAGCGCGCGCAGCTCGCGGCGCACGCCGAGAAATCGCAGGGCGACGGCAGCGCCGGGCGCGCGCGCGCCACCGCCGTCCACCGCCCGCTCGAGCGCCGAGGCGAGCGCGGCGGTGGGCAGCGCATCTTCCGGCCCGCCCGCGTCCATCACCGCCACGAAGGCGTGTGGCAGCCGCCAGTCGGCGAGCTCGCGCCAGAAGCGCTCGGATGCGGCTGCCCGCTCGTACGCGCGCTCCACCTCGGCGCGCAGCGCGTCGAGCGCGTGCGTGTCCTTGGTGTACGGCCGCGCGAACTGCCAGTCGTAACGCGCGCCGCAACCGACGGTCGGATGGATGGGGGCGTCCGTGTGCGCGTCGCGCCCGCACTCCATCGTGTTACACCCTTCTGTGCGCTGCGTCACGCGCCCGCACGCGGGGCAGCAGCGCAGTGTGAGCGCCTTCTCGTCCTCGGCGGCGTGCAGCTCGACGATGCGCGCGTTGAGCGCCGCCATTCGCGCGGCGCGTGCGAGCGCGTCGACGTTCGCCTCGCCGGGCGGGAGGAGCTGCTTCCGCCACTCGTCCGCCCACGCGCTGCCGCAGCCGAAGGCGTCGCGGCTCGTGAGCGCAGCCTCGACGGCCGCTTGGCCGTGCGAGCGGAGAATGAGTGTGAGCGCGAAGCGCTGCAGCTCGGGCCGAGCCGCGAGGAGACGCGAGGCGGCGTCGCGCGCACCCACCCACGCCGTGCCACTCAGCCGCGCCACGGGCTCGCGCCGCACGCCGGCGCTCGGTCCTGCCGTCGCGCCGCCGTCCGCAGCGGCGCCGCCTGCGCCCACAGACGCGCGCATGGCTGCTTCGCGTGCAAAGCGGCTGAGGAAGAAGATCTCGGCAGCAGCGGTGTAGACAGCGTCAAATACGCCGCTCGCGCCGCCAGCGTCCACGCCCACCGCGCTAGCGCCCGCGCCTTCCAGTGCCGCGTCGCCGCCGCCCACGGCGGGCGACTCGGTCGCGCGCGGCCTTGCCGGACGCAGGGCGAGGAGCGAGACGAGCTGGTCGAGCGGCTGCCGGCCATACCGCACGAGCAGCCGTTTGAGCAGCGCGCAGAAGACAGCGTCCGCGAGCGGCCATGGCTGCTCGCACCCACCGTCGGTTGGCGGAACTTCGCCGTCGGTTGGCGGTACTCCGCCGTCGGTTGGCGGAACTCCGCCGTCGGTTGGCGGTACTCCGCCGTCGGTTGGCGGAACTTCGCCGTCGGTTGGCGGTACTCCGCCGTCGGTTGGCGGTACTTGCAGCCAGTCTGGCACGTAACCAACCGAAAGCGTGCGCGGTGCATCGGGCGTCTCGGCCAGCAGCGCCTCGGCGCAGTTCACGGCGTCCACGCTCAGCCCGAGCGGCCGCCAGCCACCCTCGTCCTCGTCGAGCGGCTCGAGCGCGCGGCCGACGAGCGCAATGCGCCACCCATGCTCCACGCTGCTGTGCCACCCGCCTTCCGCTAAGATGCCGCCCGCGTCCGACGCGCTGCCCGCGGCGGTCTCGGCGCGCCCCAGCGCGCGCGGCTCGCCGGTGGCCGCGAGCGCGCACCGCACGTCCTCACCTGCCGTTGGCGGCCGGTGAGCGAGGCGCCACGGCGCGAGGTACCAGAGCACAAGCGCGTCGCGCGCGGTTGCTTTGGCCGGCGCGGGCAGCTCCGACACCTCGTCGAGCGCAGCCTTGAGCGAGTGGTTGCGCGCGCCGCGTGCCTCGAGCCTCGCGACAGCCTCGCGCGCGTGCGCGGGCGTGCCGTGCGCGCACACGCGCGCGAGCGTGGCGAGCGCGTCGAGCTGCGAGCACACGCCGCTGGCTCCGCCACCGCCGCGTCCGTCACGTTCGGCGCCGGCCCGCGCACGCCCGCCGACGTGCGCGGCGCCCGAGGCGGCGGAGCGCTCGGCCGGCGGAAGCAGCGCCGGCAGCTCGCGCAATAGGCGCGCGCAATCGGCCGACCACGAGCGCAGCTTCGCGGTGCACTCGCGGCTCGGCACCTCCGCCTCGCCGGCCGGCTCGGCGCGCGCGACGATCGCGTCGAGCGACGCGCGGAGGGCGCGCACGGCCACATCGACCGCGCGCGCCTCCGCGCTGCCGCCGTGCGCGCGCCGCGCCCACGCCTCGCCCAGGTCGGGGCAGCACTGGGCGATCGGCGCGAGCACGGCGACGAGCGCGAGCAGCTCGGCCCTCGCCGCGCGCTCGGCGGCGTGGAGCGCCACGAGCGAGCGGGCGGGCGCGGCGGGCAGCCGCGCCTCGAGGCAGCGCACGAGCACGTCGATGACCGCGCAGAGCGCGCGCGCCGGGATGGGCTCGAGCACCGCGGTGTGCGCGACGAGCTGGCGCACGTACGTCTCCCAGAACGGCGCGTCGCATGCCGCGCGCGCGCACGCCCAGCGCACGAGCGTGCGCGTCGCGTCGTGCTCCCCCGCCGCGTCGGACGCGCGGCGCGCCTCCGCGTCGATCGCCGCCGGCTGCGGCCACGCATCGCGCGCGCCGGACAGCGCACCGTCCGGATCCGCACGCGGAGCGACCGCGCCGATCGCCTCGTCCACGGCCAGGTCGAGCGCGGCGCGCACAATCGCGAAGAGCGGCACGTGCACGCCGTCGGCCGCAAGTGTGGCGCTCGCCACGACCGCGTGCGGCGGCGGCAGCGCGTACGAGTGCACGCGCAGGCGAAGCTCAGCGAGTGGCGGCATGCGCAGCAAGTCGAGCAGCTCGCGCAACAGCTCCACCGAGCAAGCGCCCGTGCCGTCGGGCGCGCGGCCTTGCCGCTCGTGCGCAAGGAGCGAGCCGTCGGCGGAGAGCTGGTGGAGCAGCCATGCGCAAAAGTTGCAGAATGTCGCCTCGAGCGCGCTGCCCACCTCCTCGCCGAGCGCGACGCCCAACTGGCCGCTCGCGAGGCGCTCGGCGGCCGTCGTCACCTCGAGCTCGATGCTGTCGTGGTCCCACTCGCGCGCGAAGCGCCTGCACACGAGCTCGCACACGCTCGCACCGCCCATGCTTGGCACCTCTTGTCGCATGAACGACTCGACCAGCCGCTGGCGCTCAGGCAGCGAGAGCTCCACCGGACGCGTGTCGGCGTCGGCGTCGGCGTCGGCGTCGGCGTCCACAGCTGCCGGCGCGCGCACGCGCACGCGTTTCGACGCGACGCGCAGGGCGGCGCCCGCGCACGCGCGCAGACATGGCGTCACGTCCCATTCACGGCGCAAGTCGCACGCCAGCGCACACCACTCGCGCGCATCGCGCGCGTCTGCGCTCGCGCCGTCGACGCGCGCATCGAGCGCGTCGGGCTCGCCGCCGACGCCATCAAGCGCGCAGTGCGTCCAGCCGGCATGGAAGAGCGCCGGGTGGCGCTGCGCGCGCGCGCCAAGCCGCGAGGCGGGCGCATGGAGCAGCAGCACGAGCGTGCGCTCGGAAGCCGAGCGCGCGCCGCCGCCGCCACCGCCGATCTCATCCCGCGTTGGCCCTTCGTCAGCATTGCGCCCGTCTTCAGCATGGCCGTCGTCAGCATGGCGTCCGTGCGAGCTCGCGCGCGCATCGACGAGGCACTGTTCGGCGACGACGCGCGCAAACGTGACGCGCTCGGGGCTCGTGGCGGCGAGATCGGCAACGAGCAGCAGACACGGCGCGCCGGGCGCGCTCGCCCACTCGCGCACGACCTCGCGAAACGCCTCCTCCGACGGGAAGTGCGCGAGGCACGCGACGGCCACGTCGGCGGGGAGGCCGAGCGCGCCGCACGCCGGCCGCGCGTCCGCCGCGCCGCTCGCGCGTCGGTCGCGCAGGCGATGCACGGCGGGCGTGGTGCGCGCGTGCACGGCGTGGAGCCCGCCGGCCTCGCGCGCGCGCTCAACGAGCCGCGGCAGCGAGAAATGCTCCTGACTTTCAAAGTAGGCGCGCACGAGCGTCGGCGGCAGCGCTGGGCGCGCGCTGAGCAGCGCCTCGGGCGGCGCGAGCAGCAGCAGACGCTCGCACGCCTCGCGCTCAAGAACGTGGCGGAGCGCGGCGCGCGCGACGCTGAGCGCGGCGAGCGGCACCTCCTCCGCCTCGCCGCCGCCGTCGATCCCGCCACGCGGCTCGTCGCGCGCGCGGTCGGCATCGGCGCCGCCCGCGCGCGCATCGGCGTCCGCGGTCGCGATCGCGCACTGAACGAGCGCTCGCCACTCCTGAGCTGGCGCGCCGGCTGCCGTCAGGCGCCTCCACTCGCCCGCGAGCGCATGCCCGCCCCACGACGCGGCCGACGCGAGCCCGTCGAGCGCGAGCTCGTCGAGCGCGGCGCTCGAGCGCAGCGTGAGATGCGCGCGCGCGCCGTCGACCGCCTCCGCGCAGAGGAGCAGCGCGCCGCCATCGCTCGCAGCCGAGGCGAAGCCACTCAACGCCTCATCGAGCACCGGCGCAGTCGGCGCGATCGGCGGCGCGAGCCCATCGAGGCGCGGCAGCATGTCGAGGATGACCGAGTCGACCGTCTGCTGCTCGACCAACCCGCCCAGCCAGCCGGGAGCTGCGAGCTCTTCCGCGAAGGCGGTCGCGGTGCGTCGCGCGTCGAGCATCGCCGCCGCGAGGCCGGGCGGCACGCGCGCGAGCCGCGCGCGCAGCACGTCGACCACGCGCAGCCGATGCTTCTCAAATCGGTTGAGGAAGGCCGCGGGCGCGTCCGCGAGCTGCGCGACGGGCAGGTGGAGCGCGCATCGGAACGAGGCGCTCACGAGGCACGGCTTGGAGTACGAGCCGACGGCGATGTTCGCATACCGCCTGACCGTCCCGTCCTTGGAGACGATCTCCTTGAACTGCTGGTTGAAGAGCGCGTACAGCGACTCGTGCACCGGCTCGCTGCCGGACAGCTCGACGTACGCGCCCTGCGCGGCGCCGAGCTTGACGGCGGAGATGAGGCTCACCTGCCTGCGTTCCATATCGTCAGAAAAGTCCGACAGCTTGAGCACCTGCGCGGCAGCCGAGCCGGCGACGAGCGCGGTGGTGCGCGCGGGCGTCGCGAGGCCATGCCAGCGCGGCAGCCGCAGCGCCGACTCGTCCGCCGACTCGTCGATGAGCAGGACATAGCGCGGCGCGTCCTCGCCGACGGCGCAGTCGGCAATCGCCTCGTCGAGCACGCGCACCACGTCCGGCAGCAGCGATGGCACCCACTCGCGCGCGACGCGCCCGCCGAAGAGCTGCGTGACGAACGCGCTCACGACCGCGCGGAAGCGCTCCGGCGAGACGCCGCCAAAGTTGCGCGAGAGCGCGACGAGGAGCGCGTCTCGCGACGTGCGAAAGCCCGTCGGGCCCGCCTCCGACCGGCGACGCAGCATCCGGAGCGTGTGGATGAAATCGCGCCTGGCGCGCGGCGCGTGTCGGGCGCGCGCGCGCACGCGCGCGCGGGGCTGGCCGCGTGGGCGCCATGGGCGCAGCGCCGGGCGCGCGCACCGCGCGGAGGCAGAAGCGCGGCGCGGGTCGGCGCGCGGCAAGCGCGCGCGCGCGCACAGCCCGAACGCGCGCTCAAACCAGTCGAAGCCGTTCCTCTCCTTGTCCTTGAGCAGACTCGTATACGCGGCGCACAGCCGTCGCACAAACTCGCCGATCGTGAGCGTGCCGCACTCGACGGGCAGCCCGGCGACCGGCTGCGAGAGCATCGGCGCGCCCGCCGCGCCGAGCGGGCCGACGAGCGGCTCGGCGGCGTCCGCGCTGGCGACCGAGCTGACGGCCGCGCTGGCCTTGCCCAGCTCAAGCAGGCAACCGCGCGCGATACGCTCGAGGTCGTCCGAATCGGGCTCGCCACGCAGCAGGCACGCGCATCGGTTGCTCTTGGCCGCGTCGAGCACGTGGTTCGTGATCGCGATGAAGGAGACATCGGGCGTGTCGCGCGCCGGGCTCGCGCCCTCGAGGTAGTAGTGCAGGACCTTAAGCGACTCGCGCCGCTCGTCGGGCAGCCCGGCCTCGTCCATGAAGACAACGCAGCGCGCGCGGCCGCGATTCGCGCCCTGGCGCTCGATCGCACGTCGGAAGACCGTCTCGATGTCAGAGCTTGTCGAGCGGCGCGAGCACTGGTACGAGAAGACCTCCACTCGCTCGAAGGGGCGGAAGAAGGCGCGGCGCGACTCCTCGCCGCGCGCGTTGGTCTCGACGACGCCGACCGACAGCGTCTTGGACGAACCGGGTGGGCCGACGATCATCAGCGGCACGCGCGCGAGCGTGCAGACGAGCGCCATGAAGCAGTTCTCCATCAGGCCCTCCGTGCGCGCGATGCCGCGCGGCAGGTCCGAGTTTGACAGCACGCGCTCCATCGCGTCGGCAAGCGCGACGTCGAGCGTGAGGTGCTCCAGCTGCTCGGCCGGCTGCTCGCGCAACGTGTCGAGCAGTCGCTTGCGGAACGGTCGGTCGAGGCGCACGTAGAAGACACACGCGAGCGCGAGCAGCAGCGCGCGCCGCGCCGCGTCCGGCCGCGCTGCGCACAGCTCGCCGGACTCGGCTGCAAAGAAACGGCGGAAGACGAGCACCCGCTGCACGTCGCGCAGCGAGACGGCCGTCTTGGCGCGCTCGGCGGCCTCCGCGGCGACCACGGCGCGCGTGAGGCGCGGGCATGCCAACCAGATCCGCTCGCGCAGGTGCTCCTCGGAGAATGCGCGCATCAGCCGCATGCACGCGCACACGAGGCTCGCCATGTGCGCGCCGCCCTCACCGCCGCCATGCGCGCCTGCGCCCGCGGCTGCGCCCACGCCAGCGCCCGCGGCTGCGCGCGCACCGCGGCCGCGCGCCGCACGCGTCAGCTCCTGCTCGAGCCGGCAAGCGACAAAGTCACGCTCCTGCTCCTCGCCAAGCGCGCCGTATCGCCACTTGATCGCATCGAGCGAGCCGGGCAGCGCGCTGACCTGGTAATGGCCGAGCGCCCAGTCGCGCCCCAAATCGTCCTGCCGCAGCACGCCCGCCGAGCCGATCGCGAGCGTGCGCTTGGGGTTGCACGCGGCGATGACGACGATGTTGTCCTCCAGACGCTCGCCGTCGAGGCTGCGGTCGAGCACCAGCGCCTTGAAGACGCCCATGCAGCTCGACGTGTTCACCTCGTCGAGGAAGACGACGACGGGCGGCGAGCGCTCGGCGCGCACGGTGCGCAGAGCGCGCGCAGCGTCGCGCGCCGGCTGCAGCTGCACGCGGATGTCGGCGGGCGTGAGCGCGGCGTGCACGTTGATCGCAAAGAAGCACTCGATCACCGCAGCCTCGCGCAAGAAGGCAAGAAGCGAGCGCGTGGCCTCCAGGGCGCGGCCGTCCAGCACGGTCATTTCGCCGCTCGACTGCGAACCTTCCGCCTCGCCAAGCGGCGCGCGCAGCGCGTCGAGCTCCGCGCGCGCGGCCGCGAGCAGCTCCGGCGGCGCCGCGCGGCGAGGCGAAGCGAGTCGCTCGGCCATGCCGAGCAGCATCTCGGCGGCGCATACCGCGCATTCCAACGGCGCGCCGCTGGGCATATTTTCCAAGCAGAGGCCCGGCCAGCGCATGGAGAGCGCGCTGTCGACCTGGCCAAGCTCGGTGCGCGCGGCTGTGCGCGCGAGCTCGCGGCAGCTCGCGGTGAGCAGCAGCGCGTACATGCGCGTGAGCGCCGTCTTGGACACGCCCGTCTCGCCCTCCATCACGCACGGCACACCGCACGCGACGCGCTCGTGAATGTGCAGCAGCTTGACCGCAAAGTCGAGCGTGAGCACAAACCCAAACTCGTCGATGCAGCCGAGCCGGCCGCGCTCGTCGAGCTGAAGCGAGAGTGCGCGCGCGAGGCTTGCGTCGAGGCAATCGCGCGTAGCGAGCTCGGCGGCGCTCGGCAGCGCGAAGCCGAGGGACGAGAGGCGCGCGCGCGACTCGGCATCGATCAGCTCGGGCGAGGTCGCGAAGATGGCAAACTTGGGTCCGTCAGGGTGCGAAAAGTCGTAGATGAGCTGCCGATGCGCCTCTGAGCGCCACGAGCGCTCCTGCCCCTCGCGCAGCGCGCTGTCCACCTCGAAGAGCATCACCTCCATCAAAGTGCTGCCCAACTGCTCGTGCTCGCGGTTGTAGTTGAACTCCACCGACTGGCAGAGGCGGCGCGGTGCGCGTACGGCGCGCGCGTGGGCATGCGCCGCGCGCGTGGTCACACGCTGGGCACGCGCGCGCCAAGCCGACGCAGTTGCGAGGCAACGCCGTGACGCTCGTCGCACGCGCGCGCTGCACGCGCGGAGCGAGGGCGAATGAGCGTACCTCGTCGAGCGCGAGCACGCGCCTGTGGAGGTACTTGACCCAGAATGTCTGCAGCAGCAGGCCCTTGACTGGCGCACGCACATGCTCGGGCATGTAGCGCGCGAGCCACGCGCGGCACTCGCTGTCCGCGAGCCGAGGGTCGAGGTCGAACGTTTGCGAGACGGGCAGCAGCGACACGGCTGTGGCAAACGCGGCGCCAAGGGCGTGTGCAGACTCGCCCGCCGCGATGAATTGCCCCTTGCTGTCGGCACGTGGCGTGCACAGTGCCGTCATCCTCGGGACAAGGTGTGCGGCCAGCGCGACGCCGATGATGGCGAGGTGCAGCCGCTCCATGCGCTGCAAGCGCGTGGTCGCTGCGTTCACGTCGCCGATGGACTCGCCGTCGGTGAGGCAGATGATCCACGATTCGCCGTCGGTCGGATTGGCGAGCGCAAGGTCGGCGGCTGCGCTAATGGCAGCGTACATGTCTGTACCGCCCCCTTGGCACAGGTTGCGTGCGCCGCCCAATGCCGCGCGCGTGCCAGCGCCCAGGTCGTCCACCGCGGACAGCACGTTTCTCACCGCATGGTCGAAGACGAGGAGGCTGAGACGATCGCCCGCCCGCATGTGCCCGTCAAAGATGGCGAGCATGTTGTCCACGGCCGCATCCAGCTTTTCGCCCTGCATGCTGCCCGAGACATCGAGGAGCAGCAGCACATGCTTGGACGCCGGCGCGCCGTCGCCAAACTTGCGGTTGATCGTGCCGTCCGAGTAGGCGCGCAAGTACTTGCACACGCGCCGCACACGCTCGTCCACCTCGAACTCAGCCGGCGGCTCGACGATCGTACCGACGAGCCAGAGGAGGGGCAGCGCGTGCTCGGCGTACCACGCGGCCTGGTTGACGCCCGCCGCGTCGGCCGCGTGCCCGACGAGCGACGGCACCTCGACGAAGACGTCCCAGCCCGCATCGGACGGCAGGGCGAACGGCGGTTCCGAGCCGCCACCGCCGACAAGCCGCAGCACGAGCAGGTCGTACAGGAAGGCGGCGATGGGCCTGAGCGCGGCTGCGAGGCCGTCGAGCGTCGCAAAGTGGCCCATCTGCACTTGGAAGAAGACGGCCGAGCGCGTGTCGGTCACGCTGTGCTGCCGCGCCTCGTGCGCTGCGAGCAGGCGCGACACGTCCGCGGCATCAAACGCCTCCGACAGGCACACGACCAGCGTGTCCGCGCGCAGCAGCTGCAGCTGCTTGCGAGCGAGATGCGTCTTGCCCGCGCCGGGCACGCTCGACGCAAACACGCGCACGCTCCGGATGCACGTGCCGTCAACGATGGCTGCCGTGTACTGCCGCGCAGCGGCCTGACGCGCCGGGAGCGCAGACGCGGCGCTGGCGACGTTCCAGTGCGTGATGCGGATCCACGGCGCGGGCTGGAGCATCGACGGGCCGTCGACGACGCAGTGCAGCCGCAGCTCCTCGCTTTCGCGCACGCGGTCGAGCAGGAACGCCGTGACGTCGTCCTGGCACGCGCTCGAGAGCGCATCGACGTGCACGAGCGCATACGTGCGGCGCGTATGCACGCGCACGCGCTGGAAGAAGAGGTGCAGGTCGCTCGGGCGCGTGTCCTTCGAGCAGACGAGCATCTCGAAGGCCTCGGGCGCGCGGCCAGCGAAGATGTGCACGAGCAGCCGAAGCAGTAGCTCTGGTGGTGCGTTGTCGAGCACGTGCACGTACACGCCCACGAGGCCGGCGCACGCGGTGAGCGCGCCGGCGCGCAGCGGGAGCGGAGGCGAGCCGAGCGCGCGACGCAGCGCGCTCAGGAAGCTGCCGACCGGCGCCGGCCACGCCGTTGAAGTGCTGAGCGGATGGGCGCGCGCGTATTGCCGCGCGAACGCCGCAATGGCATCGCGCGTCCTCGCGCTCGAGCCACCCACCGTGCCAACGAGCCGCGGCAGCATGTGCGCCGCGGCTGCGCCGAACGCGGCGGCGCCCGTTGCGGTGGTCGTGGCCGCGGCGAGGCGGCCGTGCAAGCTGCGCGCCTCGGCGGTCGAGAGGAGGAGCAGCAGCGAATGTTGCGCGCGCACGTGCGCCAGGTCGGAGAGCCACGTGCTCATCTCGCGCCTGAGCTCATCCGCCCAGCCCGCGGCAGCGTCGCGCGGCACGCGCAGCACGCGTCGTTCAATCGACCCGCCGTCGAGGAGCGGGTGGCCGAGCGCGACGAGCTCGCGCATCGCGTCGAGCGCCTTGCCGTACGCGTTGTACTCGCTGAGCACCTCGTCGATCCGAAAGCCAGCACCCTTGTCATCGCGCTGCACAAAGCAGAGCATGCGCACAAAATCATCAAGCTGCGCGCCGCGCAGCGAATCGTGCCCGTCGCGCAGCAGCGCGAGCGACAGCGCGGCCGCGTCAGCGCGCGAGCCGCCCTGCTCGCGCGAGAAGGCCCAGACGCCCCGATCGAGGACCGAGCTCATCTCGTCGAAGACGCCCTCGACGTCGCCCAGGCCGCGCGTGAACCACGCGCGGACGCGCACGATGTTGGCCTGCACCTCGCCAAGCTCGGAGAAGCCGACGGCCGCGCCCGCGCGCACGACGGGCGCAGAGAGCAGACTGCGCATCAGCTGCTCGAAGGGCAGCTCGCGCGCCTGCATCGCCGTCGCGACGCACTCGACGGCTCGGTCGAGCTGGTTGAGCACGGTCGTCTCGTAGTCCTCACCCTGCAGCAGGTTGGTCACGTTCGCGTACTCGAGGCGGAAGAGCTCGCCAAAGCCCTCCTTGCCGTGCCACCCCTTGTCGCGCACAAAGTCCCACACGTTGGTCGCGGACGAGAGCGCCGCGAAGAGCGCCAAGTGGCGCGCCGCGCGCGCGAGCGCAGCGTCGGAGCACAGCGAATCGTCGGGGTGCGCATCGTTGCCATCGGTGTGGGCTGCTGCCCCGTCGGCTGCGGCCGCAACGCTTGGAGCGCTCTCCGCGCGAGCCGGGTCGAACGCGTCGGCTGCACCGGCCGTGCCATCTTCGCAGTCCGCGCCGACCGCGTCGCCAGCGTCGCCAGCGTCGTCCGCGCAGTCTCCGCGCAGCAGCTGCATCGCGCGGCGCAGGTCGTTGCGGCACTCGGCCATTGGCCTTGACGCCATCGCGCGCTCGTCATCGAGGCGTGCCGACAGCGCGCGCACGAAAGCGAAATCGTGGTCCTCGGCGGCTGCGCACGAGAAGGCGTACTGCTCAAGGCAGTTGACGAGCGCGCCGAGCGGCGCACGCAGGTCGAGAAGCGCGAGCACCGTGCGCATGTTCTCGACGCACTCGTCCACGCCGGCCGCGAAGCGCGCGAGCGGCGGCCACTCGACGATCACGCGCAGCTCGCGTTCGGCGCGCGCGGCCGTGACCGCGCCGGCGGATGCGCGCACGTCAGCAAAGCTCGCGCCGTCGCGCTCGACGAGCCGAGCAAGCGCGGCGAGCGCGGCGTCGATGGCCTCGAAGAAGGCGCTCGCATCCCACGCCTCGTCCTCGCGCAGCTCATCCGCGCGCAGCAGCCGCAGCTGGTCGTGAAAGAGCGCGCTCTGGCGCGACGCGAAGTGCTCGAGCGCCGCGAGCTGCGGCTCGTGCTCGCACCGCCAGACGCGCACGGCGTGCGCGTCGGCGACCAGCTCGGCCCACGTGACGGCGCGCCACCACTCAGCGTCCACCCGCATCCGAGCCGCCGTGCGTGCAAGCGCGTCGGGGAGCTGCACGACATACCTGTCGAGAATGGTCCAGACGGTGAGCGCGCTGCCGTGCGTCATCGTGCCGACGGGCGCGCTCGCGCCGAGCGAGCACTCGCGCACGAGCTCGTCGCGCGCGTGCGCGATCTCCGCGAGGCGCGCGCGGAGTGCGTCCGCGTCGGGCAGCAGCGGCGCGCCGTCCGCGCTCCGCGCGCACCTCTGCAGCTCGGCGTACGCCGGCCGCGCGTGGATGCGCTCGAGGTCCTCGAACGTGACGCGCTGGGCGGAGAGCGCGCCGCTCCACGCCGCTGCCGCGTCGAGCAGCCGCCGCCATCGTGCGACGAACGCCTGCGGCGGGTCGAAGGTCGCGAGCTTGCCCAGCCAGCCCAGCACGCGCTGGTCGACGCGCAGCACGGCTGTTTCAAAATCGGCGGGCCACCACGGCTGCGCGCAGTGACGCTCGAGCACGGCGCGCGCAAAGCCGCGCGCGCCCGCAGTCGCGCCCGCGCTGCCCCGCACAGCCATCGAACGCGGATCCAAGAGCTGCGCGGCAAAGGAGAGGATCTCGTTGCACGGCTCGCCACGCCGCAATGCGACCACGCGCTCGACCACGCCCGCGAACAGCGCGGCGTGCAGCGCATCATCAGGCACGCCCGCGCCGACGGCCGCCGCGAGCTCGGAGAGCGCGCGCGCGTGACCGAGCTCGGCGAGCGCGCCCACCTGGGCGAGCAGGTCGAGCAGGTTGCGCGCGAGCGTGCGCATGGCTGCCGAGCTCTCCGCAACAGGCGCGGTGAGCGCGTATGCGGACGCGGCGCGCAGCAGCTCGCGCAGCAGCGCGCCCGCACGGCGCGCTCGGACGGCGTTGTCCGAGCTGTCGAGGCGAAGCCTGCGCACGTGCTCGTCGCACGCCTCGTAAAGCAGTGCTCGCACGACGTCGTGCTCGGCGCGCTGGAGCTCGACGCGGCCGTCGCGCATCAGCGCGAGCACGGCAGACGCGAACTGGAACCAATCGTCGAAGCTGCCTTCGGGCGCCGCGCTGGCGCCATTGCCATGGAGGCGCGGCGCGTCGTGCACGACGCGTGCAAGCCAGGGGCTGGCGTGCGCGAGGCACAGCGGGTGGCCGGCCGTGCGCGCAACTTGCTGCACAACGTTGAGCATAATGGACACGACGGACAAGAAGGCGGCCCTCTCACTGCTCTCACGCAGCAGCACGTCCAGGAGCTGCGCACGCGCGCCGTCGGCCGCATGTAAGCGCGCGATTGCATCGAGCATGTCGTACAAGCAGGATAGCCTCTCCTCGCGCGGACGCCGTGAGCTCGCGCGCTCGACGAGGCGGCGCGCGAGCTCTTCTGTGCCCGCCCCGCCGAGGCCGAGTTGCTGAGCCGCGACGAGTGCGGCGGCGAGCGCTTCGCCGTCGAGTGCGCCCGCAGCCGCCGCGCTCAGCACCAAATCGCGCAGCCGCTGCGTGGCGAGCTGCTCGCTCGCATCACGCACAAAGCGGCTCGAGGCGTAGCAAAAGCAGTACAGCGACTGCGGCAGCGAGAGCGCGATTGCGTTGAGCGTCGGCTGCGCGACGTGCCTCGCGACCGCTTCGAGGAGGAGTGATGCACCCTCCACGTCGAAGTGCACACCGTTCTTCAGCATCTGACTGGCCCACACCTCCACGTCGTCCTCATCGAGCGGCGGCATGGCGGGCCAACCAACGCCAGCGGGCCCGCGAGAGTAACACACTGCGCGCGCCCACAGCGCGGCCGAGAGCAGCACAGCCGCGCGCTTGCTCTCCGTCCCGCGCGCAGTGCCCGCATCGAGGCACGCCGAGACACCGTCGCCGAGCCACTCGACCGCGTACGGGTGCTCGTCGACGAAGCGCTCGAGCTCAAAGACATGTTCCGGCAGGAGCGTCTGCGCGGCCGCCGACTCGCGCGCGCGCGCGCCCCAGAGCGCAGCGGCGAGCAGCTGCGCGAAGTCGCTTGACTCGAGGCAGTTCCATACCGCGCGTGCGATCTGGCCGCTCCACGCGCGCACGTCTTTGCTTTTCACGTCAGCGTGGTTCGTCAGCTCGGGCAGCAGCTTTTGGAACCGCGCGGCGATGATGAGCAGCGCTGGATCACCTCCGAGCGTCGCGTTTACCGAGCGCGCGTTGAGCGCGAGCACGACCTCGCCGGCTGGAAGCGCGAGGCCTTCGGAGCACCAACGGTTCAGAAAGTCGAGAGCGAGCGCGAGCTCGGTCGCGGTGATGCGCTCGTCGGCCTGGTTGATGATGGTGGCGAGCAGGGCCGCCGGTGAAGGACCCGTGCCGAGCCTGCTGAGAGGAGCAAGCGAGCTGGCTACATACTCCACCGCGCGCCCGAACCATCCAACGGGCGCACGCGCGCCGCCTTTCTGCGCTGCCGCGCCCCGCGCGCCGTTGTGCGCGGACAAGATCCCGAGCGACGCGACCGCCTCCTTCCTCTCGGAGCGCAGGTGCGTGAGGAGCTTGTTGCCCCTCGCATGATCAATGTAGAGGACGGGGATGCTGAGACGGTGATCGAGCGCGGGACGCTGTCTCGCTCCGGCAGCACCGCGCGCGAGCGTCGCGCTGGAGTCGGTGATCGCGCGATCGGCATGCGACTCGGATGGCTTCACAACCACGATGACCGCGACGGCGTTCTGCTCCTCGCATGCCGTGGCTTTGTTGCGCAGTGTTGATGCATCGACATAACCGCCGTGCTCGATCAGCGCGAAAGCTCCGGCCACGCACTCGCTGGCGGCCACACGGCGGACTGGGCCTTGGGGAACCGGATCGCGCTCGTCGCACGTGCCTATCGCGCCGTATGTGAATGGGAACGAGAAGATACGCTTCAGGTCGGTGGTCGATGGGTCGAAGAAGTTCAGACGGGTAGACTTTCGCGGCGGTGCGTGCTCGTTGAGCTCATCCTCGAGCCCCGAGTGAACCGCCGGAGCGACGCGCGATTGTGCCGACATCGACTTGGACCGGTCGGTCCGATCGAACTTTACAATCCGTCTAATGAAAGCGTCCAGTTGTGCAACCGCCGGACCATCACTCCGGACTCGTAGCGTTGGTGTCGCCCGCCTGAGCCTCGCCGCTGCCGCGCGCGCCGGCGCGCGCCCGGCCGCGGGCCGCCACGTTGCGCGCGGGCGCATCGCCCAGCCGGCTCACGAGCTCGCTCTCCAACCCCGACGCGCTCGGCTCAAGCACGAGGTGCACGCCCTCGGCGGCAGCCATGCTTTTTGCGCCCGCCAGGGCAAAAGCCGCCGCGAGCTCGCCGTTCACCTGCGGACGTGCGCGCGGCGCGCGCGAGGGCGGCGCGCGGCGTGCTCGCCGTATATAAGACGGCGCCGTGGGAAGCACAACCGGCGGCGGCAACGGTGCCGCGCCGCCGCTGGCGCGGCGCGCGAGCGCGGCGGCGCTCTGTCCGGCGGCCCCTGTCCGGGGGCCCCGTGTCCGGCGGCCCCCTGTCCGGCTCCGCTTGGCGGCGCGCACCTGGTCCGAGTAGACTTGGAGCGCGAGCTCGACGGCGCGCGGCGCGGCCGCGCGCGCGTCACGCCCGCCCGCGCCCGCGCCCGCGTCTGCGGGCGGCCTGCTGCAAAAGGGAACGCGCCCAAGCCGCCATTGCTCGAGGAAGGCGAGCGCGGCGAGCGCGGGGTCTGGGACGTCCGAGCCTTCGGCGGGCGGAAGCTGGAGCGCGTGCGCGAGGTGCGTGAGGAAGTCGGCGGCGGACTCGAAGCGCGGGAGCGAGTAGTGGCGGACGAGCGCGGCGCGGTCGGCGCAGCGATCGAGCAGGGCCTGGTCAAGGGCAGGACCGTGCGCCCGCGGGTGGTAGCAGGGTGAGTAAGAAAGTGTTTGGGGGGGGTGGGGGGTGAGCATAGGTGAGCATTTGGAGACGGGAGGCGCAAGTGGGGCCCGGCGTGCGGCACAGGCGAGAGGGCACGACAGGCGCGCGCGGTGAGATCAAGCCATCAGCGGCTGCGCGCGGGCCGGCGCCGCACCGCCGCGAGCTGAACGAGGTCGGTGGCTTTGCGTGAAGGACGCATGCCAAATGAAATGATACCGCCCGTTGGGTTGCCTGCGGGCAGCGCGCCGTCGGCGAGGCGCGGCTCGAGGATGACGGCGTCGCCGAGCAGTTCGACGTGCCCGCGTGCCGGCCCCTTCTTCTTGAGCCGCAGCTGCAGGCTGCGCAGCGCGTCGGCGGCGGCCGTGCCAGGCGCCCCAGCGAGCGCAACAAGCAGGGGTTGACCCGGCGCGCGAGGCACGAGGCCAGGCTCGAGCGCGATGCGCGCGAGGAGCTCGCAGACCTCAGTCGCGCCGATCGCGTGCAGCGCCTTTTGCCGGCTCGACGCCGCGGCGCGCGGCGCGGCCGCGTCGTCCGCGGTCGTCGAGAAGGGTGCGGCCGCGACGCCGTCCGCGCACAGCGCGCAAAGCCACGCCGCGAGGTTGGCGGCGGGGACGAGGTGCGCGTGCGTGACGAGGACGACGAGCGAGCTCGGACCGCTTGGGCCCGCCGTGAAGCGCTGCTCGAGCTGCGCGCACCGGCTCGCCGGCGGATCGCGCGCGTCGACGCAGAGGAGTAGCGCGTGCGCGCTGTCGAGCGCGGACGCGGCCGACGCGTCGCGCAGCTGCTTGGCTGATGGCGCGGCCTTTGAAGCCTGTGCGGCCTTTTGGTTGAGCGCGCGCTGCCGCAGCGCCTCCTTGTGTGCGCGCGCGCGCTCGTGCATCGCGCGCTCCTCCTCTCGAGCCGACTCGACCTCGGCAAGCAGCTCCTGCTTGAAGGGCCACGAGTTTGGGATGCCGGGGTCCTTGTGCTTGAACTTGTTCGGGTTCTTCTTCGCCTCGCGCCGCTGCTTCGAGTGGTGCTGCCGCACCTTCTTGGCGATCTTGTGCTTGTCCTTGACGAGCAGCCGCTTCGACTTCTTCTTTGGGATCTTCCCCATCTTGCGGCCGTCCGACTTCCACGAGGTCGGGCCACGGGGAGCTGCTTAACAAGGATGGCTGCCACTGGCGCTGACGAGTGAGAGCCACGCACGCGGCCCATCCCACACCTTCACTTCAAGCCTAGGCACGGCCGAGTCGCATCGATTGGCGGCCCGGTGGTCGGAGTTGGCAGCGCGGGCGCCAGCGCGCGCCCGCGCAGGGGGCGCGACGAGGCGCCAGCGGCCACGTGAGCGAAGTCGCCGACGGTCACGACTTTGGCCTGATGCAGCGCGAGCACCCTCTCAACGGGCATTCGTCCATCGTGTGCACAAACTTGCGCGGGTCGATGTGGATGCCCGCAGCAATGCCCGCCGCGCGCAACGCTGCGTTGCTGTGCGCAGTGTGCTCGGCGAATTGAGCGCCCGTTGCGCTCGGCGCGGGCAGCGGGTCGGCGCGGTCGGCTCGCTCGCGAAGCAGGTAGAGGATGACAAGGCCGAGCAGCGCGGTCGTGATCCAAGGCAGCCACGCGCTCGCCTCATCCAGCGTGTCGACCAGGTCCTCGATCAACTCGAGGGACGAACCCCCTCGCCGCCATGGCACGAAAGGGATCGCCGCCATGGAAACAGGTTAAAAGAAGGGGGGAAAACTCGAAAAAGCCAAAACGGGGCAAGCAGCTGCTGTTAAAAAATGAAAACGCCCGGCGCGCGCGTCACCAGTCCTCAATCACGGCGAATGGCTGGAGCTGCTTGCCCGACTTGTCGCCCTGCAGCTTGGCCGCGAAGCTGGCGGGGTCGACGGTGAATGCTGACGTGTCCATCGACGACGAGAGCTCGGGCCGGTACGGCGGCTGCGCCGAGCGCATCGTGATCGCGCTCAGGTCGAGGCCGGTGAACCACGAATGGTCGAGGACCTCACCGATTCCGCCCTCCAGGTTGCCCATCCGCTCGGCGACGTTGACGCGCAGCAGCTGCGAGATGAAATCGCGCGCGTCGCGGCCAACCTGCGGCTCGTTCGCCGCCGGCCAGTGCACCTTGCCCGCGAGGATGTTGGACATGAGCTCCATCGCGAAGGCCTCCTCCGTCATGCTCGAGCTGCCGTTTCGCGACACGAACGGCGTGCGGCCGACGAGCATCTCGAACGTGAGCACGCCGAGAGCCCAAAAGTCGACGGCGAACGCGTGTCCCGTCCGCCGCAACATCTGCGTTGGCGGCGAGCGCGAGCGCGCGCGCGCGCGCGCGCGCGATCGCGTGCGCAGACGCGCGGCGCGGCGGCGCGCGGTGCCGTCGCCACCGCCCTCGCCGCCAGCGCCGGCCGCGCCGCGCGCCCGCACCTCGGGCGCCATGTACTCGAGCGTGCCCGATGCCGAGTACGCGCGCTCGCCGCCGCGCAGCTGCCGCGCAAGGCCAAAATCGCTCAGGCGCGCGAAGCCCTGCGCGTCGATCATCACGTTTTCGGGCTTGAGGTCGCGGTACGCGACGGCGACGCGGTGCAGCCGCTCGAGCGCGAGCGCGCACGTCGCCGCGTAGAAGCGCGCCTGGTTGGAAGAGAGGGCACCATTGTCGCGCATGAGATCAAACAGGTTGCCGCCGAGGCACGGTTCGAGGAGGAGGTAGAAGGAGCGCACGTCCTGGTACGTGCCGTGCAGCTGCGCGATGCACGGATGCACGCCCGCGAGCTGCAGCGCCTGCTTCTCGCCGCGCAGCTGCTCGATGTCCGCCTCGCGCGTGAGGACCGCCTTGTGCACGATCTTCAACGCGTACAGCCGGCGCGAGGGCGCGTGCGAGACGAGCGCGACGGCGGAGAGCGCGCCGACGCCGAGCGGCCGGAGCACCTTGAGCTCGTTGTACCGCGGCGCGTTGAGCGACACGCTGCCGCCGAGCGGCTGTGCGGCCGGCGTTGGCGAAAGCGCGTCGGCGGGCGCATCACGCGAGGCCTCGTCGTGAGGCATGTGCGCCTTGAGGTGCGAATGGAGCGGGCCGAGGAGCTGCTGGAAGGACTCGCGGCGCACAACCAGGCACTCCGTCTCTTGCGCGGCCACCACCGTCGCCGAGCGCGGCTCGTTGACGAGCAGCGCGCGCTCGCCAAAGTACCCGCCAGGTCCGATCATCCGACAGAACGTCGAGCGATGGCGCGGGGGTGGCGCGAAGCCCGAGACGACGGCGCCGCCGCCGCCGGCCAGCCCGTTCGGCGCGCCGATCCCATGTCCGCCGCCGATGCCGCCGATCGGCTTGGACTGCGTGACGATCACCGAGCCCGACTTGACGATATAGAGCGCGTCGCCCTCGTGGCCCTGCGAGATGATCGTCTCGTTCGCCTCAAACCAGACCTGCTCGCACACGTCGGCGAGCAGGCTGATCGCGCGCTCGTCGAGCGCCTGGAGCGATTCGGCCGCGCGCAGGATCTCGAAGACCTCGCGTCGCGAGGTGACCGCGTCCATTTTCAAGATGCGCGTAAAGTCGGCGTGGCGTAGCTTCCAAAGGCGAACGAGCGTGCGTGAGACGACGGTCGCCGTCCGGCGGCACGAGTAGAAAGCGCCGAGCTCGCCAAAGAGTTCGCCCGCGCCTAGGCTCGAGACCGGCTTAAGCGTCGTATCGCCCTCCTCCGCCACGTACACGTCCAACTCGCCAGCGTCGATCACGTAGCAGCAGTCGCCGATGTCGCCATACGTGACAACCTGCGTGCGGCGGGCGAGCGCGCAGCGGGGGAGGCGGGCGTGCGGGCGACGCAATGCGTGAGCGCGCGGCCAAGCCAGCAGCGCGCGGCCAAGCCAGCAGCGCGCGGCCAAGCCAGCAGTGCGCCGCTACCGGGGCGCGCGCGCGGCGCGCCTTCATCCCGGCCTCAAAGTCGACCGTGCGCAGCAGCTTTGAGACCTCGTACAGGTTGACGCTGCTCAGGTCGCTGATGAGCTTGCTCCGCTTGAGGCACGCGGCCGCGCGCTTACGGTCGCGGTCGGTGAGCGACGTGCCCTCGACCGGCTCGACGACTGCCTCAATCTCCTCCTCCACGCGCATCGGCGCGAGACTTCTCGAGCTCGCGTGCTGAGCGCCGGGACATGTGAGCGACGGGAGTGACGAGATCGCGTTGCGCCGCAGGACGGCGCCCATCGGCGCTTCGTCACTGCGCACATCCAGCGGCTGCAGCTGGCGCACTGCACCTGGGCTCGCACCGAGGCTCGGCGTCCCGTCTGGCTCGATCGCGCTCAGTTGCTCGCCCGCGTTGCGCCGTTCGCCCGCGCCGAGCACGCTCTCCGCGCCGACGGGCGACTTGCGCCCGCTTCGCGGCTGGCTTTTGCCGAGCGTGCTCGCTGGCGTAGAGACCGTGCAACCGCCGCGCCCGCCAAGCGGCTGCAGCTTGCCCGCCGCCAAACCCGACCTAGACACCTGTTCGGGAGTCCCAGGCTTGCCGCCACCGATCCGTTTACGCTCCAGCGCCATTGTGCATCCGACTGTGACTCCCCTTTGACGCCGAGCCAAGGTTTGAAGGGAATTGAAACGAACGGGCGAAGCCGAATCGGCAATACTAACGGCGCTTGAGTCTTTTTAAACTGTTTAATTACGGGTGAAGCGGTCGCCGAGCCCGAGGCCGATTGTCGGGGCTGCCACCCGGCGCGGCACATTGCGCTTGCGGTGTGGGCCCGTCATTGCGGCCTTCGGTACGCCGTGCTCCTCCTCGCCCTTCTGCATGCGCCTCGCCCCGAACGCTGGGACGGCTCGGCGGCGCCTGCGCGCCGGCGTGTGCACGCGCCGCCAGCGCCAGCGCGGCGCTGCTGCTCGACGCCGGATGCGCGCCTAGCCGTCGGGCGGCGCGTCGTCCGCCCCCTCGCCGGCCTCGACGACGACCAAGCCCTGCGAGTCGAGCGCGCGCCGCTTGGCGTCGGCGTGCGCCACCTCGCGCAGCCGGCGCGCCACCTCGCCCGGCGCGGGGAACCTGCCCTCGCGCATCTTGGAGAAGACGACGTGCCCGTTCAGGTACACCTCGAACGCCGACGTCGAGTACGCCATCTCGCACGCGACGTGCGTCAGGTAGGCGCCGAGCCCGAGCGGAAATCGATTTGCATGCGCCGCCGCAAGCAGCGCGAGCAGACGGGGCGATGAGGCGAAGAGGCTCTCACCGAGGACATAGGCGCCAAGCGCGAGCACCTGCGCCGCGCGTGTTGCCTTGACGGCCGCCTGGACCGAGCGGGGCGGCACGTACGGCCCGGCGACGAGCGGCAGTTCGGGCGCGGCGTGGCGGACCTCGTCGCCGACGCGCGCCAGCTGCCCGCGCACGTGTCAGCTGGCGCAGTACTCGATGCGCACCGTGTTGTCCAGCTTGTCGATCGACGGCGTGTCAAATGGCGTCGTGCTGATCGAGAGGCGCGAGAGGTCGACGCCCTCCTCTGCGCGCATCTGCCGCCACGAGCGCAGCGCAAGGCTCGGCAGGACGAGGACGGCGACCAGGACGGCAAGCGTGCGCTGCGTCTCCGTCAGCATCGGGCGCGACGACGGCCGGTCCCCTTGGCGGACAGTGCCGTGCCTGTCAACGTACGGCATGGCCTCGCCCTTCGTGCCCGCCCCCCTCTCTCACCCAACGGGGAGGGAGGCGAAACACGTGTCGGAACGATGGCACTCGCGCGTATCGGTCGCTTGTTGGCGCTCGTGCTGGTCGCGTGTGCGGTCGGGGTGGAGGGTGGCGCGGCCTTCTCAAAAATCCTCGGCTCGCTCCTGCTGAATCGCAACGTGCGCATCCTCATGCTCGGCCTCGATGGCGCGGGCAAGACCACCGTCCTCTACCGGCTGAAGCTCAACAAGTACATCACGACCGCGCCGACGATCGGGTTCAACGCGGAGAGCCTCAAGTACCGCAACCTGGAGATGACGGTGTGGGACGTGGGCGGCCAAGAGAAAATTCGGCCCCTCTGGCGCCACTACTGCCGCAACACCGACGCGCTCATCTTTGTCGTCGACTCGAACGACAGGGACAGGCTCGACGAAGCCGGTTCGCGCGCGCCACGCCACGCATCGCGCCGCGCGCCACATCGCACCGCAGGCGGCGCTCATTCGCTATGGCTGACCGTGCCGCGCGACGCGCGCGCTCCCGCCGCGCGCAGGCTCCGAGCTGCAGCAGATGCTCGCGCTCCCCGAGATGGAGACCGCGTCGGTGCTTGTGCTCGCAAACAAGCAGGACATGGCTGGCGCGGCGGACGTGTACAACATCTGCGAGGCGCTCGCGCTGGAGGACATCCAGGGACACGCGTGGCACATTCAGGCGTGCAGCGCGGCGACGGGCGACGGCCTCTTTGAGGGCCTCGATTGGCTGTGCAAGCAGTTGAAAGGCTGAGCCGTGCGAAGCCCAAGGCGTCACTGACTTGCCAGAGCCAGGGACCCCCTCCTCAGCTGGAGCTCATCGTGGTTGCAAACGTCAGACGTGGTTGGTCATCGACGATCCTGACCGCCAGCTTGTCAACATGAACCCACTTGCCCCCCCCCCCCCCCCCCCCCCCCAGGCTCCCCAATCCACCACGCTCCATGCCGCGGGCACGAGCCGCTCACGCCGCGCGCGCGTGGCTCAAAACGATGAGTCCCCCTTGTCGTACTGCCAGATGGCAATGTCGCTCATGCCCGGCACGAGCTCGTGGATGCTGCCTTGGAAATCGTTGAAGCCTGCGCGCGCGAAAGGCGTTGGCGCGCTCGCACGAAGCCTGGATGAGCGGCAGCGCGGCGCGCGGGAGGGCAGCGCATGGTGCGTGCGGCGCGCACCTTGGGTGCAGCAGTATCCGATCTTTGCCTTCAGCGTCGACTTGATCGCGAGGCTGTTTTGCGTCGGGATGCAGTACTGCAGGCAGCTGCCGCTCGCCGCGGCGTCGGCCGCGTTGGGCTTGGCCGGAGCGGTACTGCTTCCGCGGCCGAACATGCCAGACACACCTCTAGGCGCGGAGAAGGCATACGCAGGCACGTTGTCGATGCCAATGTCGTTGCAGGAGTACAGCGACTGCTGGCAGCTCGCCGCGCCGAGCGCCGATTCGCTGTTGCCCATGCCGAAGCCTCTGCGGGGTTAAGGGACGGGACGGCGGACGGGGAGGGCAGCTGGAGCTGCGTGAGTGAGGGCACAGGGCCGGGCGCCGCACCGTCAGACTCTGAGGCCTTCAACCTGCACCCGGCAGCGCGCGCGCGCGACGCACAACGCTGTTTGCGGTGGCCTATCAAACGCGAGACGGGCAACTTTTGAGAACGATGGCGCCGTCCATCGCAGCGCTCCGAGCGGCACTCGAAGCGGAACAGCAGCAGCACGTCCTGCCGCTCGTGTCGAGCCCGGGCGCGCCGGCTGTCGAGCAGCTCAAGGGTGTCAACCTCCGCGGCCTGCGCGCCCGGCTTGCCGCCTCGCTCGGCGCGAGTTCGCCGAGCGGCGCGGGGCGCGCGATCGCGCCGTTCCCACACGTGCGTGAGCTGAGCTCGATGCCGCCGGAGGAGCGCGCGTCGCTCTTCGACGAGGGCTGCCGGCTGATCGCGCGCGGCGCGCTCGCCGTGCTCCTCCTTGCCGGCGGGCAGGGCACGCGCCTCGGCTCGAGCGCGCCAAAGGGCTGCTACAACATTGGGATGCCATCGGGCAAGTCGCTCTTCCAGTACCACGCGGAGCGGCTGCTGCGCGTGCGGCAGCTGGCGGCATCGGTCGCGCGCGTGGACGTGTCGGCGGTGCGTCTGCCGCTCCTCGTCATGACCTCCGACGCGACGCACCGCGAGACCGTCGGCTTCTTTGAGCAGCACGGCCATTTTGGTCTCGGGCCATCTCAGGTCCACTTTTTCGAGCAGGGCATGCTGCCGTGCTTGAGCGAGGCGGGCGAGATCCTCGTCGAGGGCGACGGGCGCGTGGCGATGGCGCCCGACGGCAACGGCGGTGTCTACGCCTCGCTCCTCGCCAGCGGTTTGCTCGACGCGCTCGAGCGTGGAGGCACGAGCTGCGTGTTTCAGCTCTGCGTTGACAACGCGCTCTGCAAGGTCGCCGACCCGACGTTCGTCGGGTTTTGCGCGCGAGAGGGCGCGGACTGCGCGTCGAAGACCGTGCCCAAGGCGCACGCGCACGAGCGCGTTGGCGTGCTCGGCACGCAGGACGGGAGGGCGTGCGTCCTCGAGTACTCGGAGATCGACGCGCGCACGGCCGAGGCGCTCGCGCCCGACGGCTCGGGCGCGCTCCTCTTCGGCGCGGCGCACATCTGCGTCAACTGGTTCTCGCTCGAGTTCGTGCGGCGCGTCGCCACCGAGCCCGCCTGCGTGCTGCCGGTCCATGTCGCGCGCAAGCAGATCCGTGCGCTCGCGCCGCCATCGGAGCGTGGCTCGGCGGCCAACGGCGTCGACGCCGACGGCGCCAACGACGCGCCGACTGACGTGCGCGCCATCAAGCTGGAGATGTTCATTTTTGACGCGTTCGCGCACGCGCGCAAGATGGTCGCGCTGCAGGTGCCGCGCGACGACGAGTTTGCGCCCGTCAAGAACGCGCCCGGCTCGCCGTCTGATTCGCCCGAGAGTGCGGCCGCGCTGCTCTCCGCGTGGGCCGAGAGGAAGGTGGCGGCCGCCGGCGGCAGCGTGGCGCGGGGCGGCGCGGCGGACGGCGTGCGCGCGCTCATCGAGGTGAGCCCGCTCGTCTCCCTTGACGGCGAGGACCTCGAGAGGCATGCGGCTGGCAAGACGTTTGTGCCGCCGTGCGAAATCCGCTGATGCAGGGAGAGATGAGGGCACGACGAGCCGACGACAGATGTGATTCATGATTCGTGCGGGCGCAGAAGCTTCAAATGAGACAAAAAGCTGTGCTCGAAATTGGGGGGGGGGGGGGGGAAGGGACTCTCGCATTATGCGCATGACCTGCCGCTCAGTGAGGTGAAGGTGAGTTCAAGTGAAACCGTCGACGGCTGCCCTTGGCGGTACACGCCTCCGAGCCGCTCGCCCAGCGCGAGGCACGGCAAGCAGCGCGCGACCAGATTGCCGCGCACAAAGCGCGCCGCCTCCGCACCGAGCCTGAGCTCGACCGTGATCGGCGTCGGCTGGGATGGCTGCGTGCACGCGGCGGCGATCGGCACATGCGCCGTGCCGATGAGCTGGTCGCTTCCCAACTCGTCCGCGTCCCACACCTCTACGAGCAGCACCTGCTGCGGCTCGATCACGTTGAGCGAGAGGGTCTCGCCCCACGATGGCGCGTTGTCGTCGCGCACAGTTCGCGTGCGCATGCTCTGCTGCGCGAGCTTGAGCACGCAATACGGGTCGGAAGGGGAAAGCAGGTCCATGCTCACCAGGTTGCTCGCGCATACCACCCGCACGAAAAGCACGCCCGCAAACTCGACGCTGCCCGCCTTGGACGCGGATGCGGCCGCGACATGCGGCAGCCGGCCGTCACCGCCGGCGGCGAAGGAGAGAAGCGCGTACTTTGCGCGGATGAACGCCTCGCGCTCGGGTGCTGACGAGTGCTCGGACGGCCTGGTGACGGCCGGCGGCACACTCGCCTCGAGCTCGGCGTTGACGCGTCGGTTGCCGCGCGCAAGCATGTGCGCGACCTGGTCGGCTGTCCAGTCGTCGAGATGCAAGCTGAGCACCTTGCTCACGTGCGAGCCCAGCTTGCGATGCACGCCCGCGCACGCGATGCAGATGACGGTCCCCAGGTTGGTCGACGCCCATACGGGCGGCTTGGTACCGCTGCAGTCCGCGCACGCGTCGTTCCCGGGCACGCCGAGGATCGCGGCGGCCGGAGAGACGGCCGTCGTCGTCGACGTGATTGGCGTCGCGCTGAGCTCCGTCGCATTGCGCTCGTACGGCGCCCGGTAGCCCAGGCTGCCCAGGCTGATGTCATCGAGGCGCAGGTCGAGCGACAGCGCGGAGGCGCGTCCGCCCTCCATCCCGAGTTTGCGGCGGGCGACGGCGACGCCGGCAGCTTGACCGCCAGCCGCGCCGCACCGCCGAAAGTGCGCTTAAAAAAGGCAAACCCATCCATGCTCCTCGGCTGGCGGCAAGACGAGGACGCGGTGGACTGGGCCGCAGTGGAGGCGGCGCTCGCGGAGGAGCGCGCGCTCAGGCTTGGCGCGCCCGGGCAGGGCCTTGCGCAGCCGCACGAGCGCGCGCGACCACTTCCAGCGGCCGCTGCCGCGGCCAGGCGAGCCGCCTCGGCGCGCGTCGCCGCCGTTCGGCACGCGCAGCGAGAATCCGAGACGCGCGCCCGCCTCGTGGCGGAGGAGTCGCGTGCGGCGGACGAGCGCGCAAGCGCGCTCGAAGCCAAATGCTCGCGGCTCGCCGTCGAGCTCGCCGCTTCCGCCGGCCGCGGCGCCGCCCAGCGCAGCGCGCTGCAGCGCGCGGACGTGAAGCTTGCGCGTGCGCGCGCGACGGCGCGGGACGGCGCGCGCAGGATCGCGCTCGCGATCGGGCGCGCGAGTCGACTCGGCGGCGGGTTACGCGCCTGGCGCGACGCCGTGTGCGAGCTGCGCGCGCGCAATGAGGGGAGCGCGGCCCTGCACGCGCCGGCCACCGAGCGCTCCACGCCGCCGGCCGCGAGCGCTCGCGCGGCAGCGGCCGCGCGCCGCGCTTTTGGCGCGGCGGCGGCGCTGCGCGACCTGCGGCTCGGTCGGGCGTTCGCCTCGTGGATTGCGTGCGCGCGCGGCCTTCACTCCGCGCACGCGCTCGCGCGCGAGATGAGCCGAGCAGCCGCGCGCGCCGAGCGCGAGCACGGCGCGGCGCGAGCGGCAGCGCTGCTCGCGCCGCTCGGCGCCGACGGCGCAGAGCGGGCGGCGTGCGCACGCGAGCTGGCGGCGACGCGCGAGGCTCTTGCGCAGCTCGAGCGCCAACTCGTTGATGAGCTCCGCTCGCTACGCGCGCGCAACGCCTCGCTCGGCGCACACGCGGCCGCGCTTCTCCTCGAACGCGCCGACGAGCTCCAGGTGCGCGCGCCGGTGCACGAGCCGCGCGGCGTGACGGCGGCGGCGGCGCGGCTCCTCGTTGCCAGCGAGCGCGGAGGCGCGCACGTTGACCTCGCCGCCGTTACGGCCACCGCCTATGAGCCGCTTCCAGTCGAGGAGGAGCTGCGCGTCGTTTACGCGACGATTCGAGCGGCCGCCGGCGCCCTCCACAGCGGCGCGCGCGTCGGGCAGCCGGCGGTCGCGGACGCGGTTGCGCGCGCGCGCGCCGGCACGCTTAGTGCAATCATCGTCGCGCTCGAGCAGCAGGCCGCGGGCCGTGCGCTGTGCGCATGGCGCCGCGCGGTCGAGCGCGCGCGCGTGCACGCGGTCGAGCGCGCGTGGGCCCTGACGTGCGGCGCGATGGTGCTTGACCGGCTCGCCGCGCTCGCGCTCAGCCGAGACCGCGTGCAGCGCGGGTTCTGCGAGTGGCGGTGCGCGGCGGCGAGGCTGCTCGCGCGTCCGGCGGCGCCCGCGTCGGTTTGCACGCGCCGCGCGGGCGCCGACGAGGCGAGCGATGGCGGCGAGGCGGGTGGGCCTCGAGCCACTAGAGAGGAGCGCGCGCCGCAGGTGCGTGCGGCACAACAGTCACACAGGCCAGCTGCGGCGATGGAGCGGCCGCACACTGCGGTGCGGCCCACGCCCGGACCGGCGGTGGCGGCGCTCTGTGCCACGGCCGCGTGCGCCCGCGCTGGCACTCGTGCAAGCTCGCGAAGTCACCGCGACCGCTGCGGTGCGACGACAGACGCACAAGACGCGCTCCTGGGGCCCAAGGCGGAGCCGAGCTTAGGCGCGTCGCTCGGCCGCGCCGCGCCGACCGTGGAGATCCTCGTGCCCGAGGTGTTGAAGGTGTGACGCGCACGGGGTCATGCTCAGCATAGCGCGTATCTTATTGTTTCTGGGGGCGTGACGCGTTCATCCTCCGCGGCCATCCTCTCGTGGACTCCGGCTGGATGAACTGCCGAGCTGCTGCTGGAGCTGTGGAACAGCGTGTTGCGCATCGAAGCCTCACCGCTGATGCTTCCATGCCTCTAGGGAAAGTAGGGTCATCTTGCTCACCAACGTTCGTACACGTGGATGCGCGCACGCCGCTGAAGGCGGGCCCTACTTCTTCTCGTCCTTGCCGTCGGCGGGCGGCACGTACGCGGACTCGATCTTCGCGGCGCACCGGCCTGTCTGCCAGCCGGGGCAGCGGTCCTGAACGGCGACATTGCGGAGGGCCGACTCGATGTGCATGCCACAGCCAGCCCACGAAGGCTTGCCGCACGAGCCGCACTGCACCTTCATGCACATCTTTTGAGGCGTAGAACGCGGAGGAGGAGCGGCGCGAAAGAGGGACGGGGCGGTGTCGCAATTTCGCAGAAAGTCAGGGCGCCGAGAGGACTGTGGTAATCTTTTCAATTCTTTTGAGTAGTTCAACTCGCAAAGCCACACGACCGGCTCCACACTGGGCGCGCAGTGCGAGCGCACAATGGTGGCGAGCGCTATTGGCTCGGCGGACGCCCCTGAGGACGACGACCAGAAGAAGGACCACCGGCCGCTCGACGAGGCGGACATTGCCCTCCTGAAGACTTACGTGCGTGCCACGTCGCGCGCGCTCAGCCCACCGCCTTGCAGCCCGCCGCAACCCCGAGCGCGCGCGCACGCCGGGCGGGCGCGGGCCGCGCGCGCGGGATCCGACGCGAGCTTGCGCGCGCACGCCCGGCGCGCGTGCACGTGCGCAGGGCGTGGGTCCGTACAACAAGGGCATCCAGTCGACGCAGGATGACATCAACAAGCTCGTCAAGCGCATCGAGACGACGATCGGCATCAAGGAGTCGGACACGGGCCTCGCGCCGCCGTCGCAGTGGGACCTTGTGCAGGACAAGCAGATGATGCAGGAGGAGCAGCCGCTGCAAGTAGCGCGGTGCACGAAGATCATCGGCGCGAATACCGACGAGGCCAAGTACGTGATCAACGTCCGCCAGATTGCAAAGTTCGTCGTCGGGCTTGGCGACCGCGTCGCACCTACCGACATTGAGGAGGGCATGCGCGTCGGCGTCGACCGCAACAAGTACCAGATCCAGATCCCGCTGCCGCCGAAGATCGACCCGACGGTGACGATGATGACCGTTGAGGAGAAGCCCGACATCACCTACGACGACATTGGCGGCGGCAAGGAGCAGATCAAAAAGCTGCGAGAGGTTGTTGAGCTGCCCATGCTGCACCCCGAGCGATTCGCGCAGGTGACGGACGCGCGCGCCGCGCGCCGCGCGCGAGAGCGCCGCGCGGCTCGGGCGGCCAACCGGGCGTCGCCTTGCTTGCCAGCGCGTTATCGTCCGCCGGTGCCCGTTTGCGCGGCATGCTCCGCCCCGCTGCGCTGCGCGTTGGCCTGCGAACGCCGCGGCGACGGCCGAACGACGCGCGCGTGCCGCCTGACGCGCGCGCGAGCACTGCGCCGCGTCGCTTCGCGCAGCTCGGCATCGATCCGCCCAAGGGCGTGCTGCTCTACGGCCCGCCGGGCACGGGCAAGACGCTCGCCGCGCGCGCGGTCGCCAACCGCACGGACGCGTGCTTCATCCGCGTGATCGGCTCTGAGCTCGTGCAGAAGTACGTCGGCGAGGGCGCGCGGATGGTGCGCGAGCTCTTCCAGCTCGCGCGCTCGAAGAAGGCGTGCATCGTCTTCTTCGACGAGGTCGACGCCGTCGGCGGCGCGCGCTTCGACGATGGTGCCGGCGGCGACAACGAAGTCCAAAGAACGATGCTTGAAATCGTCAACCAACTGGACGGTTTCGACGCGCGCGGCAACGTCAAGGTGCTGATGGCGACCAACCGGCCGGACACGCTCGATCCGGCGCTCCTCCGACCCGGCCGGCTCGACCGCAAGGTGCGCGCGCGGCTGCGACGGCCGCGCCGTGCTCTCGTGCAGCAGTCGCCCTCCCGGTTGGGCCCTTCGATGCGCGTGCGGCGCGCGCGTGCGCCTCCCGCCACCGCGCGGCCTCTTGCACCGAGCCCAGACGAGCACTTTCCGCTCTTCGCATGCCGTGCCACCCTCCCGCACCATCCTCACGCCTGCCCGCTTGCCCGCCGGCCGCTCACGCCTCGCGAACGGACGACGCCCCGTCGGACCGCCTGCACGTCGCCTCAGGTCGAGTTTGGGCTGCCCGACCTCGAGGGGCGCGCGCACATCTTCTCCATCCACGCGCGCAGCATGAACTGCGACCGCGACATCCGTTTCGAGCTCCTCGCGCGCCTCTGCCCGAACACGACGGGCGCCGACATTCGATCGGTCTGCATCGAGGCCGGCATGTTTGCGATCCGCGGCCGGCGCAAGGCAATCACGGAGAAGGACATGATTGAGGCGGTGAACAAGGTGGTCAAGGGCTACGCCAAGTTCAGCGCGACGCCCAAGTACATGACGTACAATTGAGCGCGCACGTCGCGGCAGCCGGGGCTAGTGTCTGGCAGCTCAGGGCCCCAGGCCTCGGGCGGCCTGGCGCATCCCAACTGCACAGGGTCACACGCACACACGACAGGAGCGCGGCAGGCTGCGCCGGGACCAAACGGTTGCTGCACACAAAATGACGAGGACGCCACGCCCCCGGCTTGTGAACTGCACACTGCGCCTCAACCGCGGATGACCACACGCGGCGCATGAGCTCCTGCTGCGCGGGCGCATCATCGCCTCGCTGACTCCATATACATCTCCGCAAAAGAGGCGCCCATGCTCATGCTCAGCTGGTAGTATTTGAGCGCGCACGTCTCGATGCACTTCGCCTCGCCGGGCAAGAAGTGCTTCGTGAACGCAAACGTGTGCACGCACTCCTCGAAGCAGACGCGGGTGATCCGGTGGTACATGTCGCGCATTTCCTTGTCACGCAGGCTGCTCGCCTGCTGCATGCGCTGCTGCTCCGCCACGCGCGCCGCCTCGGCGCTCGACGCGCCTCCGCCAAAGCCCAGCATGCACGCTACCCCGATGGGCAGTCGCGCACGATGGCGTCCGCCAGGTTGATGGACACAATGATGACTGACTGACTGAGACGACGTTGGATGGGAGTTCCTCACGCACCACTGGCCACTGCCGGGCGAACGAAGCAGCCCCGCGCGGTTGGCAGCCTCTCCCGAGACCGAGGCGACAGCCGCAATGGTGGCCGGCGATCCGAAGAGAACGGTCCTGCTCAGAGTGCTCACTCGGACGCCATCCATGCGCCAATCGGCCGACGCGGCGTGCCCGCGAGCGCGTCGGCCGAGTTCGCCTCGCCCGGCGCGCCGCTCGCGCTGAACGCGGTGCGCGGCGTCGCGCCGGCCACGCCCGCGGAGCGTTCGCCCGCCGTGCGCGCGTACCGCACCGCCTGCTCGCGCGCGGCCTGCAGAGCGCTGGCGCGCCCGCTCAGCCGCAGCTGCTCGACGCGCACGCTGAGCGAGCCCGCCGCGCCAACGGGCGTCGTCGAGCCACTGAGCAGCTGCGTCGTCACGCCGAGCCCGTGCGCGTGGCCGCCTCCGCCGCCGCTCGGCGTCGCCGACCTCATGCCCGGAGCGGAGAGTGGGCGTCTGCCCGCGAGGCCCTGCGCCGTGCGCGGGCGCGCGGCGAGCAGCGGATGTACCTGCAGCTGCGCGATGGCTGGCGACCTGCTTGGCGGCGGCGGCGTGCGTGGCGCAGCCGGCTGCGCGGTCGCCGGCCGTGCGGACGCCGGCCGCGCGGACGCCGGCCGCGTCCTCTCGGCCGTGCGGCTGCTGTGCCGCCACTCGGCGTCGCGCGGCGACGCGGCGCGCCCAGGCGAGAGCACGGCCGGCGGTGGCGAGCGCCGACGCGCGCGCGCGAGCGCGATGAGCGCCGACGCGCGCGCGCCCGCAGAGTCCGGCGCGTCCGGACTCACGCCGCCTCCCAGGAGCTCGATTGTGGCGAACGGCGCGAGCGGGCGCGCCGCCGTCGGCGACGCGGCGCGCGCGTGCGCGATGAGCGCGCTCGGACGTGCGTGCACGGACTCCAGCGCGGCGCGCGTGTCCGCAATGCGCGCGGCGAGCCGCTCGGAGGCCAGTGCGCGCGCGACCGACGCGGCGGCGGCCGCCGCCTGCGCCTGCGCCTGCGCCTGCGCCTGCGCCTGCGCCTGCGCCTGCGCCCGCGCCTGCGCCTGCGCCTGCGCCTGCGCCCGCGCCTGCGCCTGCGCCTGCGCCTGCGCCTGCGCCTGCGCCTGCGCCTGCGCCTGCGCCTGCGCCTGCGCCTGCGCCTGCGCCTGCGCCTGCGCCTGCGCCTGCGCCTGCGCCTGCGCCCGCGCCTCCGCCTGCGCGCCCGCCGCGTTGGCACGAGCGCGCGCAGAATGCGTCCGCCGCCCAGCCGCTTCGGGCGCGTCGTCGACGGTAGGCGCAGAAGCGTGTGCGCAGCCGCCGTTCGCGCTCGCCGCCGGCGCAGGGCACCCAACGTACGGGATGTGCACGGCGGTGGCGACGCGCGCTGCCTCGTCAAGCTCTGCGCCCGCCGCTCTGTCCGCAGCATCGGACGCACCGGCTTTGGCCGCCATGGACGGCACGGCCATGCGTGCGCGCGAGAGCCCAGCTGAGAGCGCGCGCGCGCGGCCGAGGTGGAACACGGCGCTGGGCGAAGATGCGCGCTCGCCGCCGTCGCCCGAGCTCGCGCGCTCGTCGTGCGACGAGCGCGGCGGGGCGAGGTGCGCGCCGAGCCGGCCATGGCGCGTGTTGTTGTAGGTGATGGTCACAAAGCTCTCGAGCACGCGCTCGAGCTGCACCTTGCGCTCGAAGAGCAACGCCTCGCGCCGCAGCTGCCATCGTCGCATCGAACCCTCGTGCCATGCCTGCATCCTGAGCAGCGCGCGCTGTATCGCGTCGGACGGGCCGTAACGGCCGCGCGCCTCGCGAACGCCCGCGAGTGCGCGCGCGGCCGCCGCGTGCTCGAGCACCGCGGCGCGCTCGCGCTCGCGCCACGCTGCCGTCTCCGCCGCGTACTCGTCGAGCAGCTCGCTCCCGTCGCCGTGTAGCGCTGCGCGCGCTGCGTCTAGGCCCCGTGCCCGCTCGCCAAAGTGTACGTCAAGCGCGTTCGCGACCGCCGTTTCAAGGCCGTGCACGGCCGCATCGCTCGCCTCGAGAAGCGCGCGCCCGCGCAGCGCGCCGCTCTCGAGCGCGCCAGCCACATCGCCTTTCAGCACCGCCGCCGTTACCGCGGCCGAGGTCGCGCGATGCAAACATGTCGCGTCCGCCGTGCCGGCGCCATCGTTAACGTGCCCTCTCAACGTGTTTGACGAATCGCCATCATCCGCGCGCACGCCAGCGCCGAGCGGCGGCGGCGAGCGCGGCGACGCAGCCACGTGGCCTGCGGACGCGTTGAGCTCGCGCGCCAGCCGAGTCACGTCGTCCGCGAGCGCGGCGATCGCGGCCTCGTACATGCCGACGGCCGCCTCGACCTCCGCGGTCACGTCCTCGATCGCCGCGCCCACGGCCTCGCCCGCGACCGCCGCCGAGCGCGGCGAGCGCGGCGAAGGAACCGGCGAGACACCGCGCGCGGTGCGCTCGAATGGGATGGGGAGGTGGAGCGGTGCTCGCACAAGCGGCGCGCCACCACCGAGCGCCAATCCTGGGTGCATCGCTGCGCTCGCTGCGCGCCGGCGCAAACCACCCTCCGCCGCGTCCGCCGCGCCCGCCGCGCCCATCGACGCCGAGCCCGCGGGCCACTCGCCGCCGGCCGCCGCCGCCGCAGCACCGGCAGCCATGCTGCTGGGCGTGCGCTCGCCGCCGCCGAGCGCCGCGCCGCCAAGTGAGCGCTCGCGCACCCACTTGAGCAGCCTGCCCAGCTGCCGGCTATGCAGCCCGTTTCGCACGTGCGCCGAGCGTCGCAGCTCGTCATACAGGTCCTGCAGCCTCACCATCTCCTCCTCGGCACGATCTCCGCTCGCCTCCGCGTCGCCCGTCGTCGCGCCGGAGCCGTCACCCGCCCACGATGGCGCCGCGTCCGCGCGCGCCGAGCGCGTGCCGCTCGCATCGCCCCCACCGCCCGCGCCGCCCGCGCCTCCGACGCGCGCGCGTAGCACGCGCAGCTCTGAGCGCAGCACGGCGAGCTGCGCCACGTGCGCCTCGTTGAGCAGCTGCGCGTCATCCTTGCTCCGGGCGCGCAAGCTCGCGCGCTCGTCCTCGAAATCGCGCGCGAGCGCCTCGCGTTCTGAAGCTGCGTCCAAAAGTAACCGCTCGATACCAAACGCGCCCGCGCCGTCTCCCGCGCCGTCGTCGCCGGCGGCGAGCTCGGCGACGAGGGCATGCAGCCGGCCCTGCAGCTGCGCGTGCTCGTGCACACCGCCGGCGAGTGCGTCGAGCGCCGCTTCGACGCCTCTGTCGCCGGCGCCGCCGCCGGCACCGTCGCCGTCACCAGAGCGCGCGCCGACGGTGCCGCCCCCTGCATTTGCGAGCAGAGTCGCAACGCTCTTAGACATCGCGTCGACGAGCGCGTCGGCACGGCGCGCATTGACGGAAAGTTCAACGGCGATCCTGCGGACCCACGCAACGCGTGGCAGCCCGTGCGTCTCCTCGCTCCACTCAGCGTCGAACGCGCCACCCGCGGCGGCCTCGGCGTGCGCGAGCTCCGCGGCGAGGAGCCGCGTCTCCGCGTGCGCGCGTGAGACGGACAGGTGCGCGGTTCGCTCGGCCAGGCCGCCATCGCTCGCCGTCGCCCGAGGATCGACGGCGTCATCCATGGCGTCGTCGACGGGTTGCTCCCTGTCCACGGCAAGCGCGGGCGCGTGCGAGCTCTTCGCGCTCGCCTTCGCGGCCTCGGCCAGCGCGCACGCGAGCGCCTCGTCCGCGTCGGACAGCGCGCCGGCAAGCGCCGCGCCTGCCGTCGCGCCCGCGCGCGCGGCCTTGTCCAGCGCGTCGCGCGCGTCGAGCTCGGCCTCGGCGCCGCGTGCGGCGGCCTCAGCCGCGCGTTTCGCCTCGAGCGCCGCGCTGAGCGCCGCCGTCGCCGCGTCGGCCGCGTCGGCCGCACTCGCGTCGGCGGCGAGCTGCGCGTCGCGCTCAACCTTCAGCTCGGCGGCCGCGCGCTCGCGCAGCTCGGCGAGCTCGCCGTCGCGCTCGGCGAGGGCATGCTCGAGGCGGGCGGCCTTTGCAAGGAGCGCGTCGCGCTCGCGCAGCAGCCCGTCGCGCTGCGCGTCCATCTGCTCGAGGAGCGCAGCCGTGTGCTCGAGCCTATCGCTCGCCTCATCCTTCCGCCGGCTTCCGGCTTCGGCCGTCGCGCGCAGCGTGTCGAGCTGGTTCTTGAGGGCCTGGACGCCGAGGCGGTGGGCATGCTCGAGCTTAGTGCCCGTGTCGCGCGCCCAGACCAGCATGTGCACGCCCGAATTGTCCGGCGGCAGCTCACGGGAGCGGAGCCGCCTGGCAGAGCGCTCATCGCCCGAGCTGGCGGACGCGCCGTCGGCGTCCGTCGCGTCCGTGTCGACGCCCGAGCCGCCCTTCATCTCGGTGGCAGTCAAGCGCGCAACGCCAGTCATGCTCGAGAGCATGTGCTGCAGCCCCGTCGCGCGCGCCGTGCACAGCGCCTTGTAGTGCCCGAGCATCGCCTCGATCGCGAGACGCTCCTCCTCCAGCCGCTGCACGTCGTGCTCGTGCGCGCCGTCGGGCCCCTCCTCGTCGGACGGCTCCTCCCACGCGAGGATGGACTTTTCGACGCGTTCGCGGATCTTTTGCAGCTCGAGCGCGCGCGCCATCGAGAAGGACATGCCGCGCGCCGCCCCCCGCGGCGCGCCTCCGGCACGCGAAACCGACGGCACGAAAGACCAGGACAGAGACGGTTTCGTGTTTAGGTCGGGGTGGTGATAGGCTCGGACTCGCGTGGCGGGTGGCGCGGCAGCGGCGAGTGCGCGACGGCCACGCTCCCCGCAATGGATATGCGCAATGCGGCTTTCGGCCTCCGCGCGCCGCGCGTCGTCCTCTTCATCTACGTGTATCGCGCGGCGCATGGGCACAGCTACCCGCCGGACACGCGCTGGATCTCCTCCACCACCGCGCCGAGGCGCACGATGTCGCCGCGCGCACGGTGCTCACTAGCTCAACGCCGACGGCCAACGAGTGCACATTCCGCCGACCCGCTGCTGCCCACAGCCGAGCCGTGCGACGCGGCCTCTTCTCGGCGCGCGCGCGCGCGTGCGAGCTGCGGCCGAGCGCCGCGATGGCCGCGTCGGCCGTGCCGGGCACGAGCTGAACGTGTTGATGAGCGTCGCACTTACGACGGTCGCCGACCAGATCGCGAGCACGCACACATTGCGCCCGTCGCGTGCCTTGCCGGCGTCCGAGGCGCGCCGCCGGCGGTGGTGCACATGTGCGGCGGCGGAGAAGGCAAGGGCGCGCCGAGCCGCGTCGCCGTGCCCTGTGTTCGCAAGCGCCACGCGTGCGAGGCCATGAGTGAGCGATCTCGACGCGCCGTCGCGCCGCCGGCTTGTAACCAGCAGCGCGCGCGCTCGGCTCCGGCTGGCAGCAGCGCGCGCGTTCGGCTCCGGCTGCTGCCGGCGCACGGCGGCAACGAGAACGATGGCGGGTGCCGGGTGGGCACCGCGGCGCAGCCGCGTGGGCGCTGCAGCCGGCGCCGTCAAGCGGGAAAGAGCTGCCCCGCAGTGAGTGAGTGACCAAGAATCAGTGGAGCGACCGCTCAAGGCGGCTGGCTGTACTCAGCAGGTGATTCCGATGGAAGAAGGCATGGTGGCGAGCGGTGAGTTGGCGAGCATGGAGCCACCAGAAGGGGGTGCGCCGGCGAGCGCGGACGACCTGGACCACTTGTCGGCGCAGCAGCGCCGGCTGCTGCAGCGCAAGCTTGATAGCGAGGCGATAAGGCGACTCGACGCATCCGCCACGCCGATCAAGACATTCTCGCGCGCTGGCAGGCAGGTGCGCGTCTTCGACGAGCACCGGCTGCTTGCTGACCTGCCGGCGGGCTGGCTGCTCGAGCAGGTCGGCCGCCCAGGCAAGAGTCACGCGCTTCGCGCGTGCGACAATTTCTGGCTCGAGCCGAGCACTGACCGCCGCTTCGACTCGCTCCGAAAGGTGCGCGCGCACCTCGATCCGCACTCGGAGGAGGCGATGATCATTGCCGAGCGGAACCAGGACAACCTCGCGTGGCAGGGCGCGGACGTGCTCGACGTTGTCGAGCCAAAGCGGCAGAAGCTCATCAGCGATGACGAGGAGCTGGCGCTCGTGCTCGACGCCATTGTGTTCGAGGTCGAAGCGCTCCACTCGTACCGCCCGCCGCCCGCTGGCCGCAGCTCGCGTCACGCGCCAACGGCCGAGGAGATGGCGAGGCGCGTCGAAGCGACGATCGCCGAAGGCCCGAGCGCATTCCTCGCCTTTGCCCTCGCCCATCGCCACGAGGACGAGGGCAAGGCCGAGGACGAGCCGAGCGCCTCTGTGCGCGACGTGGCGCGCCGGCTCGCGTCGCGCTGGCGCGCCGCGCCGCTCGCGGCGCGCCGCGCGTTCGAGGCGCTCGCCGCGGCGGAGCGTGCGGAGACGGTGCGCAGCCTTGGTACCAAGTGTAAGAGCTCGGAGCGCGCGCAACGCCTCGAGGAGGCGCGCTGCCGGCTGTTCGCGCTGCGGCCGGATGACGTCGACGGCTTTGACGCGCTGTACGCGGCCGAGGCGCCCGGCGAGTGGGGCGTGGCGTTTGACTGAGCAGCCTGCGCGCGCGATGCTTCCCGGACGTGGCGTGAGACTGGCCGCGCGAAGCGCGGCAGCCCGGTGAGTGAATCTCCGGCTCAGAGTCAAGGGGCGCCAAGGGGGGGGGGGGGGGGGGGGGGGGGGGGGGGGCTGTCGTGGACGGGCGGCCGGGCTTGGCAGACTGTTCTGCCCGCCGCTTGAAGAACGGCATGAAATTGAGGGCGCTCAAGCGACGATGCTGCGGCCGGCCGCTTGAGCGCCGCGCCTCTCCGCCTGCGCGATGCGGAATGGCCGCAGCTCAGAGCCCAAGCTGCGAGCAGGAGCGGCGGCCGGCATCGGGTACGCCGCAGCTGCCGCGCCAGCGGCCAACGCCTGCTCGGCCGCCCCTTGCCGCGCAACGGCGGCTGACATCGCCGTCGGCTGCCGCGGCGGCCCCGCCTGCGCGCGCGGCATGACAGTCCGGCGCACCCGCGGCGGGTTGAGGAGGTCGACGACCGGCGGCGAGCACGAAGGCGAGGGCAGACCGCTACGCAGCGAACTGCCCGACAAGCCACGCGCGCGTCCTGGCGCGCGCCCGCGGTGCGCCAACGAGCTCGTCGTGTTGGCAGGCGGCTACATCGCCGCCGCCGCCCGCAGCTCGGCCATTTGCTCGCGCGCGAGGCCGAACGCGGCGTCGCACAACGGCTCCGCGCGCGGATCGTCTTGCGTCGCGAGGAAGTTGGCGAGCTCGCTCAGCTCCTGCGCGCCTCGGCGCAGCGCACCGCGGGGCGCGCCGCGCGCGCCGCGCGCGCGGGGCACGGCGCACGCTCAGCGCTCAGCGCGCGGTGGGCGTCGACCCACGATGCGCGGCTGGCGACAGGGGAACAACGCGCGCGCGCCTTCAGGTTTTGGATGCGAAGCCGATTGTTGATGAGCTGCTGCTGCTCCTTGTCGGGACGGGGCGGCCTGGGCGGCCTGAGCTGGCTGATGCAGTTGATCAAACGCTCCGAGACGGCGGCGTCGTCGCCTGTCCTGCCGTCGGGCGATGCTGCGCGAGACCGCGCGCGCTTGCGCAACGCCCCGCCCAACGATGCGCGTGGTCTGGTCGCCGAGGCAGCCTGCGGGTGCGGCGCGCTCTCCAGCCAGCTTGCGCCTTCCTCGTCGACCGAGGGGCTCGCGTCGGCCGCCGCGCCCGCCCGCCCGCCCGCCTCGCCGGCTGCGCCGACTGCAGCTCGATTGGCGCCACCGCCGACGTAAAACTCGGGTGGCATGTCTTTGCGGAACCAGCCCGGCACGTGAAGCCGGCCGTCGTTCAGCCCGACCTTCACCTTGAAGACGTAGAAGAGGTACACGTAGGGCAGCTCCCTGCAAAAGTTGAAGAACGCCGTCTCGTTCTGGCCGGACTGATTCCACTTACGTACCGGATCTGCGAGCTTGCCGCGCGCCGCGCTGTACTCAGCCTTGAGCCGATCGAGCGCGAGGCGAGAAAAGTCGCCGTTGATCTGCGCGTCGTACTTTTCGACCGCATCCTCCATCTGCTCCGGCTTTGGGCCTTCAACAATTACGCGCCGGTCGTAGAAGGCCGCGATGATCGGCGTCTTCCTGCGCGTCCGAGCGCGCAGCGCGCAGCATCGGACGCACGCAGGTGATGTGATGCAGCAAGTCAGAAGGGGCGCGGCACCCAAAAAACGCGCTGGCACGGGGTCGAGCGATGCACGGAGCACATCCTTTTGCGCACGCACTTGTCCTTCCACATGTTGCTGAACATTTTGTCGTCAAGCTCATTCCTCGTCGCATCGGCATACTTTGGGTCGAGACAGAGGAGCACAAAGCGCGCGACAGCATCGAGCATGCTCACCGGGCGCGCCAAGGCGCGCGGGAACGCCGCCAAGCCGTGCTTGAGCCACCCGTCCATGTCGACCTCGAGCCCGCCGTCGTCATCCTGACCACGGCCGGCGTCAAAGCGGGGCGGTAGGCAGCGATGGTCGGCACACGCCACAGGGGAGGGACGGGGCGGAGCAAGGGCGCACACGCGAGGATGGGGCAGCCGCAACATACGTCGGTCACCAAAGTGTGCGCAGAGAGCAGCGCGATGAGGTCGATCATGGCCCGCGGGTTGTTGAACTCGAACGAGCCGCCCGCCTGCTTGATCATTGCGCCGACGCGCTGCGCGAGGTCCGACGCGTTGGAGTTGTCGCCATACATGACGATCGGCAGGCGGCCGATGCCGCGCTCGTCGCCGTCACGGCCGTCGTCGTTGCGCGCGACGTCGCCGGGAGCCGCAAGATCGATCACGTCGTTCTCGATGAGTCCCACCGCATCGAGGTCGAGCAAGCCCATCGCCGCGCGGAACTGCGCGTAGACCACAAGGTACTTGGCGACTTTGTCCTTGGCGCACGCAGCGGTTGAGACGTGGTCAGCGGTCTTGAGCCCAGCGCTGCGCACGCGCCCCTGGCTGTCAGAGAACCACGCCTTCTTGTTGTGCGCGGTCTGCAGCAGCTTGATGCCGTTCTTCACGCACGCCGGCGCGTCCTCGTGCTCGTCGATCCAATTGATCGCCCTCTGGTACGGCGCGCCGCGCGTGTCGACCATGTCGACAGGCCGCACCGCGCCGCTGTGCGACGGCCGCGCCGCGTATTGAGACGTCGCGCCAGTGTCGGGCGCGGCGGACGCGTCGCCGCCGCTTTCCCGCGCGACGTCGGGCTCCATTCCAACGAAGAATGCACTCCCGAGCGGTTCTCACGTTTGCGATCTCGCGGGCGGATCTGGCAGCGGTGGCGCTGGCGCTGGCGCGGCGTCGGCGTCGGCGTCGGCACCGTGTGCGAGCTGTGTGAGCCGCTGCTGCGCGGCAACGTGGCGGGCGCGCGCGCCGGCTGCCCCGCCGCGCTCGACCACCACCTGCCCGACATGGTCCTCCACGGCATCGACTGCAAGTGCACGCCCACGCCCAGGTGGAATTACGACCGGCACACGACGCGCTACTTCCTCGTGCAGATCAGCAACCTGCAGCACGTGGCCGAGGGGCAGGCGCTGCTCTGCCGGCTCGCTCTGCCGAGCGGGCGGCCGTCTGGCGGCAGTTCACGCAGCGCGCGCGCGCGCGCGCCGCGGGCTTTGCGCGCGAGACGGCCAAGACCAACGCGGCGCAGCGGCGCGTGCGCACCGTCGGGCGCGGCGAGGAGTTCAGCGCGGAGGCGGACGAGGCGCGGCTTGGCGAGGCGCACAGCGCCAAGGTGCTCGGCGAGGGTGAGTTCCTCGCCTTCCACCGCGAGAGCGCGCAGGCGCGCGAGCGCGCCGCCGAGCACGTGTACGACGCGCCGGCGCGCCGGAAGGAGCGCTGGCGGCGCGACAGCGGCGGGCGGTCCAACGCGGCGCGCGTCGCCGAGGCGCTCATCGCGGCGCACTGCGTCGACGGCGTGACTCGCGACCGGCTGCTCGTGTGCGTGGGCAAGTGACTGCACGACCACCAGGGCGCACAGCCCAAGGGCGCGCCGCCCGCCTTCCAGGTGGGGCTGCTGCGCGAGCTGCGGTGGCGCGGCGTCGCGGCCGTCTTCGTGCCCGAGCCGTTCGGGCACGAAGACGGCCGCGCGACACCACAGCAGCTCGCGCAGCAGCCCCACCTGGAAGGTAAGGCCCGGCGCGACACCACGTCGACGCCTGAACGCTTTGCCCTCGTGCTCGCCTGGTGGGCTTGCGGCGAGGTATGGGAGCTCGAGGTGCGCATGGTGCACGGCGAGGGCGACGATGAGGGCGACGGCGACGACGATGGCGGCGGCGGCGGCGGCGGCGGCTGCGACGGCGGTGGCGACGACGGCGGCGGAGGCGGGCGCGGCGGTGTGGCTCGCGCCCGCACCCCCACCCGCAGCGCTCCCGGCGCCACTGTTGGCGGCGGCAGCGCTCGCGGAGCGAAGCGCGGCCGGCGTTGACGCACGGCCGAGCCGCGACGCTATGCGGGCTCCGCCTAGGTCGCGCGCGGCTGGCGACGCGTGCCGAGCGCGGCACGACCCTGCACGCCGCCGCCCACGGCCGAGCGCGCCGCGCCAGCCGGCCTTCAAGGCTTCAACCGCCGTTCGGATCACGGACGCACACTACGGCTCGTCGGCGCGCATCACCTGCGTCGGCGGCCACGGCGCCGTCTGCTCTGGCCTCGTCTCGAGCAGCGAGATGCACGATGTCATCATGGCATACAAAAGCACACAAACAGAAACAAGTGTGTTGCACACGTCAGTCGGGGAAGCCCGATGAGCTTGCTCGAGCGCACTTGACCTTGCTCTTCACCCGCGCTTCACCGCCCGGAGGCCCGCGCCTGTGTACATGCGCGCGCGCACGCGCTCGTGGATGAACGAGGTCAAATTCATGTACGCCGCCTCCCTGTGCGCAAAGGCCATGAAGAAATACCAGCCGAGCGTGGAGCCCGCGTTCAAAAAGAAGGTGACCGGCTCGATGAGGTCCCACCCAACGTCCCAGAACGTGAGGCGGAAAAGGAGAGCAAACTGCGCGGTGAGGGCCACGCCCGCCCCGACCATGATGCGCCGCGTAACAGCTCTCGCGCGCGCATCCAGCTCGCTCTCCACACGCCGGCTCCCATCGACACGGTCGGCCAGGCTGCCCGCTTGGCTGAGCAGCGTTGACGCTGTCGGCGTGAGCATGTGCGCGAGCACCTCGCGCGGCCGCACACAGACTGTCCTGTCCATGTGGAGCAGCGCGCCACTGCTCTGGAGGTCGTCGGCCAGGCGGTGCGCACGCGTGTGCGAGATTTCGAGCGATTCGCAGACCTGCACAAACTCGGCCCACGGAATCGTGAGCGGCTCGACGCTCGCGAGGCGCTCGCGCAGTCGCATGGCGTCCGACGCATAGAGCAACTCGTCGAGCGAGAGGGCGGGCGGCTGCGGCGGAAGGCGCGGTCTCGCGGAACTTCTCGATCCAGCCGCCGACAGCGCTCGGCACGCCGGTATGAGCGCCCAGCGTGCCGAGCGCGGCGCTCGCACCCGCAAGACGCGCGAAAAGGCACAGGCCATTTTTGGGGGGGGAGATTTTGAAGGTCCTTGGTGCAAAGAACTATATACTAACGAACTAACGTCGTTAGTATACTCACGAACTACATTCATAAGTATGGGTAATAAATCACGACGCTACAGGCGGGTCAGCAGGAGGGGCGTGCACGGGGCCGAGGCGTGACGTGCAAATGCGAGACCGTGACGCCCACAGTGGCCTGCAGGCTGCAACTCATCTCACCTCGCAGAAGGGCAACGCGAAGGAGTTCGCGGCAGCAGCGGTGCGTCACGTCTCACAGCGCCCTTCCGTCGCCCGGCACGGCGGCGGCGACACGCGCGTCCTCGCGCCGCGCGATGCGCATGAGCGCACGAAACCGCCCGATGCGCGCGCGAGCCGCGTGCCCGAGCGCCGCCATCGAGCGCGCCCATGCGCTGCTCACGTTGGCGTACATGACGCGGTCGGCCGTGAGCTTGCGCGTCGTCAGGAAGGCGCGCATGTCCCAGTCGAGCTCGCGCGCGCGCACGCGCGCGGGCTGTGCAAGCGCCGGCGAGCGTGGCACTTGCACGACGTCACCCTTGGCATTTGCCCGTGCCCTGGCCGCCGCACTCCCGTTGCGTGCGGCGGGCGCACCGAGCGCGTACCTGCGCTCGCGCAGGCCGATAATGTCGGCGAGGCGGAAGAAGAGCTCATCGAAGGCGCGGAGGGGCGCGACGAGGTCGAAGCGCGAGGCAAGCGCGTCGAGGAGCTCAGGCAGCCGCGCGTGCACGTCTGCCGGTGTCGTCCTGTACGGCGCGGGCAGCCGCGCGAACGGCACGGTGGTCGGCGCGCGCGCGCGCATGCTGAGCACGGGCTCGCCGAGAAGGAGCCTCGAGCTCGGGTTGTGCACGTGCTCCGAGCGCACCCATTCGCCAAAGTCGCGCCCGAACAGCTCGGGCGCGCTCGACTGCGTCGGCTGCACGAATTTATTATATGCAGCGGCGATGTGCTCGAGCGGCTCGCGCACGAGCGACGCGAGGACGAGCGGGCAGCCGCGCGTCTCCCACGCGGCGCGCAGCTTGCGCGTCGTGCCGAGCAGGAGCTCGAGATGGTCCCGCCGCGACGAGGCGAACGCGTTCGTCGGCAGCTCGACGAGAACTCGCCGCCGTTGCTTCGTCGGACCATCGGCGAGCTCACGCACGAGCTTGTCCCACGTGCACTGCTCACGCTCGCCAAACCAAGACGCGGGGCGCGGCGAGCAGCGGCCGAGAGGCAGCGCCGGCGCGATCCGCGCGCGCGCGGGCGAGCTGCGCTTGTGGAAGGCTACGCTCCCCATGCCAAACGTCTCGACGGACGCGAGCTGAGCAAAGTGGTCGCGCAGCGTCGTAAAGCCGCACGCTTCGATGTGGACAAATATCACAAGCCAGCACGACGGCGCGGCGCTCGCCGACGGGAGCAACGCCTGGAATCGGCCGTCGCCCACGCCGCTCGATTCCGGCATTGGCACTTTCGTTTTGGCGCGGTTTAAACTTTAAAAAGCACAGGACGCTTTGATCACGAGCGACAACTCTGCCTCTTGCCCAAAAAGCGTCCTGTGGTTGGGCGCGGCCGCGGCGTGACCGTAGGGCGCCGCGCGCCGCCATGGTGCGCGCGACGTTTCCACTCCCCGCGCCTTCGGAAATGTTCAAGCCGTGGACATTTGGGCTGCAGCGCGACGCGGCAGGCCCGAAGCAGCGCGTCTTTCTCGGTTGGCGCAGCCGAAGGCTTCCTCGACGACCGGCAAGGTGTGCGCCACGCGTTGGCGCAGATCGGCGCCGCCGTGCGCGCCACGCGCGCAACGTGCGTGAGCTCAGCGCTCACGCAGCAGGCCCCGTCTCCGCTCCGCAATGCTCGGCCCCGTGCGCACGCCGGCGGCCGGGCAGGCGCAGGACGGTTGCATTTTGCAAGGTCTCCACAATCATGACCACAGTGTCGCTTTGTCTCCGAGAGACTGAATGGGCGAGGGCACCGGTCACTCACTCGGGATTGGCCCTGTCCAGCACTCACCTGTCCAGCACTCACAGAACCATCGGGTCAGCGGCCCCGTCGTCCGCGCCGTCAACCTCATTCATGATGAGCTCGTACCGCGCCTGCAGCTTGCCCTGCTTGAGCGTCATGCGCACGTACTCGTCAAATTTGACGCAGCCGTCCGCGCCGGGCATCTTTGCGAGCAAGTAGCTCACACGCAAGCCGGAGCGCACCTGCGCACACGCACGCGTGCGCCAGCGGACGACAGAGGCGGGCGTGGGCACAGGGCGCGCGGTGGCGCAATGGCGCGGTGGCGCGGTGGGGAAGAGGGGGAGAGGGGATCGGCGCCGCGGCGGCGCACGAGTTCGTCGTGCCGCTCGATCTCCTGCTTGACGGCATTGTCCTTGAGCGTGCCGACGACGGTCTTGCGCAGCGGCTCGCACAGAGTGTCGAGGCTGCCGAGCAGTGCAGGCGTGCATGCCGGACGCACGGCCTGAGCCCGCGCGGTGTCGCGTGGTGTTGCGCGCGGTGTCGCGTGGTGTCGCGCGCGGCGTGCGGCACAGGCCGCGCGTCAGGCGCAAAACGGCTGCTCGCGTGCGCGCTCGCCCATCCGCCGCGTTGCCGTCGGGCGGGCCGCTCTATCGGGCGCGTGGCGCGCGCGCGTGCGCGCGCGCGCGCCATTTTGCAGAGGACGAGGTGGCAGAGAAGCTTGATGTCGTAATCGTCGGTCAGCCCGGCGGCAAGCCGCGCGATGAAGGCGCGTAGCTCGAGCCGCTCGGCGCACGAGTCGAGGATTGTGTCCATCGCTTCGTAGGCAGCCTTGCGCAACTCGAGGCCATCGTCGACGGTGTGCTTGAAGGGGCCGAGGTCGACCTGGTGCACCAGCTCGGCGCGCTTGGCCGTCTCCTCGTACAGGAGCGGCAGAATCGGCGGCAGACACTCGACCAGGTATGATGTCCGGTTGTGTGCGACGCAGGACAATGTGAGCAGCGTTGCATGGCGCACCTGCGCGCGCGCGCCCAGTTTCGTCGGGCGAGTGCGTCGGGACGAGGCGGGAGATGGCGGGGCGCGGGCCAAACGCGCAGGGGTAAGCGGCAAGTGCGCGCGGGCGTTTGGGCCGCGCGCGGCGGCCTGGCGTGAACGAGCCCTGGCGGGTCCGGCGCCAACGCGCAGCCGAGGCGAGCCCCGGCGGGTCCGGCGCCAACGTCCGGACGAGGCCGGAGGGCGCTCGCGCGCGGGTCGCACGCGCCGACGCGCGCAGTTGCTCGCTGCACGCGCCGGCTGGCGCGCGGCACGCCGGCGCCAGCGCGCGTGCCGCGCGCCCGCACCTTGAGGTCGGCGTCGGAGAGGAGCGCGAAAAAGTCGCCCATCGTGGCCGGGAGGACCGTGTCGAGCCCGGACGACGCGTCGACGATGGCGAAGCGGAGCGCGGTGACGGCAATCGCGCGCATCGGCGCGGCGTCGTGCCGCAGCCGCGCGTGCAGCTCGGGCAGCGCGGCGGCGGGCGCGGCGGCGAGCAGCTTTCCGAGGCATTCCGCAACGACGGTTTTGACGGAATCCTCGGGAGCGCTTTCTGTCTGCGCGAAGAGGAGGGGCAGGATCTGCGAGACGTGCGGCTGCAGCGCCGTGTCGTCCGCCGAGAGGATCAGCTCCTTGAGCGCGTGCAGCAGCAGGTAGTGGTGCGGCGCGTGCTGCGCCGACGCGATCTGTCCGATCAGCACCGGAAGGAATGTCCGGACCGCACCGGACGCGATGCAGCCGAGCGCGAACGCACCCGCTCCCTTGACCTCCTCGGCGGGCGAGTCGAAGGTGGCGGTGAGCGCGGAGAGCAGCGCGTCGCGCTGCGCCGACAGGTCCATCTGCCGGCCGATCTGCCCGAGGCAGTGCAGCGCGAGCAGCTGCGACTGCTGATCGCCATTGCCGATCCCCTTTTTAAAACGCTCGACCGTCTCCAGGCGTTGCGCGTCGGACGCGCCCTCGCAGAGCGCGGCGACGCAGAGCGCGATGGACGAGAGGCGCTGCTTCGACCCCGTCGCGGCCTCCGCCCCGCCCGCCACGCCGAGCAGCTGCGACAGGATCGTTTCAAAAGTGAGACCCGACGCGTTGGTGCGCACGAGCGCGCGAAGCAGCGCCTGCATCTGAGCGATGGCCGCGCTCTGCAGCAGCGGCGAGGCGAGCAGCGTGAGGACGGGCGGGAGCACGTGCTCCGACACGAGCGGGCCCACCACCTTGGCGTCCGCCTCGACAAGCGAGAGGCACAACGCGAGCGCGCTCGCCGCCAGTTGCATGTCCGCGTCGCTGAGCGTCGGCGCGAGCTCGCGCACGACCTCCGCCTTGTGCGCGGCGCTGAAGTGGCGAGCGTGGCGGGTGGTGAGCGCGTGGAGCGCAAGGAGCGAGGCGTGGCGCAGCGCGCGCGAGCTCTTGCGCAGGTAGGAGCACAGCTCGGTGAGCAGCTGAGCGACCGTTGGCCCGAGATCAAGGTTGAGGGGCGAAGTTGCGATCGCCTCGAAGGCGCGCACGGCGGTCAGGCGTGTGATCTCGTTGCGCAGGCGGTCGAGGAGGACGAGGAGGGCCGCGCCGAGGCGCTCGCCGAGCGCGTCGCCGACGTGCGCGATCATGAGCCCCATCGTGATGATTGAAGCCTCTTTCACCTCCTGGTCCTGGTCGAGCGCACCGAGCCGCGTGCTGACCGCCTCGTAGATGGGGGGCACGTACTCGCCGAGCGCGAGCGGCGAGGGCTCGGGCGGGTTGGGCCGGAGCGCGCGAGCGATCGACGCGCACACGCGCAGCGCCTCCGCGCACACTTTGTAATACCGGTCGGCAACGCATGCGAGCACAGCGGGCACGATCAACCTGGCAGCGCGCGCAGGGGCGCGGGCGCGGAGGCAGGGAAAATGGCGCGCGCACGCGCACACACACACGCATGAGCCGCGAGTCCGAAGCCGGCGGCGGGCAGGCGGAGCGCGCATCCCACGCATGTAACGGCTGCACGCAGCCGCAGCGCATGGCGGCGGTGCAGCGCCGGTTCGAACGGCCCGCGCGGCGGACGGCGGACGGCGGACGGCGGACGGTGGACGGCGGACGGCGGACGGCGGACGGTGTGATGCGCGCGCACTTGAGATGCTGGTGAAGGACGGTAGGCGGATGCGAGTCGATGACGAGGCGCAAGAACCCGAGGGCCTCGATGCGCAGCGCGGAGGTGGAGGCCTTGTCGCGCAGCGCGCGCTCGACTGGTGGCACGAGCGGACCAACGTGCGCGGCGAGCCCGCCGGGCAGCGCGCCCGCCAGCTCGCGCAGCAGCACGAAGACGCCGAAGCGAGTCTTCATCGAACGCTGCGCGAGCTGGCGGCGGAGCGCGCCGGTGATACGGCCAAGCTCGGCGCGCAAGAGAGGCAGCATGGCGGTCGCCGCAACCGGCGAGCCGCTCGCCTGGATGAGCAGCCGCGTGGTGGCGAACACGTCGGCCTTGACCGACTCCTCGCGCTCGGCGAAGCGCGCGAGCAGCGCGGGACAGAGCGACGCGAACATGTCCGGCACCGCGTCCGGCTTGGCGGAGATCAGCGCGGCGAGCAGCTTCGCGGCCGCGCGCCGCACCTTCCATGACGTGTCGTCGTCGTCGGAGTATTCGCCGCCGAGGTCGTCGTCGTCATCGGCGGCGCCGTCGTCTTCAAAGTCCATCGAATCGTCGCCGCCGCCGCCGCCGCCGCCGCCGCCGCCGCCGTCCGCGTCGTCGTCGTCGGCGTAGTTTGGGTCGAACTTGATGTACCCAAGCCCGAGGCCAAGGAGCTGCGTGATGAACGGAGCGATCTCGTCAGGGCAGCGCGCGACGAGTGCCTCGCTCGCCTGCAGGCAGTGCTCCGCCACCTCCATGCCCGCCTCGCCCTGCGCGGTTGAGCGCTCAGCGCAGCGCAGCAGCGGTTGCACGATTCGAGCGACGTGGCTACCCAGCCGAAAACCCGAGCCGCGGCCGAGCGCGCAGATGGCCTGGATGTAGGCGGTGAGCGTGGCGTTGGCACCGCCCGCCGCACCCGCCTCCACCTGCGCAAGCAGGTGATCCACCACCTCGGCGTACAGGCCCTCGGGCAGCGAGCCGCAGAGCGCACCGACGCACGCGACGGCGCGCTTTCGCACCGCCGCGCGCGACGACGCGAGCTCCGGGAGAAGCTTGGCCTTGATGGCGGGAAGGTCGGAGGTGACGAGCGACGGAAAGTGCTGCAGTACGTCGTGCAGAATCTCCAGGCAGCACACCGTCACCTCCATCGACGTAGACGAGATGCCGTCAAGGAGGCGCGGCGTGAGGCCCCTGACCGTCGTGCCCGCGGCCGACTGCGGCACCTCTGCGAGCACCGTCTTGAGGCCGATCGAGCTGATGTCGCGCTCCTCGTCCTTGCCCGTCTTCACCATCTGAAACAGCCGATCCACCATCTCCTCCACGTGCGCCGTCTGCACCTTGCGCACGAGCAGCGGTAGGCTGCGCGCCGGCGCACGCGCGCGCGCGGCCGCGCGCGCGCGCGGGCGTGGGCGCAGTGTGGTCGTAGTGCCAGTGAGCGGATCGCGAGGCGGACGACAGCGCGCACCGCGGCGGAGGCCGACGCGCGGTGCGCGCGCGCGCGGCGCGCGCACCACTTGACCGCCAGCCCCTGCACGTCGCCCGCGGCATCGGAGAGCAGCTTGATGCTCATCTGGCAGAGCTTGCGCTCCGACTCGCTATCCATCTTGAATGTTTCCTTCTGCAGCTCGACGAGCAAGTCGGAGGTGGCCATGTACCGAAAGTCCTTATCACGGCTCGCCATCCTGTCGAGGATCAGCGAGAGGCTCATGGCGGCGGGCTGTGACCTGACGCCCGGCGGCAGGCCGAGCCGAAGCGCGCGAGAGACGAGAGTCTTGTTTTCAATTTTTTCTTCTTTTTTCTTTTCTATGAGTCGTGCGGATCGTGCGACGTTGGGCAGCCATCTTGGCCTTGCGTGATGGTCCTCAGGCTCGTCGCGCCGCGAGCCGTGCGCTTGCGCGCTGACCCGCTCGCGCGCCGGCTCGCGCGCCTGGACGTGGAACATTGGACGCGCGGCATCATGCTCGTGCCGCCTCGCGCCGAAGCGTCGCATCCCCCGACGCCGGCATCCGCGCCGCGTGCATCGACGCCGGCGGAGCTGAGCGCGCTCGCGAGCACCGCCGCGCTGCTGCGCACGCCGCTGCTCGGCGTGCTCAGCGGCGTGCAGGCGCTGCCGATCGCAACTTTTGCGTCGCTCGGTGGCGGTGGTGTCTGCATCGCGCTCGAGGATGCCGCACTCGCCGTGACCGCGCCGAGCCACGGCCTGCCGCTCGCGTACGGCGAATCGGCGCTGCTTGCGCGGCTGCCGCGGGGGCTCGGCGCCTACCTCGCGCTGACGGGCTCGGTGCTCGGCGCGCACGAGCTGGTGCATGTTGGACTCGCGCGCGACCACCTGAACTCGCGCACCCTCACGCGCCTCACGGCCGCGCTCGCCGTCGCGGACGACCTCGATGTGCTTGGCGGGCTTGACGTGCCACCTGCGACCGCCATGGTCGCCGTCGGCGCGCACGCAATGTCGGCGTCGACGCCGTCGCCGGCGGAGCTGCGGCTCGAGCGGCGCGCGCGCGCGCGCGCGCTCGCGCTTCACTGCGCTATGTACGGCCAGGCGCACGAGGTCAGCACGCCGGATGGGATGGCGCCGCGTCTCGCCGAAATTGCACGCCTCTTCGATCTCGGCCCGCGCGACGCGGCGGGCGAGGTGGCCAAGCGCCTTGCGGGCGTGCCGGGTGAGTGGGCGGCGCGCGCGCTGCGCGCGATGGCCACCGCCTCTCCCCTCGGCCTCGAGCTCGCCGCCCGCCAGCTGCGCGCGGCAGCGGCGGCGCCGAGCCTGGGCGAATGCCTGCGCACGGAGGCGCGCGCGCACGCGGCCTTCGACGCGCACGTGACGGATGGCGCCGCGCTCGCCGACGAGCATGAGCGCGCCGCGACGCGCGGCTTTGGCCTGCAGCCGTGGCACGTGCCATTTGGCGCGTTCGCGCGGCTCGATGCGCCCGGCGCCGGCGCGGAGCCGGCAGGCTCGCCGTTTGCACTCGCGGCGCAGATCGAGGAGGGCGCGCGGCAGGCAGCGGCCACAGTTGACAGCTGGGCCCTCGAGGCGCGCTGATGTGCCGGGCACCCCTGTGCCGCCAGGTTGAAGACTGCAGATGCACGCTGCTTTGGAAGAGCGCAGCGTGCTCCGGGAATGGGGGGGGGGGGGGGGGGGGGGGGGGGGCACCACGCCTCACCCTGCCATCGTGTCACGATCAGTCTCACGAGCAACGCGGCCATTCATCTTGCGCTCAACCTCGCCCTCCCCTCTCATGAGGCCAATGAAGTCATCCCAGCCCGCCCACTCGGCAGCATAGACAACTTCGGGCTCGCGCGGGAGCGCGTACGCGCCAGGGCAGCGGTACTCTTTGTACTCGGCAGCGGAGGCAAAGCCAAAGCTGCGAGCGTACTCTCGCGCCTGCACAAACGACCACACCGGCTTGCGCGCACATGCGACGAGACGCGACGGCCTGAGCAGCGATGCGCGCGCAGCACCCAACGTAGGGCTGCGCGCCATCGAGCGCGCAGCACTCGGGGTCAGGCTGTGCGCCGCAGCGGCGACGACCGCCAGCCCGATCACCAGAGCGAGCGTGCGTCCGCCATGCGCCATCCCGGTTCTATTACTGCTTTACAGCTGCGAGGCGCCGTGGTCCCCGTCGGCGCGGCGCGCGCCGGCGCGGCCGTGCCGGCCGGCAGCTTCGGAACGCCGGCTGCCTTGACGGCGCCTGCCTTAGCCATCCAGGCTGCGCCCTCGCGCTCTGCTGGCCGCGCTCCGCGCGCCCCGCCGCCCCCGCCCATCGACTGCGCCGGCACCGCGAACAACGTACTTTTCGCCCCGGTCGGTGGGTTTGGGGGTGGCGGGGCGCGCGCGCACGGCCGCACGAGCGACGGCGGCGTGGCCTTCTCTACGACGAAACCTTCGCTTGCGACGGCTGCGCCCTCGCGCTCTGATGGCCGCGCTCCGCGCGCCCCGCCGCCCCTGCCCATCGACTGCGCCGGCACCGCGAACAACGTACTTTTCGCCCCGGTCGGTGGGTTTGGGGGTGGCGGGGCGCGCGCGCACGGCCGCACGAGCGACGGCGGCGTGGCCTTCTCTACGACGAAACCTTCGCTTGCGACGGCTGCGCCCTCGCGCTCTGCTGGCCGCGCTCCGCGCGCCCCGCCGCCCCTGCCCATCGACTGCGCCGGCACCGCGAACAACGTACTTTTCGCCCCGGTCGGTGGGTTTGGGGGTGGCGGGGCGCGCGCGCACGGCCGCACGAGCGACGGCGGCGTGGCCTTCTCTACGACGAAACCTTCGCTTGCGACGGCTGCGCCCTCGCGCTCTGATGGCCGCGCTCCGCGCGCCCCGCCGCCCCTGCCCATCGACTGCGCCGGCACCGCGAACAACGTACTTTTCGCCCCGGTCGGTGGGTTTGGGGGTGGCGGGGCGCGCGCGCACGGCCGCACGAGCGACGGCGGCGTGGCCTTCTCTACGACGAAACCTTCGCTTGCGACGGCTGCGCCCTCGCGCTCTGATGGCCGCGCTCCGCGCGCCCCGCCGCCCCTGCCCATCGACTGCGCCGGCACCGCGAACAACGTACTTTTCGCCCCGGTCGGTGGGTTTGGGGGTGGCGGGGCGCGCGCGCACGGCCGCACGAGCGACGGCGGCGTGGCCTTCTCTACGACGAAACCTTCGCTTGCGACGGCTGCGCCCTCGCGCTCTGCTGGCCGCGCTCCGCGCGCCCCGCCGCCCCTGCCCATCGACTGCGCCGGCACCGCGAACAACGTACTTTTCGCCCCGGTCGGTGGGTTTGGGGATGGCGGGGCGCGCGTGCGCGGCCACGCGGCCAGCATCGCGGCGCTTGCCACGCTGGCGGCGGGTGGCGGTACGCTTCGCGGCGGCGGCAGGGGGCTGCGACGCGGCGGGGAGGGCGGCGGCTCGCTGGCGGCGGGCGTCGCGCTCTGCAGCGGCGGCGGGCGGCTTGGCGACGTGGCAGGCGGCGGCTCGGGGGTGGCGGTCGTCGCCGACGATCTTCGGGCCTCGGCGTGCGCGTGCGCGTCGGCCGGTGGTGTGATTGACGGCGGCCACCGGAGCGGCGGCGCGCGGGCGGCGGCGCGCGGTGGCTAGGCGCGAGTGGGCCTTTGGGCCTGCTCCGCCTGGCGCCTCGCTGCGCACTTCCTGACCCCATCTGTTGACCCGTCGGAAAGCGTCGTTAGTATTACTGCTTTACCAGATACCCGGCTTAGATACTCCGTTCTCCGAAACGTTGGTTTGGAGCGTTCTCCGCGTCGGAGGTTCGTGCCGACGATACCCACCCGGTCTACGACGGGTCCATGAGCAACCACGATGCGAGCGGCGTGGCCCTCGCGCTTTTTGCGGCGGTCGCGGTCTCGTCCGATGGCGTGCTCGTTAAGCTGGCGGCAGAGGCTGGCGCGAGCGTGCCGATCATCGTGGCATTGAAGAGCTCGATGGCCGCGGTCACGCTCCTCGCGCTGCAACTCGCGTCCGAAGCGCTGCTCTCGCGCTCGAGCGGCAAGCGGTGTCAGCGCCCGACGGTCAGCCGGCTCGGCCTCCTGCACATCGTTATTGGCGGTGTCTTCTCCGCCATCCTCTTCTCCGGCTTTACCCTGGCCTTCTACCTCACGGCGTCGGCGAACGTGCTCGCGTTCACGGCGCTTGCTCCGATCTGGACGTCGGTGCTCACCAAGCCTGTGCTCGGTGAGCCTCTGCTCTGGCGCACGATCTGGGCCAACGTGGGCGCGCTCATAGGTACGTCCATTGTCGTCGCGGGCGTCGCGATCTCCGGCGAAGGCGCAGGCACCGAGCGCGCGCGGGACATCGGGCTCGACGTCGCGGGCATGGTGATTGCTTTCGTGACCGGCGTCGCGCAGGCGGCGTTCTTCACCGTGATCCGATCGGCGGGCGCGCGTGCGCCGGGCACGCCGATGGTGTATGCGTCGGTAGCGGGCATGTGCCTCGCCTCGCTCATCGGCCTCGCGCTCGTGCCCACGCTCCACCCACCGCTCGAGCCGCTGCTGCCATCGATCGAAGCGCTCGGCTTCATCGGGTTGAACGGATGCCTCTGCCTTGGCTTCGCGCTCTTCAGCGTGACGCTCGCCGTGCGGTTGACGCCGCCGGCCGAGGTCTCGCTCATCATGCAGCTCGAGGGCCTGCTCGGCCCCCTCTCCACCTTCCTCGTCCTTGGCGAGGTGCCATCCGTCTGGACGATCGGCGGCGGCTGCGTCGTGCTCGGCATGGTTGTGGTGCATGAGGGTTTGTCGCTCTTCGTGCCAGTGACGCGGGCGGAGCACGTTGCGCCGACAGCGGTCATGGCGATGGAGGAGGCCGTCGGAGCCGGCGCGGCCCGCGCGGAAGGGCAAGGGCGAAAGCAGATCGAATGACGCGTTCTAGCCGCGTCTTAAGGACGGCGTGAATTCAAAGCCGGTCCTCTCTTGAGGTGACAGGCGATGGCGCGGAGCGCGTGTATCGGACCTCGATGAGCGCGTGCACAGAGGATGGGCTCCTGGTGCTCGTTTCGCCAAGCTCGACCCGCGAGGCCGACCACCCGACGTTCACCGCGACAGTCGCTCGCGTGGACGGGCCGTCAGCCTCGCTTGTCGAGGTTGGCACGTGCGCCGTGCATCGTGCGTCGCCGCGCCGCGCCGCTGCCTGCCAGCGTGCACGCCGTGCGGCACGCACGCGCCCATCGAGCTCATCTCACCCGTGGCGATCGGCGCGCGATCGCGCGCGTGCGCGCAGCGTTCGCGTCGGTGGGCTCCATCCTGGATGCGTCGGTCGCCGCGCTCGAGCGCGTGCGCAGCCGGCTGCACGACGGCGCGGCGCGCGTGTTTGTGCTCTTCGCCGCGGCGCCGGCGGCGGCGGCTGGCGGGCTTCTCGACTTTGAGCTCGGGCACGTGCACGTACATGCGTGCGCATACCAACCAGTGGCCATGTTTAGCGCGCGTCTCTCGCTCGCGCTGCGCGCGCTCGCGTCAACTGACACGCTCGCGCGCGGCGGCGTGTGGCATGCCGCGCTCACGCACGGCCCGGCAGCGTGCGTGCACGACCTCGCAGCTGCCGATGACGCGGACGCCAGGCGAGGCTCGTCGCATGGCACGCTCTACTTTGCGTCAGTGGAGCCCGTGGCGGCGAGCGGCGATCGCCCGCGCGTTGGCGGACGCGCCGACATGTGCGGCGGCGCGGGCGAGGCGGACGACGCGGACGACGCGCGCGACGGGTTTGACCTGAGCGTGCGCGAGTTCCGCGGGCTCACGCCGTCTTCGCGCGTGCTGTGCACCTTCTCGCCGCAATGCTCCGCGGCAAGCGCAAGCGCGCCCTCGCGCGCCATCGCGCCGTCGATGGCGCTGCTCGCGCATCGCGCGCTCGCCTTGAGCGATGGTGACGGCTCGGCCACAGCGCGCCGAGGCGATCGTTTCGAGCTGCTGTGCGCGTATGACTTCGCAGACGAGGAGGAGGAGGAGGGGGAGGAGGATGAGGACTACACGGAGGGCGGCGAGCGGCTGCCTGCCGCGCAGACGAACGGTGGTGAGCACGATGGCCGCCCGCCTCACGATGGCCGCCCGCCTCACGATGGCCGCCCGCCTCACGATGGCCGCCCGCCTCGGCCAAGCCTGCCGGCATGGGCGAACGGCAACGTCGCTGCAGCGTGCGCCGACGCTCTCGCGCTGTGCGCCGGGCTCGAAGCTGGGCTCGCACCGCTGGCGCGCTGCGCGTGCCTCGTTCCGTGGCCGAGCCCATGCGCCGCGCGCGCGCGCGCGCGCGCGCGCGGGGTCGACGCTGTCGGCGTGCTCGCCCGAACGCTCATCTATGCGGGCGGAGGCTGGGAGCACGCGCTGCTGCTCGGGCTGTCGGACTGCTCGGTGCTGCTCGTCGGCGCGCCCGCGAGCCGCGGCGCGCGCGCCGAGGCGCTGTGCCGATACGGGCGTCTTGACGGCGTGCCTGCCATGGTTGGGTGGGTGCACTGGGCGCACATTCAGGCTGGCCCGCCCGGCGGAGGCGCTAGCGGTGTGCGGCGCGCCGGTGGATGCGGCGGCAGTGGCGGCGGCGGCGGCCCACGTGGCGTGCAGCACGGCGGGCCGGAGCGGCAAGAGCCGGTCGCGTGTGTGCTTTGCGTCGCGCCAGCTGCCGCGGCGAGCGATGGCGAGCGCGCGCCGCACGAAGGCGCGCACGCCGGCGCGCTCTCAGAGCTCGGCGTGCCGCGCGCGGCAGCGCCGACCGCGCTTTCCCTGCTGCGCCTCTTCGGCGACGGAGCCGACGGCGCGGCGGTGGACGACGACGCGCTGCCGAACGCGCGGCAGTGCACGGCCACAGCGTATGACGAGCCCGGCTGGACCCCAGGCGGGCGTCCGCTCCCAGCATCGTCCGCCGCGCGCGACCTTGCCAAGCCGGGCGCGCGCGCCGGCCCGCCGGTTGGCAGGTGTGCGCAAGTGGGCTCAGTGACGCTGTTCAGCGGCAGCTCGGTGCTCGCGCCGCCGCTCCTGGCTGACTGGCTCAAGCCGCACAGCTCAACCCTCCTCCTACTCCTCGCACGCACCGTTGCGCCGCGCGGCGCTCCGCCGGCCGGCGGCGCGCGCTCCACCCGCGCGGGGATCTCAGGCGCGGCGGCGTGCGGGCTGTGCTTGCGTGCAGACAGTGACATCGGCACACTGAGCGCATACGCGCACGGCGTGCACGGCGCGCACGGCGCCGAGGCGAGTGCGAGCGCACGCGCGCCCGGCCTTGCCTGCGCGCAATGCACCGGCGGAGGCGCGGAAGCGGCACGCGAGCGCGACGCCGCGCAGCACGGCGAGCGGACGGTCAGCACGCGCGGCTCGGCCGCGGCGGAGTGGGTGGTGTGCGATGCAGCGGCGGCCTTTGCGAATGAGCAGCGCTCGCGCGAGCCCGCCGAGGCTGGCGCGGATGAGGTGCGCGCCGGCGAGCCGGCCGCCGGCGCCGCATGCGGGAACGCCGCGCGCGTGGACGGCGTCGCGCTTTTAAACGGCGGCGCCGCGAGCGTGGCTGGCGCCGACGCGGCGCGGGCGCCGGCTTTGGCCACGTCGCACGCGCAGCGCTCGGCGCGGCTGGGCCAGCTGCGCTCGGCGCTGGTCGCGCGCGTGCGTGCCGGCTCCCTCGCGCTCCGCACGGCGGATGACGAGCGCAAAGGCGCAGAGCACGTAAGCGAGCTCGCCCTCGCCCTTTTAAAATACGACGGCGCAGCGCGCGACGCGTACGCGACGGCCGCGCGCACGCAATGGGCGGCGCGCGCCGGCCTCGTGCGACTGGCGCTGTCCGGGAGGTCCGGTGCGCCACCTTCCGCTCTCTCGCCGGCCGCGGAGCGGAGCGGCGCGCGGCCGGCGCCGACTGCGCTGGCTGGGTGCTCGTACGGCCCGTCGCTTTTGACTGGGCGAGGGCCGGCGCCGCGCGCGGGCGGGCTCGCGGGCGCGGGCGAGGCGGGCGACGGCACGAGCGCGCCAGCCGCGCCGCCTGGCAACTCGACAGGGTTGTGCGCCGAGGCGGCCGGGTGCGCGGCGGGGCGCGACGGCGGCGAAGCGGCGGGTGGCGCAGTGGACGGCGCGCTGCGCGTGCACGAGGCGGACGCCGCGGCCGTGCAGTTGAGGGCGAGCGGCGTGCACGCCCGTTTTGAAAACGGGCTGCTGCTTGTCGAGCTGCGCGTGCACGCGAGCTGGGCCGACACGGAGCAGCTGTTTGCGCCTGCACGCGCCGGCGAGCTCGATGCCGAGCTCGATGACGGAGCGGGTTGCGCGCCGCGTCCGCTTGAGGTCGGGGGCGGCGAACGAGCTCAACGCGAGCGCGCGCGCGTGCGCGAGCCACGCATTGTGCGCGTTGCGCTTGGCGCACTTGTGACGACGCGGCTCGACGCATGCGGCGGCGAGAGCGCGGCGAGCCGTCAGTTTACGCGCGCGCGCTTCTCCGCGCCGTCGGACGCGCTTAACGCCGAGGCCACCACGCCAGACGACCGACACGCGCCGCGCGCGCGCGACGCGGACGCCACCGGCGCCGTGCAGCGCGGTGTGCGGCGCGCGCACGATGGCGACGCAGAAAATGAGTGCGAGTCGGCGAGTGAGACGTTCCTACTCGCGTTGCCGCCGCGCGTCGCAGTGGACGGCGCGGCGCGCACCACGGGCGCGCGAGCGGCGAGCGCGACGGCGCTCGTCGCGGTGCGACTGCCTCTTGCCGCATATCGGTCGGCACGCCCACTTTGCGTGCAGCTCGTGGGTACGTGGTGCGACGAGGCGAGCGGTTTCGACGTGCCGCTGCCGCGCCACACGGCCGTCGGCGCGGCGGGCGGCGCGCCTTTGGCCACGACGCCACGCAAGCGCGTGCGCTGCGCGCAGCCGACGATAGCCGCCTCTCGCGGAGCCGCCGGCGCTCCCGCAACACCGCCACGCACGCACGCCGTCGCGCTCGCACTTCTGCGATTGGGCGTCACCGAGCTCGCACAAGCGTCGCGCACGCCCGACGGCTCGTGCGCCGCGCGCGCGCGCCCGTCGCTGCCGCTCCCCTCCGCCTACCGCGCGCGCCTCGAGCTGCTTCTGCTGCCCGGGCCGGCCATCGTGTCGTCGCGCGCGCCTCAGGAGCTTGGTACGCGAGCCGGCGTCGGCGGTGGCGAACGCAATGGCGGAGCGTGGGCGAGCGATCCCGATGACGCGCGCGCATGGCGGCTCGTCAACGCGCTGCCTCGCGCGATCGCCGACGCGCTGCAGCTCCACGTCGCGACTGCGGCCGAGGCCGAGGCGGAGACGGAGGTTGAGGGTCGAACTGACGCGCTTGCGCCGCACGATGGCGCGGCGAGCATGGATGCGGGCGACGCGTGCGGCGCGCTGCGCATGGTTGGGCATTCGGCCGGCACGGCGTGCACGCTCGCGCTCACCTGCCGGCCGCTCTCGCGCGCGCTTGCAATTTCGCTCGAGGCTCGAGGCGCGCGTGCGGACGAATGCGCACAGTATGCGCTCACGCGACTGCTGGCGCCGGGAGCTGGGCTGCCTGATGGCGTGGCCGTCGCGCTCGACCCGATGGGCGCGAGCGCGTGGCGCGCCTTCCGCGCCGCGTGTGCGGCGCTCAACGCCGAGGTGAGCGCCGCCGTTGGCGCGCTCGAGGCGCTCGACGCGCACCTCACGCCGCTTGCCGCGGGCGTGGAGGAGGCTGCGGAGCTCAACGGCAGCGGCGGATGGCGCGGCGCGCTCGTGCCGCACAATGCACGCGCAGTCGCCGCCGCCGCGCGCTCAGACGATGCCGTCATGCGGCTGGCGGCCCTGCACGACGCGTGGCGTCTGTAGCTGTCCACGAGCCACGAGGGGGGCGGGGAATCCGCGCCATCATGACCAATTCTTGGCAATTATTTTGATTTGACATTTCTGCCATCCGTCGAGGGGGCACGATGGTGAAGGTGGGCTGCAAAGCCTGCAGAATCTCCAAGGTCAAGTGCGACCTCGCGCACTGCGCGAGCAGGGTGTGCACACGCTGCGCCCGCCTCGGCCTCGCGTGCATTGAGAACCCGCCGAGCCGCCAGGGCAGGCCGCGCATCCCGGACACGACGAAGCGCCTCAGCCCGGCGGTGCGCGCGCTGCTCATCAAGCCGCCGCGCAGAGACGCGGACGCGAGCGGCGACGCGCTGCAGCCGCATGAGGCGAATGGCGCGCAAGCGGTGGGCGTATCTCCAGCAGTGCCGCAGCCGGGCGTGCAGCCCGGCGCTCTCACGCCCTTCGCGTGGGCGCCCGCAGACGGCGGAGGGGGCGAACTCGTGAGCGCGGGCGATCGGACGGTCTCGGGCATCTGCTCGACGTGGGAGCTTTTCTGCAGGCAGATGGCGGACGTAGCGTCCAAGCCACTCAAGCTCGAGATCGTCCGCCGCGCCTTTGCCATCGCGCGGCAGGCGCAAAATTGGGGTGCGCGCCGCGCGCGCGAGCGCGCGGCCGCTGGCGCGCGCGCGCCCACGCTCAACGGTGCGCCTCGGCCCACGCGCCCGGTGGTCGCGCCGTCTGTCGCGTGGCGCGCTTGCCGTGCGCGCCAGCCCTCACGAGCGAGGTGATGGAGGTCGCGCGCGCGCTCAAACTTTCGATGGACGATGCGGTGCTCGCGATGGCGCACGCCGCGACCGCCGCGGCAAACCAGCCCGCTGGCGAACCAGTCATGCCTGACTACATCCGTGAGTGGGACGGCCACTTGGGGGTGCCGGCGGTCACGACGGTGCAGTGGTACGGCCGCCACGCACTCCTACCCAACGTGGCGTTCCGCGCCTTTTGGGCGCAGGCGCACGATGGCGACATGACCCGCCTCGACGCGATCTCCGGTTTTAATCCGGCGGGCGACCCGCGCGTCGCCGACAGGGCGTGGCTGCAGATGATCGATACGGTGGCGATGCAGCGCGAGATGACGGCGGCGTTCGTGCGCATGCTCTCGCAGGTGCGCCCCGACACGCCCACCGCGCAGCACCTCGAGGGCACGCTCGACTGCACGATGCGCATGCGCCTGGGCAGCGGCCGCTTCTCCACGTACACGCAGCCCCGCCTACGCATGTATGTGAGCGACTCGGGACTCGTCTGCCTGCACTGCTGCGCGTGGCCCGGACTCACCGTCGCCGGCACGCGCCAGGAGCTCGCGCCGCCCGCGCCCGTCCTCGCCATCGCGCTCGCGCCGTATCCGGACATTACGCTCGCGCCGTACCCGTCCCGGCAGCCGCCGTGCCTCCCCTGCGTTGCGAACGCGGATGCGTGCGGCCCGGCGGAGGTTTCTCTCCCGCGCTCTAACTCGGCGTCGAACTCAGCCGACGCACATCGCGTCGAAGCCAACTCGCTGAGCGGTGCAACGAGCCCCGCCCTTTCCCCCCCCCCCCAGTCCGGCGCGCCGAGCGCTCCGCCCGGCGCGCAGCCAAGCGGGGCGGAGGCACCGGCAGTCTCAGAGCAGCTGCCGCCGCTGCACGCGCCGCCGCTGCACGCCTCGCCGTTCCCGGCCGTCGTGCAGGCCTCCGCCATGCCGGCCTACGCGACGGTGAACGCCTTCCCTCTCCACGGTTTCCCTGTCTCGCGCGCGTGGCCGCAGCCCGTCGCGGCCTTCCCAGCCGAGGCGACCGGCTTGCATGCGTCGCCTCGCGCGCCGAGCGCGGATGCTGACTTTGCGCAGCTCGCCGACAGTATGAATCTGCCGCTCACGATCGAGCAGCTGCTCGAGCTGTGCTCAGGCGACTTATGAGCTCCAGTCTGCGTCCGACAGCGGAAGTCCGGGCAGCAATACGTCGATGATCCGGACGGTCACTTCCGTCGCGCGGCGAGACTCGCCGCGGCCGCTTGCGCGTTGTACTGCACTTGAAGCCCGTGAAAGACGAGATAATGGAAGACGAGCACAAACTGGTCGCGCTCCTCGAGCGAGTCGAAGAGCAGCAGCAGCCGTCGCGCCGACGCGTCGAGCTCGTCCTCCGCGAGCTCAACGACCGGCTTGTCCCACGCTGGCACGCGCGCGTTGATCCCCGGCCTGACTGGCCACGTGACGAGGCTCCGCAGCACGAGCACACCGGGCGGGCGCACGACCACATGCTTCTTGGAGAGCACGCACGTGTACGACTCCAGCGGTAGCGCACTTCCACCGGCCGATGCGCTTGACTGTGCGTCGGTGCCGGACATGAGTCCGGCTGTCGTCCACAGCGACGCGGCAGTCGCCTGCGGCAGACTCTGCAGCTGTGCGTTGAGCGGCGGGACGCCGGCGCCGAGCGACGCGCAGAGCACCGGCATCTTGGCGTACTCCCAGCCGTGCGCGGACTTGACCGCCTCCTCGTCTGCCTCGGCCGGCAGCGCGGCCGCGTGGACGGCGCTCACGGCCGGCGTGCCGTAATTTGAAAGTCGAGCGCCTCCATCTCCCCCCGCGCCCGCGCCCGTGACGGAGTCGGCCGACGCTCGGCGCGCCTGGGCGCCAAGGCGCGCGCCGGGCGAGCCGCCGCCGTCGTCGGCGCGGTCGTCGCGCGCACGGAACGGCGTGCACAGCGCCTCGAGGCGGCAGTATGCATCGTCCGCCGAAAGCCTGTATCGAGGGCCAACGGCGCCGCCGATCGGGACGAGCGCACCGGACTCATGACGCCGCCACCACTGCACGGCGCACCCATCGGCGTAGTCGACGCGCGCGGGCGCGAGCTCAAGCGTGTCCCCGACGAGCGGCACGTCGATGCCGAGCGGCACGCCGTCGCACAGCACCTCTGGAGGCTCATACAGCAGCGGCGAGGGTGCGGAGAGCTCGTCGCGCGGGCCGCCCGCGCCGCGCGCGCCGCCCGCCGCCGTGCTCGCAGCAGCGACGGCGCGCTGCGCGCGCCTTCGGATCACGAGCTCGATCACGTCGCGGTGCCACGCGCTCGGTGCGATCAGCGCGAAGAGCTTGCCGTTCAGTCGGAGCAGGAAGCGGCACTGCGTGCCATCGTCCTCGTCGAGCGAGAAGCCCACCTCGGGCTCGCCCGCCGTCGCACCCTTGGCGGTCGTCTTCTCGACACGCCGCGCAAAGTTGCCCGCGCGCTGGACGAAACGGCTCTGCACAAGCGTCACTGCGGCGCGGCTCACCTGCAGCACGCAGCTCTTCGGCTCGCCGCCCGCGCTGCTGCTGCTGCTGCTCGCTTGGGTGACCAGGCCCCGCGTGGCCGCCGCGCCGGCGCCCGCCTTACCCACCCGCGCGGCGGACGGCGGCGGCGGCGACGACGGCGACGAGGCGCGTGGCTCGTCGGCCGGGGCAGATCGCGCGCGCGCTTCGAGGTGCCGCTGCCTGGCGAGCGCCGTCATCCCCTCGTCGAGCATGACGTCGAACGAGCCTGACTCGAGCATGAGTGCCGTCGCCACCGCGTCGCGCAGCGCCGGCGCCGTTACGACGACGGGCGTGTAGGCTGTAACGGTCGCGCCAATCCCGCCCATATTGTTCGAAGTGAGCGTGCACGTCGCGCCGAGCACGCTGTTGATGTCTGCCGAGACGAGCACGCGACTCGAGCTACCGCCTGCCGCAGCGCGCGCCGACGCGCCGCGCGCGGCGGCGACGCCGAGGGGCGGCGGAAGCTCGCCGGTGCCAAAGTGCGAGTAACGACGCCACGTGACTTGCGTGATGTTGAGCGAGACGAGGCGCCGATCGTTGACGCCGTGCCCGTACCGATCGAGCGTGATCAGCGGGCGCACTGTCGCACCGCTCTCGCAGACGCCGTTCATCGCGACAAGCGGCGTGGGCGGCGCGCATTTGACAATGTCGACCGTCGACGAGATGAACGGGATCACCAAACGCAACGCCTGCAGGGGTAACGTAACGCAGGGGTAACGTAGCGCAGGGGTAACGTAACGCAGGCGCGGCCGCAGGCGCAAACTGAGCGTCGCGCGCACGCGCGCGCGATTGCATGTGTCGCGCGGCGCGCGGCGCGCGCGCCCACGCCCGCGCTGTGCGCGCCCACGCTGAGCGCGCCCGCGCTGAGCGCGCCCACGCTGTGCGCGTACGCGCTCGTCCTCCCGGAGCAGCCAGTGCATCGCCTCAGGACTGACGCCCGACGGCACGCGCTCGGCGACCTCGGAGACGTGGATGATCTCGCCCGTGTCCAGGTTGCGCACCATCTCAAAGGCGATTCGGTCGTGCTGCGCGCTCGAGCCGCCGGCCGTGCTATCCGGCTCGATGCTCGCGCCTGCGCCACCCGCCACCTCGCGCGCCGTCACGTTGCGGCGGAAGTCGACGAGCACGTGCTCGACGGGGATGACGATCGTGAGCGTCTCGAGCGCGTACGCCGGCTTCTCCTCCTCCTCACCGGCGTCGGCCGCCGCCTCGTCCTCGAGCTGCGCGAGCAGCGCGCGGTTGGCACCGGTGCGGCGCGCGTGCTCGGCAAGGGACGGAAGGTGCCTGAACGTGGCGGCGTAGGAGCGGAAGTCGGCGTGCGTGTAGCAGACGCCCAAGTCGGTCGCGCGCGTGACGAGCGCGCCCACCTCCACACGCTCGGGCACCTGCACGACCACGTTGCGCGTGAAGAAGCGCTTCGCCTGCGCGCGCGCGGCCGCTGTATGTGCGGCGGAGAGCTGAGGCGGTGGCCGCGTGCCCGCCGGCGACTTCTTCTTGAGGCTGAAGAGGCCGAGGCGCGGCGTGAGGCGGCCAGGCGCCGGTTCGACCACCCTGCTCGCCGCCGACCTGCCGCCGCGCTGCGCCTCCTGCTCGGCCGGCGCGGCGACGTAGCTCGCCATCACGAGCACCGACAGCCGGTCGCCCGGATGGACTGTCAGTGCCGTGGACGCGAGGAGCTCGGCGGGCCAGTAGAGCGCAATGCGCTGCTCGCGCGAGCCAGGCCCCTGCGACGTGAACCTGCGCGCCTTTTCACCCGCCGCGACAGCCTTGGGCTGCGGCGTCGTGAACGGCTGCGGCACGCGCTCCGCGTACACCGACTGGAGGTTGATCCCGTTGAGCGTCCAGCTGACGCTCCAGACGACCTGCCGCGGGTCCATAACGACGGCAGGCTCGGCTTGCGCATCTGCGCGGAGCGATTCGTCGCGCTGCACCGGGAGGCGATTCCCGTCCTGCTTCCCCATGGGTCGGGCTACTCCCTTTTTCCTTCCATCATCATTGGGCCTCTCCCAAGGAAAAAATATACTAACGACGCTTACAGGCGGGTCAGCAGGAGGGGCGCGCACGGGGCCGAGGCTGGACAAACGGAGCGAGCGAAAGGGCGCACGCAACATCAGGCCGAAATCAGGAAAAATAAAATAAAACAAAGAACTACGTATAGATGGTCAAGCCAAATCCGATCAGGGGCACGATCGCGCCCCGAGTGCAGCGCGGGCCGTTCGGAAGGACGTCCTTGTGAGGGAGCTCTTCGCGTTTGGCGAGCGGGGGAGCACGACGCGCAGCGTTGCTGCGGCGGCGTGCGGGCGGCGAGCAGCGGTCGGGCTGCTCGCGACGAGGCCGGAGCAGACGGCGCCGTGGCCGCCGGCGCAGGTGACGCGCGCCGACGAGCCGTAGCGAGCGTCCGTGATCCGCACGGCGGTTGGAGCGGGCCGGCTGGTGCGGCGCGCTCGGCCACGGGTGGCGGCGTGCACGGTCGTGCCGCGCGCGGCACGCGTCGCCAGCCGCGCGCGACCTGGGCAGAGCCCGCAAAGCGTCGACCGCTGCGCGGCTCGGCCGTGCGTCAACGCCGGCCGCGCTTCGGCCCGCGCGCGCTGCCGCCGCCGGCACTGGCGCTGGCAGCTCCGCGGGCGGGGGTGCGGGCGCGAGAGCCGCCGCCGCCACCGCCGCCGCGCCCGCCGCCGTCGTCGCCACCGCCGTCGCCGCCGCCGCCTCCCCCGCCGTCATCGTCGTCGTCGCCGCCGCCGCCTCCGTCGCCGTCGCCGTCGCCGTCGCCCTCGCCGCCGCCGCCGTCGCCGCTGCCATCGTCGTCGTCGTCGTCGTCGCCCTCGTCGTCGCCCTCGTCGTCGCCGTCGCACTCGTCGTCGCAGTCGTCGCCCTCGCCGTGCACCATGCGCTCCTCACGCTCCCACACCTCGCCGCGCGCCCACCAGGCGAGCACGAGGGCAAAGCGCTCAGGCGTCGACGTGGTGTCGCGCCCGGCCGCGTGCGCCGCCATGTCGTGCACGTCGTAGAAGATGTTGCGCGCGGCGTTGTAGTCGCGGTGCACGGGCTTCTTGCCGCCGTTGCACGCCGGGCAGATGACGAGCGCGTGCACCGTGCGCGTGCCGCCCTTTGCCACGGGCAGGCGCGGGTTCTGCGCGAGCTCCGCGCCGCAGCGCTGCAGCCTGCCGCCCTTGGCGAGCCGCGGCATCGAGCAGTGCATCGACGTGTACGGCTCGGGCACGAAGACGGCCGCGACGCCGCGCCGCCGCAGCTCGCGCAGCAGCCCCACCTGGAAGGCGGGCGGCGCGCCCTTGGGCTGCGCGCCCTTGTGGTCGCGCAGCCACTTGCCCACGCACACGAGCAGCCGGTCGCGCGTCACGCCGTCGACACAGTGCGCCGCGATGAGCGCCTCGGCGACGCGCGCCGCGTTGGACCGCCCGCCGCTGTCGCGCCGCCAGCGCTCCTTCCGGCGCGCCGGCGCGTCGTACACGTGCTCGGCGGCGCGCTCGCGCACCCGCGCGCTCTCGCGGTGGAAGGCGATGTATTTGCCCGCGTCGAGCACCTTGGCGCTGTGCGCCTCGCCAAGCCGCGCCTCGTCCGCCTCCACGCTGAACTCCTCGCCGCGCCCGTCGGTGCGCACGCGCCGCCGCGCCGCGTTGGTCTTGGCCGTCTCGCGCGCAAAGCCCGCGGCGCGCGCGCGCGCGCGCTGCGTGAACTGCCGCCAGACGGCCGCCCGCCCGACGTGCGCAGAGTAGGTGGTGATGTTGCCCATGTTCGGGTCGGCCGCGACGACGACCGCCGCCTCGACGTCGATCGCCCGCCGCAGCTCGGAGCCGAGCGCGACGGCGATGCGCCCGTCCGGCCGGCGCCAGCGGTGCAGGACGCCCGAGCCGCCGGCCGGCGCCTGCGCCTTCGGCACGAGGACGGTCCCGACGGCGTGCACGGCGACGCCATCTGTCACCACCGACTTGACGGGCTGCCGGCCCGGGAGCGGCACGCGCGGCAGCGGCGCGAGGCCAACCCACGAGCGCCGCGCGTGCCACGGCAGATCGGCCGGCGGCCGCTCGCGCCCGGCGTAGTCGAAGACGCGGTTGGAGATGTCGAAGCGCGTCGCAAAGACCGCGTACCTGACGCGCACGTCCGACATCGGCGGGGTGTTGCCGTTTGTGCCTGTCCACTTGATCGGCTCGCCATCGTGGTCGCGCAGGTCCAGCGCCTTGAGCCGCGCGCGCAGCTCCTTGCGCTCGTCATCCGAAAGCGTCACCCAGATGGCGCTCGCGGCGAGGCGCACGTTGCGCGGCACCTGCGCGCAGCGCGCGGCGCGCGAGCGCGCGGGCGCGTGACCAACCTGGCCGCGGGGCGGCGCGCACGGCGGCGGCGCGCGCGCTTGGGCGCTCGGCGGCGGCAGCGGCAGCCACGCCTCGCGCGCACATTGTGCGTGCGCAGCGGCGCCACATTGTACCGCGGCGGCCGTCCGGTCAGCTGCGTGTGGATGTGCGCGAGCCGGCAGAGCAGCGCCTGCCCCTCGGCCACGTGCTGCAGGGTGCGGATCTGCACGAGGAAGTAGCGCGTCGTGTGCCGGTCGTAGTTCCACCTTTTCGTGGGCGTGCACTTGTAGTCGATCTTGTGGAGGACCATGTCGGGCAGGTGGCGGTCGAGCGCGGCGGGGCAGCCGACGCGCGCGCCCTCCACGTCGCCGCGCAGCAGCCGCTCGCACAGCTCGCGCACGCGCGCGTTTCGCTGCATCTCGGGCAGCGCGACGAGCGCCTCGTCGCGCTCGACTGCCGCGCGGACGACGTCGCGGAGCAGCCCGTTCACGACGCGCGATGGATGCATCAGGCACGCGGTGGACACCTGCGTCGCCTCCGCCTCGAGGATCTCCGTGAGGCCCACCGCGCAGACGGGCTGGACGCCCTCGGCCATCTCGCCGACGGCGCGCGCCGTCGCCGCCTTGGTCTGCGCGGCGGCTTGCTCGGCGGGCTTGCCTCGGGGCGCTGCACCGTACGTGCTCTCGTCCTTGTGCCAGCCGATGGCCGAGAAGATCGCACGGACGGTTCCCTTGTCCATCGTGGTCGACGTGTGCACGCTGGTCGACGGGCCGCCCGACGCCGCGCCGACGGCCTGCGCGCTCGCCACCGCAGCCTCGTCGCGCACCACCTTGTTGATGACGCGGTACGCCTGTGTCGTGAGCCTGTGCACGGCCGCCGCGATGCGCCGCAGCTCCTTCCGCGCACCGGGCTGCGCCGTCACCGCCTGCGGCCCCGCGTTGAGCGTCGAGCGCTTGACCACGAAGCCCGGGAGCACGCTGACGCGCGTGCGCGCCGTCGCGCCGCCGGCGGCGCGCGCGCTCGGCGCAGCGGGCTCGTCCACGCGCGCGCGCTCGACGCCGCGCGCGCGGGGAACGCTCGGCGCGCGCGCGCCCGCGGCGTCGCGCGCGCTCGCGGCGGCACCCGCCGCGGCGCGCTTGCCCGCGGCGCCCGACTCGCCGTGCGCGCGAAGCGGCGCCGACGCCAATGCCGACGCCGCGCCCGCGCCGCCGCTGCCGCTGCCCGATACGCCCGCGCGCCGCTTCTGCTCGTCGCGCGTCTTGCGGAAGTGGGCGACGAGGTCGCTGCTCACGTTGGCCTCAGGCTCCCACGTGTCGGCGCTCTCGTCGTAGCCCCGCCACCTGATCCGGAACTGGAACGTCACCTTCTTGCCCGCCTTGCGGCGCTCGTCGACGACCGCCTCGACCTCGTACGTGCGCGCCTCCTCGTCGACGCTCGCGCCCGCCGCGCTCGCGCCCGTGTCCGGCCACCCAGCGACCGTGCCGCCCAGCCTCTCGGCGGCCGCGCGCAGCTGCCGCTCGCGCTGGGCGGCCGCGGCGCCTCGCGCGACCAGCGCGGGCAGCATGCCCGCGCCGCCCGCGAGGCCGTGCGCGCCGACGCTGGCGGTCATCAGCGCGTCGAGGCACGCGAACGTTGCGAGCGCACGCGCGCCATCGTCGCCGCCGCGCGGCTGCGAGCGCACGACGGGCGATGGCCGCGGCTCCCCCTCGGCCGCGAGCAGCGGCCAGATCGCACTGGCCAGCGCGACGGCATGCGCGCCGACCGCGACGGCCACGTCCGCGTCGAGCGGCGCAAAGTCGTAGCGCACGAGCGCGGCCGGGCGCGAGTCGTCCGTCGGCCGGTCGGCGACGAGCAGCCCGACCGGGCGCGGCGGCTCGCCGGACGGCGCGGCGACGGGCACGCAGAGGAGCACGACGAGCAGGCGCGGCGTGCCGCCGAGCAGCGCGCGCGCGGCATCCGCCCCGTCGGCTCCGCCGCGCGCGGCCGCGGCGAGCAGCTCGGCCGCGCGCGTCGGGCCCAGCGCCGTGCGCGCGTCCTTGCGCGCGCGTGCGCGGGCCGTGTACGCGGCGCAGGCGTCGTCGAGCACCGCCGCGCTGGGCGCGGTGCCAGTCGTCGCCCACGCGCGCAGCGCGTCGCGCACCCGCGTGACGATCGCCTGGTCGACCGCCGCCTCGCCGGCAGCGTGCGCCGGCGCGCACGCCGGCGGTGCGGCGGCAGGCGCGAGCGCGGGCGCGCCGTCGGCGCCGTCAACGCCGACGGCGCCGTCGGCGCGCCGCCACGCGAGCTTCGCCTCGATCTGCTGCCGGACGGCGTGGCAGTGCCGGTCGATGCCGCGCGCGTCGTCGAGCGCGGCCAGCGCGTCCTCAGCGGCGGGACGGCCGCTCGCGTCCGCGACGGCCTGCAGGCAGAGCAGCGCGGCCGCACGCGCGTTGCACGCGCTCTGCGGCTCGGGCGCGAGCGCGAGCTCGAGCTCGAGCGGCGACGCGCCTCGCGCCGCGGCGATCGCGTCCATCAGCACGTCCAACCGCTGCACCAGCGCCCTGTGCGCGTCGCGCGGCGCGCCCGTCGACGGCGCGCGCGAGCGCGTCGCCAGGAGCCCGAGCGCGCGCGCCGGCGCGCCCGCCGGCGTGTGCAGCACGAGCAGCGCCGCGCCCGCCAAGCTCGCGTTGCGCGTGACGAGCGCGAAGATGCGCGTCGCCTCGTGCGCGCCCACCGACGCCCAGATCGCAGCGCGATCGGCGTCCGTCTGCGCGTCGCACAGGTCGCGCACGTCGTCCGGCGCGAGCAGCGCGCCGCCGCCGGCGGAGCGCGCGACGATCGCCCGCGCCTCCGCCACGAAGACGGCCTGCGGCAGGTCGGCGTGGCGCGCGTCGACGATGGCGCGCGTCGCGTGCACGCCGAGCTCCACGCCGCGGTAGAAGGCGCGCGCGTTGGCCGCGCGCGCGTGCGCCGGCCGTCCGTCCGCGTTGCGCCTCGCGCGCGCCTGCTTGCTCGTGCGCGCGAGGCCGTCGCGTGGCGGTGGCGGCAGCGTGGCGAGGAAGCGCGCGGCGGGCGGCGGCGCGCGCACGCCGCGCTGCCGCCGTGCGATGGCCGCGAGCCGCCGGCCCGCCGCGCTGCCGCCCGCGCCGACGTGCTGCCGGCGGCCGAGCGCCGCCGGTGGCGGCGGCGGCGGCGGCGCGGCGGCGGGCGGCGGCGCGACGGCGGGCGGCGGCGCGGCGGCGGGCGGCGGCGCGGCGGTGGGCGGCGGCGCGGCGGCGGGCGGCAGCGGCGGCGGCGCGGCGGCGACGGCAGCACCAGTCGGCTTGTCCGCCCACGCACCCGAGACGCTGTCCCAGGCCTTGCCCGGTGGCGCGCGCCCACGCGGCCGCGGGTGGCGGGCTCGAGCGGCGGGGGGCGGGCGGCCGGCGCGCCAGTCGAAGACAGGTGCAACCGTGGCGGCAGGCGCCGAGTGCAGCGCGTCGGTCACAGAGCGCGTGGTGCGCGCGGCGACCGTGGCGCGCATGGCGGGCGGGCGGTGAGCAGCGCCCGCCGGCGCGCCGGCGGGCGCGGCAGCCGGCGCGCCGGCGGGCGCGGCCGCCTCGAGCCCGGCGGAGGCGCCGCGCTTGCGCTTGCGCGTGCCGCCGCGCGTGCGCCTGCGCGCGCGCCCGCCGCGCGCCCGTGCGGCCTGCGCGTCGCCAGCCGCGTCGCCGGCCGCGTCGCCGCGCCGCACGTAGACGATCGCGAACGCCTCCTCGCCGGTCCCGTCGACGCCGCCGCGCGCGCGGCGTAGGACCGACCGCCACTGCAGCCGCCGCGCGCGGCCGGGCTCGCACGCAAACCAGCGCCCACCGCGCCTGACGACGGCCACAAAGTCGTCGTCGCGCCGCCCGCGCCGGCGCGTGCGCAGCAGCACGCACTGCACGTCGAGCCAGCCCTCGTGCCAGTCGGCCGTGCTGGGGGCGACGCGAATCGACTGCGGGAGCTCGACGCCAAAGCCGGCGAGGCGCACGATGTGCGCGACGATGACGCTCGAAATGGCGGGGGCGCTCGACGGGTCGTCCGCTGCAGCGAGCACCGCCTCGCCCCAGTGCTCACGCGTGACGCAATCCGCGTCCTCGACGTGCACGTGCGCCACGCTCGCGCCGAGCTGGTGCAGCAACGCGCAGATGTCGGCGTCGACCGTCCTCTCCTCCTCGGCCGCCTCGGCCGTGCCGCGGGCGGCGGCGTCGCCCGCCGGCTGCCCGAGGTACGCGATCGCCCGCTCGACGGCCGCGCCCTCCGCACGCGCTGCGCTGTCGATCGCCGCATTGCCGACGGGCGCGCGCAGCGCCGCGATCGCGTCTTGCAACGCCGTCGCGTCGCCCGTCGCCGCCGCCGCCGTCACCGCCGCCGCGCTCGCGGTGCCGTGCGCGACGGCGTGCAGCGCGGCGGCGCGCGCGGCGGGGATGCGCCCGTCCAGCGCGAGCACGAGCGGCGGCCCGGCCGGCGTCTGCTGCCGCCGGTGCCGCCGGCTCGCAGCCGGGTGGTCGGCGCGCGCGCGCTCGAGCCGCGCGCGCCGCTCGACGACGCGCGCCCAGAAGGCCTGCACCCTCGGCTGCGCGAATGCAAGCCAGCCGGCGCCGCGCGTCACGACGTGCACGACGATCCGGTCCTCGTGCCTGAGGTACTGCACGTAGAGCGCTTTGCTCACGCCGAGGACGTGCATGCCGAGCTGCAGCTGATCGCGGTGCGGCTGCGGCGGCCCGTCCTCGTGCGCCGTGGCGCCCGCCTTGGTGAGCGTCTTCACCTCGACGAGGACCTGCTCGTTGTTTTCGGGGAGGATGGCGAGCCCGTCCGGCGAGAAGGCGAACGGCGCGCTCTTGTCGTGCGGGTCCGCACGCACCATCGGCAGGTTGCACACGACGGTGATGCCGTACGCGGCCGCCAGCTTGCGCAGCGCGACGGCCTCGCCGAGGATGCCCGCGGTCGTCGCCTTGGTCCGCACCTCGCGCCGCCGCCGGTGCACGTACTCGTCGGTGAGCGTCTCGTGCGCGACGCCGGCGTTGTCGTTCACGACGTCGCCAACCTTGCTGCCCGTGACCTCCTCCCATCGCTCGTCGTGCCAGCGCGGGCTGCGCTGCGCGGGCGCGCCCGCGCCGACGGCGTCGAGCACGCGGCGCAGCGCTGTGCCGTCGGGCGCAGCAGGCACGCGCGCGCGGTCCTGGGCCTCGCGAGCGTCGAGGACGCAGCCCGTAGTGGAATGTTGGGGTAGGTCGAGCTTGCTCGCCTCGCCGTAGCGGCTCTCCAGCTGGCGCGGTGCGTCGGCAGGGCCGCCGTCCGTGCGCGCACCCGACGCGCCCGCCAGTGCACGGGGCGCAGCGTCCGAGGCGCCCGCCGCGCCCGCGCCGCCGCCAATCGCGCCAGCGCACGCGCGCGCCGCGACCTGCGGACGGCCAGCCGCAGGGACCTCGTCCGCTCGGCCGGCCGCTGCGTCGGCCGTCCGCTTGGCCACCTCGCGCACGTCTCCGAGCGCGAGCGTGGCTGGCGCCGTCCAGCTCCCGTTGCGTTTGTCCCAAAATTTGAGCAGCCCGCCAAGGAAGGGCGTGCCCGTCGGGCGGTCCTCGGGCACCTCCGCCAGGATCGCGTCGACGCGCAGCGCGGCCGCCACATCGCAGAACGCGCGCGCGGCGCGCGCCATCCGCTCGGCGCGCGCGCCGCCGTCGTCCGCCGCGCGGCGGATGGCGTGGCTCACGTGCGCGACGCGGAGCGAGACGACGGCGTGCGCCGGCGCGTCGGCGCCCGTGCCGAGCGTGTGCCGCCGGATGGCCAGCTGCCCATCGCCCATGCGCGGCGGCAGCGACGCGCACGCCGCGACGGTCGTCGTGCCGGCCGCGCTGTCGCACAGCCAGCTCGCCTCGCCGCCGCCCGCAAACTCAAAGGTCGCGAAGCCCTCGCGGCCGAAAAGCGCGACGAAGTGGTCGAGCACCGCCTTGTTGATCGCGCGCGCCGCCGGCCGCGTCGATGCGCCGCGGGCAGCGCCACCCGCCGCGCCGCGCGCATCGCTGCACGTCGCAGGGCAGGTGCAGCCGGACGCGCGCACGCCGTCCGACCGCGTCCGCGGCAGCTCGAGCTCGCGCACCTTGGGGCAGAACCAGAGCGGGTTGGACGCCTCGAGGCACAGCACGACGAGCCGCCCGTCCGTGCCGGCCAGCGCGCGCGCGTCGCGCAGCAGCTCGACGGCGAGCTCGGACGTCGCCGCGTGCACCGCCGGCTCGCCCGTCGCGCGGTCGGGCGGGAAGAGGCCGCCGCCGACGAGCGGGCTGGGGCAGCGGCCGAGCATTACGAGCAGCGGCGGCGGCGGCGTCTGCGGCGCCTGCTGCCCGACCGCAGCCGCCGTCAGCCCGGCCAGGTCGGAGCTCGTGCGGAGGGCCTTGAGCGCGACGCGCGAGCCGGTGCCCGCCTGCTCGGAAAACGTGGCGAGCATGGCGCACGTGCTCGCCCTCGCGCCGCACTGCCAGCTGACGCGCGCGAGGAGGCCTTCCAGCGTGTCGTTTTCGCGCGGCCGCGTGACCGCGTCGAGCGCCGCCGGGCCGAGCTGGAGGCTGCCGGGCGTGACGCACAGCACCGCCTCGTGGTAGGCGCGCAGCAGCTCCCTCGGCAGCTGCTCGGCGGGCGTCGCCGCCTGCTCGCCCACCCACCGTACACCGTGGCCGCCGTCGCCCGCGCCCGCGAGCCGGACCGCCGGCCCGCCCGTGATCGCCGAGGTCGGTGGCGTGCCGAGCGCGTCGACGAGCGCGCGCACGGGCGCGACACGCCTGCGCGCAGCGTCCGCGCCGACGGCGAGCGCGGCGATCTGAGCGCCCTCCCATGCGCGCTCCCTCGCGTCGTCCCGCGCGGCCGCCGGCGCGGCGCCCGGCCGCGCGCCGGGCGGCACCGCGCACGCCGCCGCGACGACCTCCGCGCGCGCGCCGGCGGCGTCGGGCGCGTGCAGCTGCGCGAGCGCGCCAAAGAGCGCGGCGGCCGAGCGGTAGCGGCCGTGCGCCGCGACGAGCGCGTAGAGCACGCGCAGCGCGGCCACGCCCGCCTGGTCGGGCGCGTCGCCAGCGATGCGCCCGACCTCCCACGTGCGCGTGGGCGGCGGGCTGCCGTCGGCCGGGTCCGGACGCAGCGCCCACGCGCGCTCGACGATCGCGTTGAACACGTCGCGCGCGGCGCCCTCGTCAAACTCGGCGGCGCCCGCCGCGTGCGCGCACCACCCGTGCACGCGCGACGTGGGCGCATCCACGGCGCGCTGCACGACGAGCACCGCCGGCCGGTCGACGCAGCCGAGGCTCACCGCCGCGTGCTTGCCCTCGAGCAGCGCCGCCGCCGCAGCCTCGACCAAGGCGTCACCAGGCGCGTCGCCGACGACGACGGCACAGCCGTCGCCGTACTCGGCCTGCATCGCGGCGACGCACGACGCGACAAAGTCGCCGCCCGCGGCCGCCGCGTGTCGCGCCGCCAGCATCCGGCGCGCGATGGCAAGCCAGACGTACTCGGCCGGCGCGCGCGCGGCGCGCGCGCGAGGCGCGCCGGCCGCGCCGCGTGCGCCAGCGCGTGCGCCTCCAGCGGCCGCAACGGCCGAGGCGGCTGGAGCGGCGGTGAGCGTGCGCCGCGCGCGCTTCGCCGGCCGCGCGATGGGCGATGCACCCGCCGTCGCACCGCCCGCAGCAGCCGGTGCGGCCGCCACAGCGCCCGCCGCGACGCCACTCGTCACGACGCCCGTGGCGGGCGGCGCGGCGTCGGACGCGGCCGCCTCGACGGGCGTCGCGCAACTACCGCCAGCGGTCGCGGACGCGCCCGGCGACGCGTCGGCGAGGAGGTGGCGCAGCACGCCGCGCGCGAGCGCGACTCGCACGGCGAGCGTCAGCGCGCGCAGGCGGTCGGAAGGCGAGGCGTCGCGCTCGGCGTCGGCGGACGTGGCGGCAGCAGGCGGGGCGGCGGGCGGCGCGGCGGCGGACTGGGCGGCCGCCGGCGCAACCTCGTCGGCCTTGGCCAGCCAGACGAGCCCGGCGACTGCGAGCACGACGCTGTACGCGCCGACATCGTCACCCGCAACGCGCGCCAGCCGGGCGTGGGCGTCGGCCTCGGACACGGCGACGCGGAAGAGCACGTCGTCGCGGGCAGCTTGCTCGGCAAACTGACGCAGCTGCTTGGCCATCGTCACGCCGGCGACGCACGCCTCGCCCGCCTCTGCCTCGACCTGCTCGTCCTGGCCGATGGCGGACGCGCCGGCCTCGGCGCCACCGTCGAGTGTCCGGCGGCGCTCGAGGGCAAAGCCACGCACACAGACGCTCTGGAGGCCGCCGAGCGCGCCCGCCTTCTCGTGCAGCGCGCACGACAGCTCGACCACCGAGTCCACGCGCGTCGCGGCGGCGCCCCCCCGCTCGCCGCGCGTGGGCGCGCGCACGACGAACACCGTGAATTGCGCGCGCTTCGCCGCGCGCGCCGACGCGCACGCGTGCTTCAGGAGCCGGCAAAGCGCGGGCCTTTGCGCCGCTGCGCCCCGCGTGCACAGCAGCAGTTGGCCGCGCTCGTCGCCCAGCTCCTGCTCGATGGCGGCCTCGAGCGCGTCGTCCGTCAAATCGCCGTGCTCCGTCGAGGCGAGCGCGCGCGCAGCCGCGAGCGCCAGCTCGCCTGCGCCCGCGCGCCGCCGGCGGCGCGCACCGGCGGGCGCGTGCGGCGCCGACGCGTGTGACGACGCCGCCGCGTCCGCGCGCGCACACGCGGCGCGCAACGCCTCACGCGCCGAGGCGGCCGCGCGCGCCCTGGGCGCGAGCCTCAAGAACGTGCGCGCGGCGGCGGCGGCGGCGGCGGCGGCGGCGGCGGCGGCGGCGGCGGCGGCGGCGGCGGCGGCGGCGGCGGCGGCGGCGGCGGCGGCGTCGCCCGCGTCGCCGGCCGGCGGCGGCGGTGGCGGCGGTGACGGCGCGGCCACGGCGGCGGCAGCAGCGGCGGCGGCGGCGGTGGCGGCGGCGGCGGCGCCCAGCGCGGGCGGCGGCGGCGTGGCGGCGGCGGTGGCGGCGGCGGTGACGCCAGCGGCGGCCTTGGCGACGCGCGTCTGCGGCGGCGCTTCGGCGCGATCGGGGCTGCCCCCGCCACGCACCGCGCTCGTGCCCGCGCAGACGCCGCCCGGCGCACGATCGCTGGCCGCGCCGGTCAGCGCGACGCGGAGGCGCTCGCCGACAGCGTACATGTCCGCCACGCTGAACGTGCGCGGCGCGGACGAGCAGCCCGCCGCGGCGAGCGCGTCGTTGAGCGCGCCCACTATCGCGAGGCCGCACGTCGCGCCACGCTGCGCCGCCTCGTCGAGCAGCCGCGCGCGGCGCACGCGCGAAATGTCGAGACCCGCCGCGTGCAGCGTGGCAGTTATCGCCGTGGCGAGCACGAGCGCCCGCCTGCAGGGCGACGCGAGCGTGTCGACGAGCACCGCGTCGTAGCGACGCTCGCCCGCGCGCGCGACGCGCACAAGGCGCAACGCGGTGAAATGGCCGGAGGCGAGCTGCGCGCCGTCGTCACCGCCCGCGCCGCCGCGCTCGTCCGACGGGCTCCACACGCCGATGACAGCCTGCGTCGTCGCCTCGCTGCGCAGGCGGTGCAGCAGCGCGGCGCGCTCGGCGCCGTCCTGGAACACCGCGGGTTGCGCGGCGAGCGGCACGTGGCAGACATGCCCGCCGCCGGCCTGCCCGTGCACGCGTAGCACGACCTCGCAGCACGCGTCGACGGTTGAGGCGAGCATGTCGCCGCTGGCGATGCGCTCCACCTCTGCCTGCGGGAGGCCGGCGCTCGCGGCGGCGGAGGCCAGCCGGCGCGCAGCCGCGTCGCCCGCCCACGCAAGCAGCGCCGAGTTGGCGGGTTGGAGGGGAAGCTCAAGGGCGGCTGGTTCGGTGGCGGTAGCCTCGTTGGCAACGGGCACGTTGGCGGTGCGCACGTTGGCGGCGGGCGCGGCGGCGATGGCTGGTGGGGCGGAGGACACGCCCGCGGCGGCAGGCGCGGACGCGACAGCGGCAGCGGCTAGCGGGGCGGGGAAAACGCCGTCGGTGGCTGGCGCGGAGGCGAGTGCAGGAGCAACTAGTGGGGCGGGAAAATCGGCGGCAGGCGCGAAGGCGGATGCAGCAGCGGCTAGTGCGGCGGGGAAAACACCGTCGGCGGCAGGCGCGAAGGCGGATGCAGGAGCGCCCAGCGGGGCGCAGAAAACACCGTCGGCGGCAGGCGCGAAGGCGACAGCAGCAGTGGCCAGTGGAGCGGAGGCGCAGGGCCACGCGCGCGCCAGCCGTGCAAGCCCAAGCCGCGCGCGAGCGACGCACGCGCCGATGGCCGAGGCGGCGGCGCAGGCCACGACGTGGCCTGGCACCGGTGTGGCCAGCCGCTCGCGGGTGTGCACGTCGAGCCGCGCCCCACGCCAAGAGCGGCGGCGCGCTGAACGGAGGCGCGCGACCCCGATCGATCCGCCCGCGCACGCGCGCGCCGGCTCAGTGTGGCCAACGCGCGCCGCTATGCAAGGCGCGCGCGCGATAACGGCGGCTGTCGGCCGTGGCGTGCGCGTGGCGGCGCCGCGGCGACGGGCGCGGCACACGAGCCGCTCGGGCGCGCCGCCGCCGCGCGGCACGATGTCGAGCAGCACGGTCACGCCGCGCGCGCGCGCGACCGCCGTGCACGCGAGCCGCACGGGCAGCGGCGGCCCGTCCGGGCGCGCGAGCGCCGCCACCTCGGCGTCGGTGAGGCTGTGCAGCTCGCGGCGCGCGCGCGCGAACGCGGCGATGTCCGCGCGCAGCTCCGCGTCCGTGCCGAGCGCGGCACGCGCGTGCACGGGGAGCGACGCGCGCAGCGCGTGGAGCACGCCGCCGCGCGCGCCGCGCGGCGCCGGCGCGCGCTCGCGCTCAGCGCGCGCGGCGCGCGTGAGCTCGCGCACCGCGCGCGCGAGATTGCGCCGCGCGGCCGCGACGGGAGGGCTAGGTGCGCGCGCGCGCCGGTTGTAGCGCGGCCGCGCCGAGTCGAGGGGCGGCGGACGCGGTGCGTACGCCGCGGCGCGGCCCGCGCGCCAAAAGGCCGGCGGCGGGCGCAGCTCCGTCGCGTCGACCGCGGCCGCGAGCGCGCCGAGCGCGGCGTCGCTGTCGCCCGCCGCGTCGGCCGCGTCGACGAGCACGAAGAGCGCGCCGAGCGCGCGCGACGCGGCCGCCTGCGCGGCGGTGGGGCGGGCGCAGGCAGCGACGCATGCGGCCGCCATGCCGCGCGCCGCGGCGAACGCCGGTGACGTGACGGCCGCGCCGATGGCAACGGCGGCGGCGGCGACGGTCGAGGCGGCAGCGCCGGCGATGGAGGTGGCAGCGGCGGCGGCGCTTGCCATCGCGCGGCGCGCGAGACGCGAGGCGCCACCGACCGCCGCCGCCGCAGCGCGCGCTGCGCGCGCGCCGGTGGCGCGCATCGTCGCCGCGCCAGGCGCCGCCGCGCCGACGCCGCCGGCGCCCGCGCCGTCGCCGCTCTCGGCCGTGCAGGGCTCCGATGGCGAACCCGGCGTGCGCTGGCGCGTGATGCGCGCGCCGAGGCGCGCGCTCCGCGCCGCGCGGCCGGCGACGTCGAGGAAGCGCCGTGCGCGCGCCGCGCGCAGGCCACGCGCGCGCGGCGGCGCACCGACAGGCGCCGAGCGCCGCGGCGCGCACGCCGGCGCGTCGCTGTCGGGTTGCGCAGCGCGCGCGCGGGAACTCGGCGCGGCGTGTGCGGGCGGCGGGCGCGCGCCCGCGCGGCGCAGAGGCGCGAGGCGCCGGCCGCAGACGAGGCGTGTGCGCAACCAGGACGGCGAGGGCCGCAGGGCGCCGTCGACGTCGCGCATCGGCGGGCCGCGAGCCCGCCGCGCAGCCGTGCGGCGCGCGCGAGGCGCTCGGCGGCGCGCGCGCCGCACGGCGCGCGCGGCGGCGCGCACGCCAGCGACGGCTGCGGCCACGCCGCGCGCCAACACGGCCGCGGCGTGCGCCATCGCACCGAGCACGGCGCGTGGCGCGCCGAGCAAGCGCAGCAAGCGCGACGCCGTCGCGCGCGCCGGCGCACCGTGTGCAGGGGCCTCGCCAGCGCCAGCACCGACGCCGCCATCGCCGCAGCCGCAGGTGGCGTCGCCGCCGCCGCAGGCGTCGCGACGGACGCCGCCGCCGCCGAAACAATCGCCGCACACGTCGCCGCCGACGTTGCCACCCCAGCCGCCGTTGCGTGCGCAGGTGGCTGCGGCGCGTGCGTGCGGGAGGCGTGCCGTGCGGCGCGCATCACACGGGCTGCGCGACGCGAGCGACGCCGCCGGGGTCCCCGCTGCGCCAGGCGCGCCGTGCGCGCCAGCCTCGCCGGCCTCGCCGGCGCGCGGTCGCGCGCTCGCCTCGACGTGGCCGCCTCCGCCGCCATCGCCGCCGTCGAACCGGGCGGCGGAGGGCTGCCGCTCGAACCGCTCGTCGGCGTCGGCCGCCACCGCCGCCTCGCGCTCCGCCGCCGCGGCGGCCGCACGGCGCGCGTGGCGGAGCGCGCGGCCGCCGTCCGCTGCGCGGCGTGGCGGCGCGGGCGCCGCCTTCGGCGCGCGCGGCCCCTCGGCGCGCTCGCGGAGCACGGCGAGCGGCGTGCCCGTGGCGACGCTCGTGCAGACGCGCCGCAAGGCGGCGCTTACGCACGCGTGGACGACGCGCGCCGTCCGCTTGTCGGCGGCGCGCGCGGCGCGGCGCGCGGCCTTGGCGGCGGCCTTTTTGGCGCGCCTCCGCTCCGCCTGCTCCGACAGCGCGCGCGCCTGGCGCTCGGCTGCGAGCGCGTCCTCGGGCGAAACGGTCGGCCTCGGCGGCCGCGCGCGCGCGCTGCGACGCTGCGCGCTGCGGCGGTCGGACGGCGGCTGCCGCGGCGGCGAGGACGGCGGGCGCGAGCTCGGCGTGGGCGACCAATCGCCGCTGACGGTTGCGAGCGGCGCAAACGGGTTGTCGTCCCCGCGCCCCGCGGCGTGCGACAGTGCACGCGGCGTCGGGCGCCGGCCGACCGCTGGCGGGCCCCACTCGGACGGCGGCTCCGAGGGCGAGCGCGCCGTCGGCGCCGCGCGTTGCGCGGCCGGCGGCGCCTCCCGGTCCAGCGCCGCCTGCTCTCTCGCCGCGGCCTGCTCGTCACCCTCCGGCACGCCACGCGGCGCGAGCACCGCGGTGGCGCAGCGCGTCGCGTTGAGCAACGCCGCCTCCATCTGCCGCACGCTGGCCTTGGCGCACGCCACACCCTGTCTCGCCCGGCGCAGCGCCTCGTGCGCGCGGCGCACTTCCGCGTCGGCATCTTCGCGCATGCCAAAGTGCGCCTGTTGCAGCCGCAGGTCCGCAGGGCGCCCCTGCGCGCGAGGGGCACGGGCGCGGCGGCGCGCAGGTGACGGAGCTGGCGCGCCGTTCTGCGCTGCGCGCACGCCAATCGACGGGCGCGCGCGCGGCGGGGCGCGCGCGCGCGCGCGCGCGCGCGCTGCCTACCCAGCCGCCGGCCGGCTCGCGCGAGCGCGCCAGCTGCTCCGCCGCCTCGGCGTCGAGCACGCGCTGCTGCGCCTCCTCCTCGCCCAGTGCAGCGAGGTGCAGCCGGCGGGCTGCCTTGCGGCAGTTGCCCTCCGCCTTGCCCACGGCCTTGCGCGCCGCGTCGACGGGGTCGTCGTTGGCTCTGGCGCGCCTGCGCTTGCCCTTGTCGGCGGGCGGCGGCTCGGCGCGCTGCAGCGTGCCGAGCGCGTCGTCGGCTCCGCGCGCGGCCGCCCGCGGGCGGCGGGCCCCAAAAAGCGCACCGGTCGCCGTGCGCGCCGCGCAAGCAACGACCAGCGCTGACATGCCGGCGAAGACCGCACCGCCCAGCGCCACGGTTGCCACGATGCGCAGCGTCCCGTGCGCAAGCTGCGCTGCCTCCGCCGCTTTGGCGGCCTCGCGCGCGCGCGCATCGGCGGCTCTCATCTCGTGCAGCAGCCCGGCCGCGCCGCTCGCGCCGTCGCGGCCGCGCGCGAGCTCGCACAGCACCGCCGCCGCGCGCCGCGTGGGCTCGCGCGCGAGCAGCTGCGCGCCGCCGTCGGGGCGCAGCTTCTCAACGAACTCGACAAACGTCGCGTCGCGCCAGAGGGACATGCGGAAGGCCCTGTGCACCGCCCCCTCCTGCTCGCGCATCCGCCGTGCCGCCCGCCTGCCGTCGCGCGCGTGCGCGTGCGCGGCCGCGTCGACTCCCGCGACGCCGCGCTGCGCGTCGCGCGCGGCCGACGACGGCGCCGCCGCGCTGCCCGCCAAGGGCGCCGCAGCGGCGACGCGCGCGTGCGGAGCGACGGGATCGCCGGCGGCCGGCGGCTCGGCGCGCTGCGGCGTGCCGTTTGCTCCGCGCGCGGCCGTCCCGGGGGAGGTGGCCGCGATGGCGCCGCCAGCCGCGCCGCGCGCCAGCCACGCGCATAGGCTGCCGACGAGCTCGCCGAGACCCCCGACGGTCGCCGCGGCGGCGAGTGCGCCGGGCTTGCCGGCCGACAGCGGCTCGCGAGCGTCGTCGTCGCAGCCGCCGGCACCCGTCTTGGCGAGTGCGTCGCGCTCGCCCTCGACGCCCGCCACGACCGCCGCCCCTCCGTCGTCCGCCGCGCCGGCCGCGCGCGCGGCCGGGCGCAGAGGAGGCGTGCCGGTGCAGCCGTCGCCGCTCGTCTTCGCCGTTTCCTCCACTTTGGTCACTTCGTCGCCACCTGCGCCATCTCCGACGCCGGGGCCCTTGGTCACGCTCGCCGCCATGCGCGCCGTGCCCGCCGGCCAGCCCGCCGACTGCTCGAGCGCGGCGGCGAGCGGCGCGACGCGCGTCGACTCGGGCGCGCTCTCGTCATCGGGCTCGAGCGCGTTGTGCAGGCGCGCGAGCGCGCGCTCGACGGCCGCGGCGCCACTGCCGGGGGCGCGGCTCGCCGCGCGCACCGCGCGCCGCCAGGCCGGCGCGAACATGAGCGCCGGCTCGAGCGCCGCGAGCGCGCGCGCCTCGCGCGCGTCGCTCGCGCCGAGGCGCGGCGGCACGCGCGCGGCTCCGCGCGGCGCGGTGCCTCGGAAGCGTGGGCTCAGCGTGTAGGCGAGGTGCTGCGGCACGCCGCGCGCCTCCGCGCGCGCGCGTCCGTCCTCGACCTCGCGCCGCGCCTTCGCGATCGCCGGCGTGGCGCGCGCGAGCCAGTCGGGGTCGGCGGGCAGGTGGATCACGACGAGAATCGGCGCCCAGTCCAGCCGCGGGTTCTTGTGACGGTCGGGCACGACCCACACGAGCAGCACCGTGCCCTCCGCGCCGCACGCCGCCTCGTAGATCCTGGGCTGCGAGCGCCAATCGGGCCTGACGCGCAGCGCCCGCGCGTGGTCGATGGCGGCGGCGCGGTCGCCATTGAAGTGAACCGTCGTCACCTCGCCGATGACGGACCGGCCGGACCGCCAGCAGAACACCGCGTCCGCCGACCCGCCGGCGATGGCCGCGAGCGATTCGGGCGCGGCGAGCCGCGGCAAGCCCTCGAAGGCGGCAAAGTCCTCGTGCGCATTGTACACGCCGCCCCAGCCGTCGTGCGCGTACGCGCGCGCGGCCGCTCGTACCGCGCGCGGCTGGTTCTCCACGCCCGACGTCATGTGCCATGTCGTCCCCGCGAAGCCGGGCTCGCCCAGCTCGGCCCGCACGACGGTACCGTACCCCGCGCCCTGCGTCGGGGCGGCGAGGTGGTGCATGCCCGCGCCGGTCACGCCCTCCGTGCGCTGCCGCGTGACGATCGTGCCCGTCGCGTGCGCGAAAAGCGTGTCGACCACGGCGGGCGCGCGCCCGCTGTTCGCCCGTGGCCGCGCCCTGCCCGCTTTTAGCTGCTCGGGGTCCTTGGCGTCGTACACGCGCGCGTCCGCGTCGCCCTCATCAGGCGCAGTGTAGACGCAGCGGCGTTCGAGCGGCGCCGAGCCACCGCCGTCCGCCGCCGCCGGCGAGGTTGGCGCCGCGCCCGCCGCCACCGCGCTCGTCGCCGCCGTGCCCGTCGCCACCGCCGCAGCCGCCGCGCCCGCGGGGTCGTCGTCCCCGTCCTCCGCGCCCTCCCCGTCGTCAGCGGTGGTGGCGTCGCCATCGTCCCCGTCGCCCTCGCCCCCGCCGAGGCTGCTGAATGGTCGGGGCCCCCACGCCGAGGCGGCGCGCCGCTGCGGCGCACGCGGCGGTGGCGCTCGCGACGGCGGCCTTGGCGCCGCCGCGCCGCGCGGCCTGGCCGCCGTCGACAGCGCGCGGCCTGCAGCGCCCGTGAGCGCGTCGAGCGCGGCCGTGCGTGCGATGCGGTCGTCGGGCGCGCGCAGCGCCGCCTCGACGGCCTGCAGCAGCCCGTCGGGCGCGGATCCGCCGACACTGGCATCGCACGCCTCGGCGAGCCGCGCGGCCCCGGCGAGCCGCGCGGCCTCGCGGGTGAACGGGCCGAAGCGCCTGGCGCGGTCGCCGAGCAGAGCGCCGATGGCGGCGCGGAGCGTGCGCGCGCGGGTCTCCTCGTACGCGGCCGTCGTGAGGCGCGCGAGGCGCGCGTCCAAAGCCTTCTTGATGTCGACAAGGACACTCGCGCGGCGGCCGTAGAGCGTCGATGCGCTCGCCACGACCTCGGCCGCGACTGTTGCCGCGGCGAAGCAACACGCGGCCCCACTCTGCGGGGGCGCCTTGAAGGCATCGATGGGCGGCGCTGTTCTGCCGATGCGCTGCGCAAGCTTCTTGATGAGCACGCCGGCCGCCGTGGCGTACGCCGATTCGCCGTTGCCCAAGGTGCGCGAATCGGCGAGCAGGGCGAGCGCGGCGCCGGGCGGCGCGCCGCGCTGCGCGGGCGGCGCGAGGAGCAGGTACGCCGCCGTCCAGTGCACGAGGCCGCTGGACGCGCGGAGGCAGAGCGGTAGCACGACCACGAGCACCTGCCCAAACCGGTCCGCATCCGCGCATGCTTTGCGCAGGTTGCGCAGCGCCACCTTGAGCGCATGCTGCGAGCACCCCGTGTCGCCCACCCTAACCCTGCTCGTGCCGAAATCCGCGTAACGCAGCAGGGCGATGAGGCAAGTGGATGGGACCACGTGGGGGTGGGTATCTCCCGGCGACAGAATGGTGCTGAGGGCCAGCGAGAAACTGTCCGAGCCGCCCCGCCCGCCGGGCAAAGCGTCCTTCACGGAGTCCTCCATCTGCAGACTGTGGGCACGTCAGTGTCCGGATGGCGGCCCGGATGATACTTGGGAGAATTTACATGATGCCCTGGAGAATGCCCCGCTCTCCCACAACCAGGACCCGCCAGCGCGCCGAGCCTACTCGTTTGCCCGCGCCGCCTCTCTTTGCGCGCCCGAGCGCGGCCTCCGAGCGCGGCCAACGTCCTCCGGGGGCGTGCATCGTGGCTGCTCGGAGGGGCTGCGACGCGGCGAAAGCTCGCTGCGCGGCCGCAACGTGAGCGCGCGCGCGCGGCCGCGCGCCGGCCTGCGCTGCTCTGCACGGCCGCGCGCCGGCCTGCGCAGCCTCGTCGCGCAGCGTGAGCGCGAGCGCGCGCGAGGTGAGCTCGGCGGATGGGTGCGCGGCGGCGTTGGCGGCGGGTGCGGCGGCAGGCTGGGCGGCGGGTTTGGACGGAGAGTGTCGGGGAAGAACGGGGCGCATCCTGGCTGGGAGTTGGACGGCGCCCACCACGCGCTGGCGGATCCTGGTTGCCACCACCACCCCCCCCCCCCCCCCGGAGACGAGGACCAGGGGCATGGCCGACTCGCTGCGCCGCACAGCGCGCGGCGCGCGGCATGCTGCGCGACCTCAAGCACATCCAGCCGCGCTCCGCCCACGCAACGCGCGCAATGCCGCGTTGCACTGCAGGTGTGCACGTGCGGCTCTCACGCGCACTGTGTTGCACGAACGGCATCACGCCACCGAGCTGCGTCCGGACCACGCGCCGCGCGCAGGCGACCACACAGGGGCGCGCCGCGCCGCGCGTGCGCGCCCTCGCAACCGTTGCAGCACGCTCTGCCTTGCACTGCGCCGAGCCGCCGCGCGCTGTGCGCGTGCATGCAGGGCGCACGCGTGCGACGAAGCGCGCGCGCGGCGAGGCGCGCGGGCGGCTCGCTGCGCGGGCGGCAACGCGCCCAGCTGCGCCCAGGCCAGGCGCGCGCCCGCGAGTGCCACCGGGACGCACTGCCCCCGCCGGGGTCGCCGCGCGCTCTGTGTGTGCGCTCGCGCGCTGCGAGCGCGGCGGAACGTTCGTGCATGGCGCGAAGAGCGCGGCACCCGAAGACGGCTGCCCCGAGCCCGCGCCGGGTGGCAGCGAGCGGCGGCACCTCCTCGGCGAGCCCGCCCCGCGCCTTCCCCTCCACGTGGCGTTTTGAGGCAGACGGACACGCGCCCACACTGCGACTGGGCACGCTGCTCGAGGCAGACACGCATTCAACGCGCGCGCACCACGCGCCCGCGTCGGCGGGCCGGTGTGAACGAGCGAGAGCTCGGTGTCGCCAACGGGGGCACGGGCGCGACTTCGGTCCGCCTCTCGACGGACGCAGGCGACGCTGCCGGGAACTTCCCCGACGCCTGCACATCCAGGGCTTCGAGGTACAGAGCTGGGCAACAGTGCCGCTCGTCACCGATGAGGCGGCCAAGCTCGCTATCCTTGCTGCCCTCGGCTCCACCAAACAGCCGGGCGACCCAACGGTTCGTGATCGCCTGGCCGCCAGGTGCGAACCGCGCCCGTGCAAGCGCTTCACCCGCATTCTCCGCCCCGCTGCGGACGTCCGCCTGCCGGCCGCGAACACGGCCGGTGCGCGTTGCCGCCTGGCCCAACACGAAAACCCGCCCGCCCCCGAGGCCGCAGGTCCTACCTGCCCAAGCGCAGCCCAACGGCACGCAGACAGCCCGCCTTGGCAACCGACTCGTGCGCGAGCGCTCCGCCCTCCACAAGAGCCTGCCCCACGCCACCGCCGACGCGGAGCCAGCGCAGCCGACGCCCCTCCGCGACGCTCGCGCCGCAAGGCGCAAGGGCCCCGGCGAGACGGCGTCAACCAAGCCCGCCGCTGGCACAGCGCCGGCACCCGGAGCCCACCCCAAGCCCCCGCGCACGCCTCGCCCCCCCCCCCCCCCCCCCCCCCCCCCCCCCCCCGATCGGCGGACCGATTGCGTTTTGGTGCGCCAGGCTCAATGCGCCATCGCAGTGGCGGGCCCGCAGACGCAGACGCTGACATGCCCAACGCTGGGCACTGAGGCCGCAGGCCGGCCCTCCTGGACCTGGCGGGCGAGCTGCCCGCGCAGCGGCCACGCGAGCCTCGCACTGACCGTGGCGGTCGCTGCCACCGTGATAGCTGCGGGTGCGGCGGCCTTGGCCCCAACCCCATCATCCGTCTTCATCCCCGCCCTGCTCGCGCTCGCGGCCTACGTCGGCAATCCCTGCACCGGGATCCGCCCCGCGAAGTCCACACAAGACTTATCCGTGCTGCACGCCAGCCGCGCGCGCCGACGCGCGCCGCTCCCACACGCTCACCTCCGTTTCCGCGGGCGGCCCAACGCCCCCCCCCCCCCCCCCCCCCTCCCCCCCCCCCCCCCCCCCCGGCAGGCGGCCATCGAGCCGCATTAGCACACCCGCCCGGGGCCTCCCGCCGCACCCGCAGCGGCTCGGCGCCTTGAATCCTCCCGTCCCCCGGGGTGAGGCCTTCAACCCGGGCCCAGCGCGCTCCGACTGCCTCACGCGCGCCAGCGCCAACCTCGGCGGCATGGTAGACCCCGAGCGAAAAGCCGCACTTCTCGCCGTCCTCGTCAGGCGCAAGTACGTTATCCTGCTCCTACTGCCGACGCGGCTCCCGCGCGCGCGGACTACTACGCCGGGCAGATCGCCGCAGACGCACGTGAGTGCACACGTGCGGACAAGGCGCACACGCTCGACGTCCAGTTAGCGCACGTGCACGTGCGCGCCACTGGTCACATTTGAGCGTCCGTGCTCGCCCACAGCGTCGCCATCCACAAGATGCGCGCTGGAGCCATCCAAGCAGGGCTCTGCCTGCTCGGCTTCCGCAAGGCAATTTGGGCCGCGGACAGCGGACAGCGGACGGCGTGCGCGTGCGAGGTGCGAAAGGAGGAAGAAGGTAGGGAGAGTTGTGTGTGTGTGTGTGTGGGGGGGGGGGGGGGGGGGGGGGGGGCACAGCGGCCGCCGGAGACGAGGACGCACTCACCGCTGTTGGCAATGCGCGCGTCACGGAGACAACTTGGCGGGCCTCGCACGCAGCTGGGCCGATCGCCGCCGTAGAGATGTCTGCAGCCGTCTCCGCGATGCCGATCGTCGCATCTGTTGGCACCGCTGCCATCTGCCGCACCCGCGGCCAGGCTGCCGGCAAGGTCGGCGCGTCGGGCTCCGAGCTCGGCCACGCAGGCGATGCGGCCGACGGCGGTGACGCTGAGCCCAGCGCCGGGTCCAACGGCTCCACGTCGAGCCGGCTGTGAACGAGCATGCTCGCACCACTTGCCCACGCCAGCGCGTCGGACTCAGGCACGTTGTAGATCTGCGCGGGCAACGCGCGTGCGTGCGGCAGGCGCGCGCGCGAGCTTTCAGGCCACGCGCGCGTGCCGCGCGGGAGGACGGGGCGGTCGCGGCTGCGCTCGACCGCCGGTCGCGGCACCGAGCGACCGTGCGCGCCGCCGCACGTTGTAGTCGTCGCACGGAAACCAAGCCTCGTTGCGGAGCACGATGGCGACAAGGTGCCCGCTCATCGGCCCCTCGCCCACGTGCACCACGCCGGCGACGGGGAGGTGGTCGCGCCCGCCGAGCAGCAGCCGCGGCGCGCACACGAGCGCGCGGTTGTTCTTGCACTGCGAGCCATTGCCGCGCGTCGTGCGCGGCGCCTCGACAGCAATGCTGGCTGGCGTGAGCACGCCCGAGTGGCCCGCGTTCGTGTGGCGATCCCGCGGCGGCCCAGCGGCGCCCCCCAGAGCGTGTGCAAGCGCGCGCGCCGCATCGCCGCCGACGCTGACGAGTACGGCGATGCCCTCGCCGGCCTCTGAAGGCACGGCGATCTGCTCGAGCACTGGCCCGACGCGTGTGTCGGCTTCAAAGGCCGCAGCGAGCCCGGGCACTCGGCCGAGCAGCAACCGGAAGAACTCAGCGGCATCCTGCGGCGTCCTTCGCGCGCCACGGCCCGAGATGACGTCGATGACGGACACAAGACACAGCCGTGTCGGCGCCCTGGTGTCCTCGATCAGCGTGCCAAAGTCCCGAAAACGCGCCCTCTCGACGCTGTTGGCACGGCGCGAAGCGGAGCGAAGCATCGCACGGAGCATGTTCAGGGCGAAGAGCGATTGCATAAGGACGGTCGTGTAGCACGCGCTGCCCTCGTTTTTCGCGCCTGCGCCGCGCCGCGCAGCGCCGGGTGTGCGGGGTGCGCACGCACGGTTTGCGGCGGGATGGAGAGAGGCTGGCTGGGCGCGCGCCGAGCCCGGCAAGCCGTGCAGGCGCTCACCACGCGGCACGCCGGGCACTCTCACCGGCCACATCGGGCCGTCAAACGCGTCTTCCACAGGCTGCCGACCGACGACGTAAAACTTGCTCAAGGCGCCGCGCCGTGCACGCGCCATGCGCGCGCTGTTGCGGGCTGCGCAGCAGGGACGACGGGGGAATTGGCGAGCGAGGGTTGGGCGCAGATCAGCGTGGTGGCGCGGCAAGACGAGCGCGCGCCGGGCGCCTGGCGCGGAGGCGCCCCGCGCGAGGACGCGAGCCGCTTCTCGCACCGGACGGGCGCCCACGCGCAAGCCGGCTTTCGAGGGCTGGTGGATGGTGGCAGATGCCGAAACGGACACATGGAATGATGCGTCGGCGGCGCGAGCGCGGGACGATCTTGCCCGGGCAATTTTGCGCACGCTGCCAGCGCGCGTATGCGTGCGCATGCAGCGGGCGGCGCGCACGTTGCGCGTGACGGGGCGCCGAGCGGCACACCGGCGGGGACGCGCTCGCCGCTGCCGTGGCATCGTACGCTGCCTGCGTGCTGGCCCGCACGCACGTTGCCGGCGCGAGGGGACGGCGAGTGCGCCTCGGCCGAACAGGCGCGAACGTTACGCCCGAGCGCGTGGCCGGGCCCGCCGACTGCACGCAGCGCCGGCCCAGGCGCGCATCCGCCCGACGCGGATTTGGACGACGCATCGACCGGCACGCCGAGCGTCTGCGCCCGCCTCGCGGCCGGTCGCGCCGGCCCCTCTTCGGCCCGAGGCCGCACGTCCGCCGCGCGCCGCTTTGGCGCGCGGCGCGGCGCTCCCGGAACGCGCATGGCACACGCGCGGTGCGCGGGCACGCCCGCAACGCGCCATTCCAGCGCGAGCAGTTCGGCAAGCTTGCAGCGCGCGAGCAGCCGGGCATGTGCCGCGGAAACACAGTTCGCTGTGTGCGCCGGCCGCGACGACACGGCGTAGCGGCGCGAGGCTGGCCGCCGGGGCCACGGGCGTACTGCCGTGGCGCGACGCCATGGTATGAGCAATAATTTCATCGGGGGGTGGGGTGGGGGGGGGGGGGGCGCGTTGTGCGCACTTGGCGCGCGAGTAGTGCGAGTGGCGGGCGAGCCTCGTCGCCCACGGAGCCCGCCCCCGGCTCGGCGGCGCGCCGCCTGCTCGCCGGGTCGCGCACCGCCGTCGCCGCCGCTGCGCACTTGCCCAGCTTGCCGGCAGGCGGCAGGCGGCGGCGACGGCGGCGGCGGCGGCTGCGGCTGCGGCGCGAGCGCGACGCCGGGCGGCGGCAGCGCCGACGGCACGCGCGCAGCGGCGACCCACGCGGCGGCGGGCAGCGCGCCAGCGTGAGGCCCCTGCGCGCCGGCCGCATTGGCGCCGCCCTGCGCGCCCTAGAAGGGCGCGCAGGTACGCGGGCCGGTCGCGCGGCGCGCGGTGCTGGCGAGCACCCGACGGCTGCGCGTCGGCGCGAGCGGCGCGGCGGGCGTCGCGCCGGCGGGTGCTGGCCAGCACCGCGCGCCGGCGGCGCGCCCGCCGCCAGCGCGCCGCCCGCCGCCGGCGCCGCGCGCGCCGTCCGCGCCCGCCGCCACCGCGCGCCGCCGCCGCGCATTCGCGCGCGGCGGCGACGGCGGCCGCGGCGAGCGCCGCCGCCGCCGCCTCGCCACCGCTGACCGCGCGGAGCACCTCTTTGAAGACGACGCTGCGCGTCACGAGGTCCGCGCCGAGCGCAAAGCGGACGCGCGACGTGTGCCCGACGCGCGAAGCGGCCACGTGGAGCTGGCCGTGCGTGAAGCACGGCTCGGCGAGCCACACGCCCGCGCACCCGAGCGCTTGCCCCTGCGCCTCGTTACGCCGGCCGCACCGGGGAACTGGCGGCGCATCCGCACAAGCGCGAACGTGCCGTCGTCGGGCGAGTGGTGGTCGACACGCGCGACGAGCACGGTGCTGTCGCGCCCGGCGGCCGCGCCGGGGCGTGCGCACTCGAGCAGCCGGCCGCCGGCGCGCACGCCGCGCACGATCAGCCGCGTGCCGCCGCACAGCCCCTCGCCGGGCGAGAGGTTGCGCGGCAGCATCACCACCATCCCGGGCTTCAGGTCGAGGACGCGGTGCGGCATCTGCGCGTGCTCGAGCGAGTAAGGGAACTCGACCGACGCCAGCGCAATCTGCCCGCCCGCCATGTCGTCGCGCCAGCTCGTCCGCCGACGCGCACCTCGCCGCCGCGCCCGGGAAGCGGCCGATCACCAGCCAGTTGATCCGCGCCACGTCCGTCTGCTTGGCGCAGAGCACCGCGCGGTCGCACAGCGAGCCGTCGTCGGTCCAACACGTCGCGCCGTGGACAAAGTCGTCACGAGCTCCGTCGGGTAGGCCGAGCCCACGCGGATGGGGACGCCGCCGACGGCCTCGGGCAGCTGCACGGGATCGAGCGGGAATGCGCCGGGCATGGCCCCGGCCGCCGGCACCGCCGCGGGAACGGCGCCGTCGCCGGGGCTGCGCAGCAGCTCCGCCCACTCGCCCGCGCCGAGCGCGTCGCCCGTGTCGCGCGCCGCGCTCGAGGCGCGAACGTTCTCGACCAAGGCGTGCTGCCGATCGTGCTGCCACGGCGCCGAGTACTTGAGGCAGGAGCGCACGATCTGCGCGCGCGAGCCGCGCCGCACCACCGGCAAGCACTGGCGAAAGTCGCCGGCGAGCAGCAGCGTCTCGCCGCCGAAGCGCTCGTCGACGCCCGTCACGTCGCGCAAACACCGATCAGGCGAGTCGAGGTGGCACCGCGTCTGCATCGGCGCCTCGTCCCACACGACCAGCCGCCGCGGCGGCCAGGGAGCGCCCGCGCTCGGAGCGCGGCACGCCATTGAACGGCTTGCCCGTCGGAGTCGGCACCGCCGGGCACCTTGAAGGTCGAGTGGAAGGTGCGGCCGTCGGGCAGCAGCGTGGCGGCGACGCCCGAGGACGCGCCCACGACGACCGCGTGCCCATCCGCGCGCACGGCGGCGATAATGGCGCGCTCGACGAACGTCTTGCCCGTTCCGCCCGGCGCGTCGCAAAGATGCAGCCGGTTGCCCACGCCGCGCAGCGCCGATTTGACGACCGCGCCGTGGAGCGCGCACTGCTGGCCGCCCTCGGCCATCGCCGCGCGCGCCGCCGCCGCGCTCGCAGCCCGCTCGGCGCGATGGTAGCCCTGCGCGCGCGCGAGCTCGCGCCCGCCCGGCCCGGCCGGCGCGCGCGCCGTGCGCAGACCGGCCACCGCCGCGAGCGCCGCCGCGCGCTCGCGCTCGTCGGGCACGTACAGCCCCGTGGAGTCGAACGTGTCGGCCCAGGCGGGCACGCCGTACGAGGCGAAGGCGTCCGAGCCGGGCTGCGGCCGCTGCTCGGCGCGCTTCAGGAGCATGACCCCGCACACGTTCCACTTGGTGCCAAACATCGAGCCCGTGAGCCCCGTGTAGACGCGGTCGAGCTGCGTGGCGATGGCGCAGACGTCCTCGTGCCGGATCTCGTCGACCGGTTCGCGCCGCGCGTCGACGAGCGGCACGACGCGCTCGGAGCCCGCCCACGTGAACGTGCGCGTCGACATGTTCAGCCGCGTGTGCGCGAGCGTGTCGTCCTCGTACTTGGGCTTGACGGCGGGCGAGAGCTTGCCGCGCACCTCCTCCTTCGAGAGGCCGCGCGTGTTGAGCAGCTCCTTCTGGCGCGCGTGCACCGTCTCGACGCGCTGATCGTCGATGGCGCGCAGGGCGCCAAAGTAGGCGTCCATCTGCGCGAGCGGCGCGCCTTCAATCGGCAGCTCCTTGTCGGTCACGCCGGCCGTGTACGCCGCCTTGTCGACGTCCGTCGGCCCGTACATGGTGCCAAAGTTGCCGTCGCCCGTGAGCTCGGGCCAGTCGACGACGCAGGGCGGCGAGACGAAGGCGAGCGCGCGGCGCGACGGCCCGTAGCTCAGCTTGTCGACCGTGCGCGCCTGCTCGCTCGGCTTGACCGGCCGCGTGCTCACGATCTCGCAGTTGACGAGCGCCGCGTCGAAGGCGCGCAGGTCGATGGCGGCCATGGTCGTTGTGCGCGGGAGATCACGCTGCAGGCGGCTCCACAGTAGGTTCGAGAAAAAAAAAAGCTGGGCCAACGGTCAGTCGAGCGCCACAAGCAATCCTCGGGAGCCGGTGGCCCAACCCAACCCAACGATCTTCGTCGCCACCCTTCGCGCGTTTTCCGTTCGCGCCCAAGCAGACAATGAGACCACAATCTCGGTGCTGCTCGGCGCGATGATGGGCCTCAGCGGCTCGGTGGCGATCGTGCTCTACGTGCGCGCGCGACGTCGCGAGGTGCAGCACGGGCGCGTGGCGACGCCGCGCATCATCCAGCGCCAGCTCGAGCTGCAGCTGCCGTGGGGCCGGCCGGACGAGGCATCCGTCGCCTCGCGTGCCGAAACGCCGGGCGTCGAGGCCGCGTCGCGCTCGGTGCGCGACGCGGCGCCCGAGCCGGACCCGGACGAGGGCTACGTGCGCGTGGCGAGCGCGGCGTTCTGAGGCGCGCACGACGTCGCCCAGCCAGAGCAGCCCGGGGCGGGGCGAGTCCGGCTGCGCGGAGGTCCGGCTCGAGCGGGCGGGCGCCATGCTCTGAGGCGCCGCCGCTTTCTAAAAGGGTGTAGGGTGTAGGGTGTAGGATGCAAAACAAGCCCTCCCCACATTTGGGCCCGACGTCATTCCTTCTTCGAAGCCGTGACGTTACTCACATACGAGTACTTTTACTTAGTGTAGGATGTATCTATTCTCTAAGTATTTGCATAGTGTAGGGTGTAGGATACGTACGGTTACGAAAGTCCTACAGGGAGTGAAGGAATGACGCTGTGACGAAAGAAGGAATGACGTCGGGCCCAGATGTGGGGAGGGCTTGTTTTGCATCCTACACCCTACACCCTACACCCTTTTGAAAAGCGGCGGCGCCTCAGAGCATGGCGGCTCGACAGCATGGCGCCTATACAGCATGGCGTCGTCCAGCGTCACGCCGCGTCGTGGTCCTGCCGCTCCTCCGTGGCGCACGGATGGCGCTCCTCCGTGACGCAGCCGAACGACGTCGCGGCGTCACGGCCCGGGCGCAGTCGCCATCCTGGACGCCACGCTGGACGACGCCATGCTGTCGAGGCGCCATGCTGTCGAGCCGCCATGCTCCGAGGCGCCGCCGCTTTCTAAAAGGGTGTAGGGTGTAGGGTGTAGGATGCAAAACAAGCCCTCCCCACATTTGGGCCCGACGTCATTCCTTCTTTCGTCACAGCGTCATTCCTTCTCCCCCCTATGGGACTTTCATAACCGTACGTATCCTACACCCTACACTATGCAAATACCTAGAGAATAGATACATCCTACACTAAGTAAAAGTACTCGTATGTGAGTAACGTCACGGCTTCGAAGAAGGAATGACGTCGGGCCCAAATGTGGGGAGGGCTTGTTTTGCATCCTACACCCTACACCCTACACCCTTTTAGAAAGCGGCGCCGAAGGTGGGAGGATGCCACCCGTATGCGCGCGTTTGAACGTGCGCGGACGGCCGTTGGCTTCGCGCCCTTTCGCCCACGGTTTGCGCGCCAACGGACCAGTCCTCCGCGGGCGCCGCGCATCGTCTCAGGGGCGGTCGGTGTGGTACGCCGCGCGCATCGTCAGCGCCGCGGCGTCGAGCTCGGCGAGCGAGGGCGCGTACGTGACGCCGCTCAGCACCTCGTCCGCGCCCGCCCTCGTCGCGCTCGCCGCCTCCGCAGTGCGCGCAGGCGGCTTCGTGACGGCACGCGAGGCCACGCCGCGCGCCGCAGGTGCCTTCGCGCGCTGCATCGTCTGTCTGCCGGTCCGACGCGCTCTGCTCTGAACGAACGGACGGCACGCCCGACGAGATCTCGTCGCGTGCACGCTCGCACAGCATGTACCCCCAGAACGTCTCCGAGCTGCTGCCCGACGAGATCTTCGGCGACGAGCTGCTCGTCGACCGGCACTACCGCGTGCGCATCCTTCAGCGCGTCGCCCGCCGCCGCGATGCGGCCGAGGCCAACTTTTGGCTCGACGGCGGGCCCGCCGACTCGGTCGTCGGCGCGTGCATGTGCGGCCGAATCTACGCGCTCAAGTGCATGGGCCGGCTCGTCCGCGGCGCCCGGATCCTCGCGCTGCTGCGCAAAAATGTGGCGCTCGCCACGTGCCGCGCACACCTCATGGGCCACATGCTCCAGCGCATCGTCGGCGACAGCGGCGTCGCGCGGCTGCTGCAGCTGGTTGCAGCTCGTTCGCGAGGATCACGACACGCTCAACGCCGAGCACCAGGCCTTGGAAGCACAGCATGACACCGGCCAAGTCATGCGACGGCATGTGCGCGCGCGCCGACGCGCTCTCCAAGGACCTCGCACGGGCGCACGAGCACGCTCACAAGCTCGATGGCTATCTGGTGTGGTGCAGCGAGCGCCTCGGTGAGAGTGACTCTTTCAACGGAGCGCTCGAGAACCTGAACACGCGGTGCAGCATGAGATGTGCTGGCTCCACGCCGAGATGTCGTCGCTCGTTGCGAGTTCGCCCGAGGCTTACGCGAACGACAGCGAGGCCACCGACTTCAAGGACCACGGCGTGTGCGTCGAGTTCGATGTCTTCAACCGCGACGGGGTCGAGGGCGCGCCCGTGCCCGCGACCGCGCCCACGAAGGCAGAGCCGGGCATCGAGTCCGAGTGCATCGCGCCCGCACAGGCAGAGCCGGGCAGCGAGTCCGAAGCGTCGCGCCCGCGCCCGCGCCCGCGCCCGCGCCGGCAGAGCCGCGCACCGAGCCCAAGTGAGCCAACGTGCCGCCGAACTCGCCCAAGCTCTCGTCGGTCGACAGTCAGGCCACCGAGTACAAGACCTCCTACGCGAACTCACGTGCTCGCCACCTGCAACGCCTCGAGTTTACGCACGCGTTCGAGTCTGTGCAGGCCGAGGTCGCTTAGCCAAAGCGCGCCAAGGTTCCGGCCACCGGCGCATCCAGCCGCTGGCTGCGCAACACGGCGGTGCGCAACACCCGCAGCTCGGCCAACGGCAAGTAGCGCGCCGGCGCAGCGCACGGTATGCCGCGGCGAGCTCAGTCGCGAAGAGTGTCCGACTGGCCGCGCCCTCCACGGGGTGCACGCGCACTCGGCGCGGTCCGGTCAGTCAGGGGGCCTCAGCTTGCGCGATGCCAGTTGCGAGCCCCCCCGGAATCCGCCATTCTATTCTACTAGGCGTAAATCACCCAAGCCCTTCCGGTCGCCCGCATTCCGGGGTCGGACCCTCCGTCGGCCCGGCTCGGGCCCTCCGTCCGCCGCGCCCGCTCGACCCCGAATTCTACTCCAAATCGGCCGGTCAGGAGGGTGTCTCGGTCCTAGGCTCGTCATAAGCCTCGCCCCGACCCCTCGAGCGCTCATTGGCTGGCTTTTAACCATTGATTGTACGACCCGGGTCGTACTCTCAGCCTTACACTGGCCGGACCAGCCCGGACCGCGCCGTATATAGCACGGCGCCCGACGCGGCGCCCTCTCTCTCGCGCTTGCGCGGCACCTGCGCCGCGCGCAGCGCTGCCCTCGCCCTCGTCGGCCGCTGCGCGCGGTGCACAACGACCGCGCCGCTCGATGGCGCGCCGCGCGCGGCGGCGGCGTGCGCGCGCAGCCTGTCGGCGGCGGGGCTGCGGGGCGGCTCGCCGAGGTCTGCTGTGGGCGGCAGGTTGAGCGGGCGGTCGCCGAGCTGGCGCGCCGCCCAGTCGTACGCCTTGGCGGCGTCGAGCGCGGTGGGGTAGAGGCCAAGGCTGTGCTTCGTCCCGCCCCAGCTGATCTTGGCCTCGAACCGGCCCAGCTGCCGGCGCAAGGTGCATCCGATGTACTTTGATCGCGCCCTCCTGTGCCCAGAGCCCAGCGCAAGCACGGCAGCGCGCAGCCGGTCGGCGCCTGCCGTGCGCGGCGCGACGCGCAGCTTTGCGTCGGGCGGAAAGTTGAGCGGCCGACAGTCGCCAATAAGCCGCGCGGCCCAATCGTACGCCTTGCCCGCCTGCGCGGGCGTGCGGTATGCGCCGAGATAAAAATCAACCCCGTTCCACACAATCCGCGAGATGTATGGGTTGCGCTTGCTGCGCCTGCAGTAACAGCCAAAGACGCCATCGCACTCCGACTGGGCGCTGTCGGCCTCATCGCTCCTGCCCTCGCCGTCGCCGTCGCCGTCGCCGTCGCCGTCGCCGTCGCCGTCGCCGTCGCCGTCGCCGTCGCCGTCGCCGTCGCCGTCGCCGTCGCCGTCGCCGTCGCCGTCGCCGTCGCCGTCGCCGTCGCCGTCGCCGTCGCCGTCGCCGTCGCCGCCACACGGCCGCGCGCGCTCCCCCGCCTCGTCGCCACACGGCCGCGCGCGCTCCCCCGCCTCGTCCGCAGCGGTGCATTTGGCTGTGCGCGCGGCGCTGCCGGCGTAGTGGCGCGCCGAGCGGCGCGGGCCGGCGGTGCGTGCGTACGCGCGCAGCCGCTCAGCGCCAGGGCCCGCAGGCTGTGGGCCGAGGTCTGCTGTGGGCGGCAGGTTGAGCGGGCGGTCGCCGAGCAGGCGCGCCGCCCAGTCGTACGCCTTGGCGGCCTCGAGCGCTGTGCGATAAAGGCCAAGGCCGTGCTGCTTGCCCTCCCAGCGGATCTTCGCCTGGTATTTGCCGTCGCGTGTGAGGAAGCTGCAGCCGTTGTAACTCTTGCACTCATCCGGGCCGCGCGCGCCGCCCATCGCGGTGACGTCGGCGCGCAGCCGCGACGCGTCCACGGTGTGCGGCTCGTCCCCTAGATCAGCTGTATTCGGGTAGTTGAGCGGGTGGTATGCGCCAATGAGTCGCGCCGCCCAGTCGTACGCCCTGGCCGCCTGTGCGTCGGTCGGGTAAGCGCCGAGGTAATAGTTACTGCCGTGCCAGTTGATCTGCGCCACAAACGACGGCTTCAGCCTAGCCTTGCCGGGCATGCAGCCCAGAATGGGGCGCGCGAGCTCGTCAGGCGCGCGTGGCGCCCGCTGCCGTGCGCGCTGGCGGGGCTCCGCCGTCGACATCGGCTCGCCCGCGTCAGCACGTTGCGCGGCGAGCGCGTGCGGCCGGACCGCTGAGTGCATCGCTCGAAAGCGAGCCGCGCGGGCGCGTGGACAATGTCCGCCGCAAGCGACCGCGCTGTGCGAGCCGCGCGCGCACAGCGCCACCACGAGCAGGCCGAGCAGGCCGAGCAGCTTCAGCATCTCATGGCGCGTGCATCCTGTCCTCCATGGCCGTCCGTCAAAAAACTCTGTCAAAACTCTGCCTCGCATCGGAGGACTTCCCCACGTGCAGCTCATCGCGCCGGTGGCACTTTGACGGGCGAGCTACCGGCCTGCGCCCGGCCCAGCCTGCCCAAGAAAGCGTCGTGCCTGCGCTCGTCGGCACCGCTCTCCTGGCCGAGCACGCCGCCGGTCGACGTGTGCAGCAGCGACTGGAACTGCGTCTGCATCTCTCGATGCTTGGCCGCGTAGTACGCCTCAACGGTTTGCTTTTCAAAGTCGACTTCGCGCAGCTGTTTCTCGAGATCCGCCGACTTTGCGAGCGCTGCGCGCAGGTCGTGCTCCATTGTCGCGTTGAAATCGAGGAACGTGCGCAGCTGCTTCTCCATCGTCGCGAGCTTGTTGTGCGCGGCGCTCAGCTCGCGCTGCAGCGCGGCCTTCTCGCGCTCGAGCTTGACACGCTGCTCGTTCAGCTGCCGCAGCTTCTCGCTCTGCTCGGTGTGCGCGCGCGAGAGGCGCTCGGTGCCGAGTCTGAGCGTCTTGTTCGCCTCGCGCAGGTCAGCGGCCTGCATCTGCACGCCCTCCGCGTTGGCGACGGCCTGCGCGCACTTGCGCTCGGCCGCACCAACTTGCAGCTTGAACTGCGTCACCTGCACGAGCGCCGCCTCGCTCTCCGCCAACCGCACGTTGAGGCGCTGGTTGTCGGCGCGCTCGGCAGCGAGCTGCTCGCGAAGCAGCTCGACGTCGTCGCTCTCCTGCTGGCGCTGCGCGCGGAGCATGACGAGCTCCTTGCTGTCACCCTGCCGTATTCGCGAGAGCGTTTCGTAGTTGCGCTGCAGCGTGCTCACCTCCTTCCGCCGCTCCTCGAGCTGCAGCTCCTGCTCGTGCACGACACGCTCGAGCGATAGGATGTTCTCCGCGGCCGTGCGCGCAAGGTAGGCCATGTTCTTCTGTTCGTCGAGAGTGTCCACCATGTTCTCGCGCGTCGTCGCCACGATCTCGCGCAGCCGCCCGGCAGAGCCTGGTCCCAGCCGCCCACGAGCCGCGGAGGCCGCGAGCGCACCTACCGAGGCGCTCGCCCGCATCGTTTGCCGTTTTTGCCCACCTCTCTCTCTCTGTGTCAGTTACTGTCAACCGACTGTGAGCGCAGGGAGCGCGCTGCGCGCCCCACGCCCCCACCCCACGTCATCTGCTCGTGTCAAGGTCACGGATCGGCGGCAGCGCCGCGCCGCCAACGCTCCCCGCCGCACCGCGCGGCCCGCCGCCCTTGAGGCGCGCGTCCACGATGCTCCTGCGCTTGTCGTCCAGCGCCTTTCTCCGGCGATCGGCGTCAGAGCGTGCCGCGCCTGACTCGAGCGAGAGGGGCAGGCCCGCGCGTACGGCGGTGCCGGTCGGCGACGCGCCGGCCGTGGGCGGCGACGGCGCGGAGGCGCGCGGGGGCGCCGTGGCGAGCTGGTGCGGGCGCGGCGATGACGCGCTGTCGCGCCGCACGCCCGCCGCGGGCGCGGGCGGCTGCGGCAGGGGCGCCGCGCGCCCCACGCTAGCTGCAGGCACGGCCGGCGCCGACGTGCCCGGCGCACCGCCCGGCAGCGCCGCGCACGCGCTGGCCGCGATCGACGGCTCGCCGCGGCCCGCGACGCGCGCGACACCCGCGTTGGTTGCCGACGCGTTCTCCGACTCGGCCGTGGCTCGGGGCACGTACGCACCCGCCGCGTCGACGACTGACGATGGCGGCGGCACGCCCGCTCGTCCCAAGAGCCGCGAGCCGGCGGGCGCGACTGGCGTTGGCGGCAGCGCGGAAGGCGAGTTGAACACGGGCACGCCGCCCGCGAACCTCGACGCGAGCGTTGGGTCGGCGAGCGGCTCGGCGAGCGGTTCGTCAAACATCCACGCCTCCAAATTTTTGAGAACATTCTCAAGGTCGACCTTGAGTTCAGCGACCGACGCGGCCGTGCGTGCGTGCGCGCCGTCAAGCTCGACGACGCGCAGCTCGTCCGCCTTGCGCGCAAGCCGCTCGTGCGCGCTCTCCACGGCCGCCTGGAGCGCGGCCAGGCGCGCATCCACCTCCACCGAGCGCCGCTGCGCCTGCTCGGCGAGCTTGCGCGCCTCCTCCTGGCTCCGCACGAAGAGCTCGTTCACGAGCTCCGTCTCGGCCTGCGGAGGAGCCACGTTCAACGGGCCATGGGCGCGCAGCAGGAATTGGCCAGGCGCGCGCGCGAGCGCGCGGCGGGGCGGGGGCGCCGCGTGCGGCTGCCATTCGCCTTGCAACGGGGTAGGTAGCTCACGCGGTGCGGCGGCGGTAACGCACCTTGGATTGGAGCAGGCCGCGCAGCTGTGCCTCCTCGTGCTTGCGCGCGGCCGCCTCCGCCTGCAGCTCAACGCCCGTCGCGCGCAGCTCGAGCGCGCCGCGTGCCTCGGCGAGCGCGCCGTCGTGGGCGTCGATGCGCGCCTCCGCCGCCGACAACATTCCGAGCGTCGCACGCTGCGCGACGGCGAGGTTGGTCTCGGCGAGCTCGGACTCGAGCCTGCCCGTGCGCGCGCGCTCGACGTGCACCTCCGCGGAGAGAAGCGCGTGCACGTCGTGCAGCTGCGCGAACATCTCCTTTTTCAAACCGCCGACCTCGGCGTACGAGACCTTGCTCAGCGTCTCCTTCTCGAGACGCGCAACGAGCGCGCCGACGGTGCGCTGCTGCGCCTCGAGCGCCTCGAGCTGGCGCTGCGCGCTCGTGAACTTCGTGTCGAGCACCGATGTCGACTCGACCAGGCTCGACGCGCCCTCGTTGCGCATGCCCCACAGCCGCTCGGTCAGGTCGTCCATGCGGTCGCCGAGCGAGTCGCGCAGCTTGTTCGTCGAGTCGATGAGGTGGCGGAGCTCGATCTTGCGCGGACGGTCGTCGAGTTCGAGCCGCATCTTGCGCATCTCCTGCGTCGTCGCCTTCTCCTTGAGCTCGATCTCGAGGTCGAGCGCGCGCTGCTTGGTCTCGGCGAGCGAGTGCGACATGGACACGTTGACGCGCTGCTCGATGGCGGCGAGCCCGGCGGCTTGCGCATCGGCGAGGCGCGGAAGCTCGTTCGCAATGTTGCTCACGTCGAACATGTCCGTGCGCAGTTGCGCGAGCAGCTCCTCCTGGCTTGCGACCTGCTCGCCGACCGCGCGCAGCTTCTCGTCGACATACTCCTTGGAGCAGTGCGCCTCGACGGTCGCCTTGAGGTACTGCACGGTGGCCACCATGTCGCGCTGCTGCTTGAGCACCTCTTCAAGCACCTTCTGAAGGTTGCCGAACGAGATGAGCTCGCGCGGCGCCGCCATGGCGTGCGACTCGCGCCGCTGCACCCGGCGCTCGACGCCAGGAACGCACCCTAGTCGGAAGCAAGAGTGAACGGACGTGCGCCACGATGGCCGCTTGAGTTCAACATGGACGCGGGCGCCGTGCGAGACGCGTACCTCGCGCTCGACGCGCAGCTGCGACTGTGGCAGGCGCGCCAGGCGGAGGGCGTCGCGATCGTCGCTACACTCTGCGACTTCCACGCGCGCCTCCAGCTCGTCGCGACGAGCGGCCCGTCCGAGCTCGCGCCGGGCCACCGGCTCACCGCACGCGAGCGCCAGTTCGGCGCGCTGGCCGCGGACGAGCGGCTGATCGACGTGCTGCGGTACAGGCATGAAGTCGGCGTGCACAACCTTATCGCCGCGTTGCATCGCACCATCGCAGACCTTGCTACCGTCTGCGATCGGGTCGGCGCGCTCGCGGCCGAATCGTGGCAGCGGCATGGCACGAGGCGGCTGCCCCTTGGCCAGAGCGCCGAGCCGCTGTGGGCCACTGTGCCCGGCGCGCTCGGCGTCGCTTTGCGCGAGCGCATCCGCGTCCCGCCCGTCGCGCAGCTACTCGAGGACCACCTGGCACTCTGCCAGTCGTGCAGCGATGAGCTCCGCCTCAAGCGGCGCGTCGTGGCGAGGCTTTCGGCGGGCATGAGCGCGGCGGAGCTGCACGACCTCGCACGGTTGTGGACGCTCGAGCCGTGCGTAGACACGGAGCGCGTTGCTTTTGTCCGCAGCCTGGCGCGCTGTTTTGACTCCGCATGACACGCACTACAAAGTCTACAGAGCCCCCCCCCCCCTCCCCCCCCCCCCAATATGCCACAACAGGCGCACGTCCTGCGATCCGGATCACACGTGGATCACCGCAACACCGTGCGGACGCGACGACGCCGCGCGGCCGGGCTCCGCCCCCTCGCCCGCGACGAGGTGGCTCGCCGATGAGCTCGTCTCACCGAGCGCCTCGGTCGCCTCGGCGTCCGGCGCCAGGGCCGGGTCGACGTGCGCAGCGACAAGCGCGCATGCGGGCCCGAGCACAAGCCAGAAGCAAAAGGTGGTCAGCAGCGACGCGCACGCGAAACGCGCGGCCAGCTCGGCAGGTACGGCCGATCGCTCGTGCGATGGAGGGTGCGGCGCGCCGGCGAGGAGGGGCACGATCGCGAGCAAGACGCCGAGCGGAGCGGTCATCGCTGGCGCCGCGCGGCCGAGCACCTTGTACGCCCACTGGCTGGGCAGCTCGCCAAGCATGAGCCACGCACCCGTGATCCCACCGGCCATCTGCCCGCCCGCCCAGAGCTGGCGCGTCTGGACGGCGGACGCGAGCATTCCGGGCAGCTCGGGCGAGAGGCCGAGCGCGGGCAGGAGCTGGACGGTCGCAAAGCCGAGCAGACCGAGCTTTAGACCGTCGCCCGCGCGGAGCCGCGAGCCGCGCACGAGCAGCGCGCCGATCAGCAGCGCCGAGTAGCTGATGCCGAGCCACGCTATGCTCGCGAGCGTGCACGCCGCGCGCTCGGCGCCGGCTGCCGGTTCGAAAACCGCGGCGTCGTCGTCGTCGCACGGACCAGTGGTCGGATCGCACGCAACTTCGAACGACTCCGCGGCGAGGATGAGCGGCACCGCGCTGCCAAAGCAGGCGGGCGCGCACGCGAGCGCGGCGAGGAGCCCGCACCCAACAGCGGCGAGTGCGCCCCGCGCGGCGAGCCGGCCACCATCGACGAGCACGTCGACGAGCGTGTCCTGGTGGATGCGCGGCTCAATGGCAGGGGAAGTTGAAGGCATGGCGGGCGTCGTGCGCAAAGTTGTGCACGGCGAGCGGGTCCTGCAGGTAGCCGACGAGGTAGAGGCTGACGAGGGCGCACGCGATGAGCGCGCAACCAGCTGCGCGACGTGCGATCACCTGTACAAGACGCGCGCGCGCGCGCACGCGCGCGCGACGCGCTCAGGTGCACGTCGCGCCGTGCCCCCTCGTCGCATCGCGACGCGCGCGATGCGCGGCGCTGCGCGCGTCGCGACCACCTCACCTCGTGCATGCGAGGCGGAGAAGCGACCGATCTTAAAAATGACGCGTCCAGGACTAACGCTAATAATTCACAATCCTGTAAGCGTCGTTAGTATAATTCACAAGCGCCGTTAGTACCCGGCCGGCCGTCGGCCCGTCACGCCATTTTCGCAACCCTTACCCTCGGCTTGCGCCGATGCGCCGCGAGCCAATGCGTCATCGAGACGATGCGGCCGCGCTTGCGCTCGCTGCTGTCGCCTTCGCCGTGCGCACCGTGCGGCACCTCGGCCCTGTTGCTCGCCGCGCCTGAGTAGCGCTCGACTGTCGCGCCGTGCGCCTCTTTGGCGAGGTGGAAGCGCGCGGCCGCCTGCGCGCGCCGTACCCACAACGGCTGCCGCGGCACGATGATGTGGATCATGAGGCACGTGAGGACTGCGGACGCGCGCCGCGCGCAACACAGGCGCCGTGGGCCGTGGCGAGCATGGAAGGCGTCAACGCGGCGCGCACCGGACCGGCGCGCACCGGACCAGACCGGCGCGGCGCGGCGCGGGGCCAGGCGTCCACATCACACGCAATGCCCCACCGCGAGCGCGGCTGCCCGTCGCCAGCGCCCGCGCATGGCATGCGCGACGGACCGAGCGCGTGCTCCCAGAGGAACGACGCGAGAATGCGCCACCACCAGCGCACGTGACCATCTTCGTTCCAATAAAAGGCATGGTTTGGGTCCTCCGGGTCCTCCGATGCCTGCGCGGCGCACGTGGAGCGGAGAGGGAGCGGTCGAGCATGCACGCGAATGATCGGCACGGCGTCGTCGGCGCGCGACCACGCGTGCGGGCGCTGCGCAGGCGTACGAGGAAGAAGATCTCAGCAGTGCGGCTCGAGATGGTCGCAAACGTGACGACCATCGGGATGGCGGCCCATGCCGAGAAGACTATACATTGCTCCCATGCGCCGATCGAGTTCTGCTTCTTGGGCACCATCCTGCGAAAGGCGTTGTTCACCTGCCGCACCAGAAAGGGGGGAGGAGGGGAGGGGCGCACGCGCGCGGGAGCGCAGCCGCGTGATCAGCGCGAGAAGGACACGTGGGCGAGGAGCTGCGGCGCCAAGGTGCGAGCGCACCTTGATCAGATCGGAGCGCAACTCGAGGTTGTTGTTCAAGTAACACACGACGGGTGTCAAGGGCCACTGGACGCGAGCGCGGACGCCAAGCGGGGCACGCGCGCGGATGCGCGCCGCGAGACGCAACGCCGTCCCGCCGCGCGCTCAAGATGAGCGCGGCCATGCACGGCGACAGGCAGCGGGTGCGTGTTATTAAGGGGGGGGGGGGGGGGGGGGGGGGGGGGGGGGAGTGCGCGCACTTGGATGGTGTACGTGATGATGTACCCGATGAAAAGAACGACGTCGTAGTAATCATCTTGAGTCGAGTACTCGGGCAAGCCGAGCTCGTCGAGCGCCTGAATTGTCGTCTCGCGCGCCTCAGCGTCCGTCACGTCGATCGCTTCGCGCGGCGCGGCCGCGAGCGGCACGATCGTCTGCACGGCGAGGAGCTGCTGCTGCGCGAACGTCAGCTTGCGCGGCGCTTCGCGCGCGCGCGACGACGCCACCGTCGCGTCAGCGGCCGCTCGGTCGGCGGGCTGCGCGACGGTCGCCGCGCGACGGGCGGCCGTGCGCCAGCGAACGAGCTGCACGAGGGCGAGCGGCCAGACGTTCTCGAAGAGGAAGGCGGCGATCTGGTTCATCCCGAGCATCGACGCGACCATCGAGTCGTGCTTCTTCATCCAGTAGTCCGCTGTCCGCTCGTGCGTGAACAGCTTGCCGAAGATCGGAAAGGCCCACGTGCGCAAATCGACGCCAACATCGACGAGCGGCACGTGCACGTACCCGAAGAACCACGACCAAAAGTAGCCGTCGAGCCAGATGAAGATGAAGATGTAGTACACGTACTGTGTGTCGTACTGCGTCTCGTACGGCCAGTTCTCGCGCCGCGTGCACCACGCTGCCACCTTGGACCAGAGGACGTACTGCGGTGGGCAAGCAGTCGCCATGCGGCTGCGGCGCGGCGCGGCCGCTCAGCGGCGCGGCTGCGGCGCGGCTGCGGCGCGGCTGCGGCGCGGCTGCGACGCGGCAGCCGCAGCGCGGCGCGGCGCGGCAGCGACGCGCGCGCGCCTGCCCAAACATGATGAGCCCGACATAAATGAATGTGTTTACGATGACGGTCTGGAAGAGGAACATGTACCTGTTCTCGGGCGCGTCGAACTGCTCGCACGCCCACACGAACTGCGCGGAGAACGGAGTAGGTGCGCGCACGGCGCAGGCCATGCGGGCGGCGGGGCAGCGGGCGGGCGGACGGACGAGGGCGAAGGCGCGGCGTGCGGCGGGTAGCCAGCGGCGCAGAGCAGATGCGCGTGAGCGGGCGGCGACGAGCGCTCGGCGCTCGGTGCCGGCGCGGCGCGGTGAGATGGCGATCCGTCGATCGCACGGCGTGCGGCCTGCGCGCTCCAAGCCCCGCGCGGTCGCCATGCTGACCTGCCCATATGAAATGTATTCGATGAAGCAGAGGAGAAGGACCTGCAGAAGCATCTGGAAGGCCGTGTTGCCGAAGGCGGGGAGGCGCTGCCACATGCTCACCGCCGGTCTTGGCGCGCCCGTCTCCTGATCCGTCACCCATTCGCCGGTGAAGCGTGGGTTGCGCCGGATCGACGTGAGCAGGGAATCAACGTTCCAGTCCCACCGGAGCTCAGCAGAACGGCGTCGCCAAAAGGCGACGAAAAATGCGCCCCACACGACAAGGACGCTACCAAAGGCGACCCACAGCATCTCGTAGAACACAACGTCGCCGCCCAGCTTGACCAATTCGAGCACAAAGCCAAACGCTGCGACTGGGAAAAGCCACTCGACCGTGAAATCCGACAGGCCAAAGTACCAAGCGAGCTCCTCGCCGTAATGGTCGCGTATCACGCGCAGGTGCGCCTCCGAAATCTCGGGCGCGAGCCCCCATTCCCGGTCCACCTGCCGGTTGAAGCCGCGGTCGTGCAGCGGAAAGGACGCGCGCACGACCTCGCAGCCGTCCACGCGCCACGAGACAGCGCCGAGCATGCGGTGCTCGGCGCCAAAGTGCGCTGTGAGCAGACGCGCGACCGCGCTCACGCGGTCCGCCGGCGTCGCCGGCGGCAGCTCCTGGCTCAGCGTCGCCTCGACGAGCAGCCGCGCGCCGTACTCGCGCACAAACTCGGCGTGCACCGCGTCGCAGTCGGCGATGAGGACGACGAGCGCGTGCCCGTCGGACGCCGCGCCGAGCGGCGCGCGGTGGAGGGAGGCGCGGAGGCCGGTCTTCGACATGAGCTCGTGGAGCATCTCCTTGGCCGCGACAATGCCCGGCGTGTCGCCCGGTTCAATGCCGGCCGGATTGTTCGCCAGGTCGTGGAGCACGATGGCCCAGAGGTACGGTTGGCGGCTCTGGAAGCCAAGCGTTGGGTACACCCACGCCATCTGCTTAGCGTACGCGCGCGTCTGCGGGAGCGCGAGAAGCGAAGCCTTGAGGCGCTCGTGCCCCTCGCGCTGCTCGGCAGTGAGCGCGTCAAGGCCGTCATGATGCGCGCGGCGCAGGGCGTCGACGTAGCGACGGAGGGCGTCAGCAACGGTGTGCGGGTCCACGCCGAGCGCGCCGTTGACGGAGCGCGCCGCCTCCGCCGCACCCTCGCCGCGCGAGAGGAGCGCGCGGAAAAGCCGGTCGATGCCGCCTCCCGATGCCGAGAGGGCTTCCGACATCTTCGACGGCGCGTAGCAGAGCGCGACGAGGCGGGCGAAGACGTTGGTCATGATGACGGTGCGCGCGCGGTACACAAACTTGGCGTCGGACATGAAGTCCCTCGTGTACACCTTGAACGTGATCGATTCGCGCAGCCAGATGGCGCCGACGACGAGCGCCGTGACTGCGGCGAAGGCGAGCTCCTGCTTGTTGGTGCGCATTCGCGCCTCGTGCGAGCGGAGCTGGAGGGTGAGGAGCACGACGACATACAGGGACCACAACGAGAAGAGCACCACCTCGAGCGCGCCAATCGTGACGAATGAGCCCGAGAGCTCGTACATGAAGGACGGATCGGCACGCATCTGCCGCGCCGAGAGAGCATACTGCGCGGTGTTGAGAAAGAACATGGGCACCGTGAGGAGCAGGCGCGGCGCCCAGTAGTCGGCGCGGAGCGAGCGGATGCTCTCGCGCACCGGGTCAGCGAGCACCGTCGCAAGCAGCATCCCCGCCGCGTAGAATCCAATGTCGAAGACCGCCGCGCTCACACCGTACGACATTCCGAGCGGGATGAGCGCGATCGACGCCGGGTTGTTGTATCCGCAAATGGCGCAGCAGAACACGTACACGCCCAGCTGCTGCGGCAGCCACTCGTGCAACGCGTGCTGGTGCATCGCGCGCGCGTACAGCGCGAACGTCACGACCGACGAGAGCAGCGCGACCAGCCGCAGCCCGAGCTCAGCGTACCCATGCGCTGTCGTCCCATTCGTCTGCACGACGACGAGCTGCTCTGCCCACGCGCTGAGCGGCGGGTCGTCTGCGGCGGGCGCGACGGAGACGCGCGCGAGGTACTGCGCGTGCTGCAGCCCGTCCTTGTACGCGAGCGAGAGCACGTAGCAGTGCGCGCGCCGGCCAAGCGAGAGCGGATCGACGCCGTCAGCCGGCCAGCCGGGGTGCGTGCTCGCCGCCTTGCCGTCGTCGATGCACTCGACACGCTGCGCGTCGCGCGTCGAGCGGCCGAGCTCGGTCCAATCTTCGGTGTCCAAGTCGCGTGCGGACACGGACGCCGATACGAGCACGCTGCGCGGCACGCCCTCGAGGCACGCGCGCGGCACGAGCGCGTCGGGCGTGTACGCGACCTCGACGCACTCATCGGGCAGCTTGACGTAAGCGATGAGCGAAACGCGCAGCCAGCGCATGTACGGGTTCGTTGGATGTGTCGCGTTGCCGAACGTCGCCACGTACTCATCGCCCGCGAGAAGGTCGCTCCCCGCGTCCGGCGCGAAGACGAGCTTGTTACTCGCGCCCTCGGAGAAGAAGAGCGAATCGTACGCGACGCCAGCGCCGAGCGTGAAGACCATGCCGGCGACGACGAGGCACAAGAGGGCTGCGGGACGAAGATGGACGTACGCAGGCACCATGCTTGGCGTCGCGAGCACCTCCGCCGGGTCACGCTCGAGCGCGGCGCGATCGAACCCATGTTTGCGCCGCTCCGGCAGGCGGGCGGCCATGATTGTGTCGCAAAAAAGGTGAGCAGCCGCGACGCGCGGATCGACGCGCTGCAACGGCTGCCGAGCGCAGCGTCGCGGCTGCGCGTGAGCAGCCTGTGCTCGTCCGTTGGCGGGCATGACGTGCCGCTCCTCACGATCACCGACTTTGCCGGCGCGTCCGAGGCAGAGCTGCGCGAGCGCAAAGTGGTCGTCGTGACCGCGCGCGTGCACCCGGGCGAGACCAACGCGTCGTGGATGATGCACGGCGTGATCGACGAGCTGCTCGCCGACTCGGCCGAGGCGCGCGAGCTGCGCTCCGCCCTCGTCTTTCAGGTCGTGCCGTGCCTCAATCCGGACGGCGTGATCTTGGGTAATTACCGGTGCTCCCTCTCGGGCGACGACCTCAACCGCAACTGTGCGGAGCCGTCGGCGCGCAAGCACCCGACGATCGCGCACGTGAAGGCGCTGCTGCGCGGCCTCGCCGAGGAGGAGCGTCTCCTCTTCTTCTGCGACTTCCATGGCCACTCGCGCAAAAAGTCAACGTTCATGTGTGGCGTCGAGACGCCCGCGGGCAAGGGCGCGCCGCCGGGCTCGCACGCGGGCAGGCTGCACGAGCGTGTCTTCCCTCTGCTCCTCTCGCGCTTCAGCGCCTCCTTCTCCTTCGCCTCGTGCTCGTTCAAGGTGCTCCGCTCCAAGGAGACCACCGGCCGCGTCGTTGTCGCGCGCAGCTTTGGCCTGGTCCCGTCGTACACGCTCTTCTCCGGGCCGGACGGGCCGGGCGCCGACGGCACGCCCGAGGCGCACTACACGATTCCCGACCTGCAGAAGCTCGGGAAGGAGTTCGTGCACGTGCGGCGCCGCGCCGCGCGCGTGTGCTGCGGGGTGCCCGTGTGCGTCCGGCACTCCAAACCCGTCCGGAACGCCGCGCTCGACATGCGCCCCACGCGTGCGCCGTGTGCCGCTCGCCTGTCGGCAGGCGCTGCGCGACTTTACGCACCCGTCCCGCACCGAGTACATGGGCGCGCTCGCCGAGCTCGAGGCGATGCTCCCCCCAAAGGAGAACGCGGGCGGCGAGGTCTCGGACGAGGACGGCGAGCCGACGGAACGCGACGAGGCGGGCGCGCGGCGGAGCGCGCCCGCGCGCCGAAAGTCCACGCCGCTCGGTCCGACGAGCGTCGCGCCAGCGGCGAGGGGGAAGAAGAGAGAAGAGGCGGGCGCGCGGCGGAGCGCGCCCGCGCGCCGAAAGTCCAAGCCGCTCGGTCCGACGAGCGCCACGCCAGCGGCGAGGGGGAAGAAGAGAGAAGAGGGGAAGAATTTGCGGAGGGCATCTCTCAAGCCCAGTGCCCCCCCCCCCCCCCCCCCCCCCCCCCCCTCTTGCCTAGAGTGAGACAAGTCCGCGGTCGAGCAAATCGCGCGCGATGACCATGTCCTCGGGCGTCGTCAGCTTAAAGTTTGTGTACTCGCCGAGGGTCAGCTTCACCGGCTCGCCGAGAGCCTCGACGAGCGACGCGTCGTCGGTGACCTCGAGCTTTTCGGCCGCCGCCTTGGCAAAGCCGGCGCGCAGCAGCTCGACGCGCACGACCTGCGGCGTCTGGATCTCCCACAGCTTTGAGCGCTGCAGCGTCTTGCCGACGAACTGGCCGTCTGCGCTCTCCTTAATTGTCGCCTTGCACGGCACGGCGAGCACGGCGGCGCCATGCTCCGCAGCATCGGCGATGACCTCGAGCACGTTGCGCACGGAGACGAGCGGCCGTGCTGAGTCGTGCACGCAGATGAGCGGCGCGTCGTCCCCGACGAGCGCGAGGCCGTTCGCGACCGAGTCCTGCCGCTCCTTGCCCGGGTCTGCAAACGCTAGCCGGTCGCCGTGCGCGGCCTTGTGCGGCGCGACGAGCGGGCGGTACTGCTCGTCGAGCACAAGCACCACCTTTGTGATGCTCGGCATTCCGAGGAAGAGCTCGAGCGAGTGCATCATCACCGGCTTCCCCACGAGGTCGAGCAGCTGCTTTGGCCTGTCGGCCTTCATCCGCGAACCGACGCCGCCCGCGAGCACGATCGCGGCGGCCCGAGGGGCCGGCACCGTGCCGCTCGCAATTGGCGCGCTACGTGCCGGCGCTCCCGCCGGGGGGCGCAGTTGCGACGCGCGCAACTGCGACGCCCCGTGTGACCTCGACGCCGCGAGCGCGCAGATCGTGAGCGTGATTACGACGGCCATGTCGCACCTAAATTGAATTTGCCTTGAGGAGCGATCAGTCAAAGCGGTCAAGCCGTCACCCGGCTGGCGGCGGGACGAGCGGCGGCGGCATGACGAACACGACGCGCGGCTCGGAATTGTCAACAAGCTCGAGCGCCGCGCCACCGTACACGGGCCGCGCGACGACCTGCAGCGGCGGGAGCGACACGTGGCCCGCACAAATTGGCATCAAGTTGTACGTGAGCGTGTGCAGGCCGCTCGGCGGCAGGCGCGTCGTGCAGTGCTTGTAGCCGGCGAACAAGAAGGCCTCGTTGTCGCTGAAGCTCAGCGCCACCTCCTGCGCGAGAGCGCACAGGGCGGGTGACACGCCGCGGCGCGCCGCGGCGCTGAGCATCGCCACACGAGCGTGGCGAGTGGCGAGTGGAAAGTGGAAAGTGGAAAGTGGAAAGTGGCGCTTGGCGCCCCAAGTGAGCCAGCCGTTGCCTGCACCTGAAGCGCGTCTGAGTCGTTGCTCACTTGGACAGTCAGCGCAGTGAGCACGCCCACAGTGGCCACCGTTGGCAGCTTGACTCGCACTGAGAGCGGGCACGTGCAGACGCGCACTGGCGGGAGCGCGACGAGGGTTTCTTGCACCTGGCAGCCCGGTCGGGCGGCGGCGCGCGCAGGGCGGGCAGGTGGTGGGCGAGAGCTGCGGCCAGCAACAGCGCAGAGGAGAGCGCGCGCATGCCGAGTGCTGCGGCGAAGCGCAATGGCGCAATGGCGCGCGCGCGCAGATGCGTTGCGTTGAGCCTGTGTCCGCGTTGACTGTGCGAGTGCGTGCGCCAGTGGCACTGTGGCCTGGCTGCGCGCCAGATGCCAAGAAGCCGTGCACGCGCGCCGCGCACACGACCGCGGCGCGCACGCACCATATCGCGCGCAGGCTCGTCGTCGATCCCGTCGGCGCCATCCACGCCAAAACCGCCACGCCGCCGCCATCGCACGCGCAGCGCGCCCGCGCTCGGCAGCGCGCCTGCGCCATACGCGCGCACGCCAATGAGAGCTCGGAACACGTCGCCATGGCGTAAGCTGACCGGCGCGCTCGCGTCGACGTGCGGCAGCGCGCCGCCGACGATGTCTATCCGCGGCTGCGTGGACGAGGGTGGCTGCCCGCCCACCGGCGGCATGTCGAGCGGGCCCATTTTGCCCGCCGCCCGCTCGCCGTCCGGTTCCGCGCAGATGCCGAGAAGCTCGAGCCAGACGGGGTGCGGGCAGACGCACGCGAGCGTGCAGTCGAGCGTTGCGTCGCGCCCGTGCCAGAGGACGGGGCCGGGCGGAGCGGCGCCATCGTTCGAGACGGTCAACCCGATGTCGAGCGCGCGCGCACACTCCAGTCGCGCGCGCACGCGCACGACGTGCTCGTTCGCGTGCGCGCCGCCATTGGCGCCAATGCGCGCGTACGCGACGCTCACCGTCACGTTGTGTGCGCCCGGCTCGGCCGCGCACACGAGCACGTCGACCGCGCTTTCCTCGCCCGGCGCGAGGGCACGATCGATGGAGAAGACGTTCGTCGGCACGCGCGCCATCGCGCCGTCCGGCGACGTGCCGCTCGGCAATGAAAAGATGACCACCGCCGACGGCTGCGCGCTCGCGTCCGCCGGCGTGGACGGCGCGCCCGCGCCGCCTGTGGGCGCGCCGCTCGTGATGCGAACCTCGGCGCCCGGCGCCATGCCGCTCGGTCCGGCCGTTACGCGCACGCGTAACGGCGCGACCTCGCCCACGAGCAGCACGTCCGCGTGCGCGACCGACACGCGCGCGTCCGGCGCAGGCGAGCGGACCCTGAGCGCGAACGGCTCTGCCGACGCGCGCGCGTTCTGCGCCGCACCCTCGCCGCCCGCGCCCGCGCCCGCGCCCGCGCCGCCTGCGCCCGCGCCCGCGCCGCCTGCGCCCGCGCCCGCGCCGCCTGGCACAATCGCCGCTGGAATGCGCACGCAGACCGGCGGTATGGTCCGACCAGCTGCTCTGCCGCCGCCATCGTGCGCGCCCGCGTCGAAGAGCACGAGATCCACCGCGAGCACGCGCACCGCGCCCGCCGCGCGCGCGGTGATTTGGAAGCTGAGGTCGGCCCCGAACAACGCGCCAAGCTCGGCGCCGTCGGCTGCGCCAGCGCCCGCAGCGGCGGCGGCGGCGGCGGCGCGCGCGGCGCTCACACCGCGCGCGCGCGACGAGAGCGGCGCGAGCTCGACGTCCATCGCGACTCGGCTGAGCGTGACGTCACTCAGCGTCACCGTGACAGAGTGACAGCGCAGCGCACATGCGCCCATCCACTCGAGCGAGACGCGCAGCGTGACGGTGTCGCCGCACGCGCAGTCGCCGTCCTCGCCGCCGCCTCCGCCGTCTCCGCCGCCTCCGCCGTCGCCTTCGTCGCGGCCGCCGCCGCCGTCCGCCGCGCCGCCCGCCGGACCGCCGCCGACATCCCACGCAACAAATGCGCGCGCGAGTGCGGCACCCAGCTCGTCCGACGCGACGACGGCGGCCTGCAGCGGCGGCAGCTGCGAGGGCGGCTCGGCGCGCACGAGCGCGCCCAAGCTCGCGAGCAGCGCCTCGGCCTCCGCGCCGTCGGGCGTCACGGCGCGCGGCAGCGCGCCGAGCGCGCTCGCGACCCACTCAGACGAACGACCGCGCCGTGCCGCGCACTCGCGTAACCGATTCGCCGCCTCGCGCGCGGGCGCGTGCCAGCGCTCGCGGCGGTATGCGTCAAGCACGCGCGCGTAGAAGCTCGCCGCCATCTCGTAGTTGCCGCACGCGAAGTACTCGGCGGCCATCAACTCGCCCAGCCCGACGATCTGCCGCCCACGCCGGAGCGCGCGCTGCCGCTCGTACGCGCGCGTGAGCAGCTCGACGATCAGCGCCGAGTCCTCGAGCGAGCGCGCGGGCGGGAGCGCAGCGCGGCGCGCGCGCGCGCACACCGCCGCGCGCTCGAAGTGGTACGCCGGTTCGATGCTCGCGGGCAGCGAGCGCGCGACGACCGGCGCGTCCGCGGGCAGCTGGCGGGCGACGGCCGCGGCCGCGCGCGCGTCCGCCGCCTCGAGGAGCTGTGCGAAGGCGTAGTGCTGGCGCGCGAGCCACGCCCAGTGCGCCGCGCCGCCCTCGGGCCCGCGCGCCGCGTCGAACGGCCGCGCCTCGTCCCCCGCCAGAGCGCTGAAGACGCGCGCGTGCCACGCCCATCCGTCCGCCGCTTCGGCGATGCGGCCGGCAAGCAGCAACAGGCGAACGAGTTGCAGCGCTGTCACCTCAGCTGCCGCCTTGACGGCGCCGACGGTGAGCGCGGCGATCGACGGCGGCACCAGCGCGCTCGCTGGCGCGCTCGCGCCCGCCGCGCCCGTCGCGGGCGGCACGCCGAAGCGCGCGCGCGTGATCTCGACGAGCATCGCGTAAGCGGCTGAATAGTGACGCTCGGCCGTTGCACCGTCACGCCGCGCGTGGGCGAAGAAGGCGGCCTTGAGCTCGTAGCGCGGCGCGAGGACGGAAGGGCGCGGCGCGAGCTCGCGCATCCGACGCGCGCGCTTCGCCTGCTCGCGGTAGAAGCCGTCCGCCGCGTCGACGAGAGCGCGGTCGAGCCGCTGGATCGAAGCGCGCATCGCTTCCGACGCGACGCCCTGCAGACGCATGCCGAGCAGCGCGCGCGGCTCGAGCGCGGCGGCGCGAGCGAGCTGCGCCACGCGCTCGTCGCCTATGAGCACTGGCTCGCCCGTCCCCGCGCCCTCCGCCACGAGCACGACGAGCACCTTGCATCCGGCCCGCAGCCGGCGGCGCGTCGCCTCGACCTCGAGCGCGATCGGCTGCCACGCCGAGTCAGCGCGCCAGGGGGCGAGCACGGCGGCGGCGGCGGGGACGAGGAGCGCGTGCTTGCGCCACCACCCATCCTTGAGCACCTCGCTCGTCGATTTGGCGGGCCGCTCGACGCCGTCGCCGTCGCGCGCGCGCACGGGCGGCGCGTCGTCGAGTGACGCGTAGTGCGGGTGGATCGTCTCCCACTCGCCGAGCGCGTCGGACGCGGGCGGCTTGGGCCAACTCGCGCGCATTTGCGCGATCAGCAGCTGCGAGGCTTTGTCGCCCGCTAGCGCGACGACCGGCGCGAGCGTCATCCGCAGCTCGGGCGGGTACAGGTTCATCGCGCCAAGTGTGAAGAAGCGCGCTCACGTCTCCTTTGGGAGCCGCCCGCCATGTCGGCCACGCAGGCGGCGGTGCCCGACGGGATGAAGCTGGGCGAGGACTTCCCGTACGTGTGCGAGACGTGCCTCGGGCCCAATCCGTACCTGCGCATGATGAAGATGCCCATGTCGCGCGAGTGCAAGATCTCCGGCCGGCCGTACACGGCGTTCCGCTGGAAGCCGGGCGCCGAGGCGCGCTACAAGGAGACGATCATCGCGCCCGAGGTTGGGATTGCAAAGGGGGTGTGCCAGGTGTGCCTGATGGACATGCGCTTCAACGTGCCCGTCGCCGTGCGCGACAAGCTTCTCGGTGCCGGCGCCGACGCGAGCGCCCGGCCGCAGTCCGACGCGAACAAGGAGTTCTACTGGGCGCAGGAGCGCAAAGCGATGCTAGACGGCCGGCTCGAGGCGGGCGGGCTGGGCGGCGCGGGCGCGGCGGGCGGGCTGCTCACCAGCGCGGCGGACTACGAGCGCCTCCAGGGCCTCGCGCGCCCGACGCCCCATTACGACCGCAACCTGCCCAAGCTGTGCACCTTTTGGCTCAAGGGCAAATGCACGCGCGTGCTCAACCGCGAGTGCCCGTACCGGCCGTGCAACGGCACCTTCCGCTTCCCCGAGCTCAACTCGCAGCACAAGGAGCTGTCCAAGGATCTCACCGCGCGCCTCGACGCCGACGGCGCCGTCGCCGTCATGAAATCGCTCGACCCGGTCGTCGACGACATCAAGGAGAAGCTCCTCGAGTCGCAGCGCGGCAACCGGACCGAGAACATTCGCAACAGGTACCACGGCGTCAAGGACGCGCTGTCGGAGAAGATGATGGGCAAGCTCGACGCGCACGGCAGCAGCATGCAGCCTCCCGACGACCGCACCATCACCACGCTCTGGGTGGGCGCCCTCCCTCTTGGTACGCGCGGCGGGGCCGGACCGGGCGGGGCCGGACCGGTCGCGCGCGGGGTCCGCATGGCCCGTGCGCGAGACCCCGAGTGCGGCGAGGCGAAGTTAGTCTCGCGGCGCACTCGGGGGGGGGGGGGGGGGGGGGCATGGGCCGTGCTTGCGACTGGCTTCGCCCCGCCTGCTGCGGGCGGGACGCACGGGCATCACTGGGCCGTGCGCGCGCGCGGCCCCTGCGAACCCGCAGCACGGGCATCATTGGAGGCCGCCGCGCGCGCCACCCCTCCCGCGCGCGCCGCGTGGCGCTCCGGCAGGCACGACACGCGAGGAGCTGCACGACGTCTTCTACGCGCACGGCGAGATACACGATATCACGCTCCTCCCCGCAAAGCAGTGCGCGTTCGTCGAGTACCGCACGCGCGCCGCTGCCGAGGTCGCCGCGGAGGCGCTTCCGGGCACGCTGAGCGTGCGCGGGCAGCGCGTCCGGCTGCAGTGGGGCAAGGCGCGGCAAGAGCGGGGGCCGGGCGGGCCGCGCACGGACGCGCCGCCCGTCGAGCCGCAGCCGTACGAGTCGACGGCCGGCCCGTTCGGCGAGCCCGCCTTCTACCCTTCCATGGACCCATCCGCGATGGGCGCAAACCCGAACAAGGAGGAGGGCGGACGGACGGCGGGCGGGCCGATGCGGACGCACGGCCGGCGATGATGGGCAGTCCTGACTCCTGTTTCACAGCTTGGTCGCGGACTCAGAGGCCCGTACGACCGCTGCATCGCCCGTACCCATCTTCGGCGCGACAGCCGCGCGCGCGCCGGCGCCGACGGGCGCCGTCGCGGTCGCCGCGTCGCCCTCCGCGTTGAGGCGATGGAGGTCGCCGTCAAAGGCGAGCGCGCCGGCGAGGCCAAAGGCAATGCACGCCGCGTTCGCGCACAGCGCGGGCACCACCTGCCCGGCGGCGAGGCACGCGCCGCCTGCGAGCGTCGTCGCAATGCCGACGACAGAGCCAGCAGCCATGAGCAAACCGGCGGTGAGCGCCTCGGGCGCCGGGTAGGTGCACTCGGCGGCGAGCTCGTACGAGAGCGGCAAGATGGGCATCATCGAGCCGCCGACGAGGGCCATGGCGAGCGCGACCGCGCTAAACGCGCGCGTGCGCAGCGCGAGCGGGAGCAACACGCCCGCCGGCAACGCGACGCCAAAGCAGGCGCGCAGCAGCGGCCGGTGCGCGCGCCACCGATCGGCGAGCGTTGCGACGATCGCCGAGCCGGCGAGGCCGGCGCCGACGACAATGCCACCGAACGCGCTCGCCGCCTCGGGCCCAAAGCCGTACGGCGAGACCACGCCGTCGACGAGCGTCGCGAGCGCGTTGAACGCGCCGAGCGGCAGCGCGAACGCGGCGAGGAGGGGCCACCAGCCACGCGCGCGCAGCACGTGCGCGAGCGACGCGCGCAGCGGGAGGCGCGACGACGACGCGGCGACGGAAGGCGGCACGCGCGGCGCGGCGGGAAAGAGGAGAACGAGAAGCGCGGCGACCGAGACCGCGCCGATCGCCTCCGCGCGCAGCAGCGCGGGCACGGCGGGGAACAGCAGCGGTGCGAGCATGCCAAGCGCAGAGCCAACCGTCGCGGCGACGCTCGCCGCCGCGTCAGCCGTCGCGCGCTCAGAGGGCGGAAACCAGGCGGCGGCGAGCACAGGCGGCGCGTTCAGCAGGAACGGTTGCCCGCACGACGCGACCGTCTGGCCGAGCAGCAGCAGCCGGTACGAGCCAGTAGCGCCGCGCTCGCTGGCGAGCGAAAGCGCGCGCACGGCGCAGCCGAGCGCGGTGAGCACGGCACCGGCGAGCACACCTGGCCGAAGCCCGCGCTCGGCGAGGAGCCACGTAGCCGGCGCCGCGAGCGGCAGGTATGTCACCATAAACACGATCGACAGCGCGTCGACGAGGCCCGCGCCAACGCGATACGCTCGTCCGGTCTCATCGCGCACGGGCGCAAACGCAATCCAGGCAACTTGATTTGTCGCGGACGCTATGGCAAAGAGGAGAAGCACCACCCAGCGCGCACGCGCCGCCGTGGGCTGCGCGTCCAAGCTCGCGTAGCCTCCTCCGAGCAGCGCATCGCCTCCTCCGAGCAGCGCATCTAGCCGCTCCGCGGACGTCATTCGCAATCGAACAAGGTTTTGATTTCGGCGCCACTCAAGAATTCCACTCATCCTTGACAGGGTCGCAAAAAGATTCATTCTCCGATTCGAAACGGCGAACTCACGCCATTGGCCCAGCCGCTGGTTGGCGATATATAATCGTCGTATATATATATAATCGTCGACACCGCGGAGTCTACGCGGGCGTGATGCGGCGCGCGCGCGAGAGCGACAACGAGAGCGAGCCTCCATGCAGCCCAATGCAGGTAAGGCGGCTTGCACGCGCCAACGCGCGCGCGCCGCACCTCCCGCGCGTTCGCGCCTCATCGCCTTTCTACGGTCTCGCCGCCCCGCGCCGTACCCGCGCGCGCTCAGGAGTCGTACGAGAAGCTGCGCGGCGCGGATCAGGCCGAGCGCGGTGAAGCACAGCGGATGAAGCTTGGCTACATTGACGCGCCTTTATCTCCGAGAAGATGGTGCCCGCCCTCGCCGCAGCGCACGTCCGTCTTTCTGTCCCTCAGCTCCGACCAACGCTTGCGAGGGAAGCTCTCGCTCACATTCGACTCGGACGCGATCGTCGAGCATTGACGGCCTGGAGCCGTTGCATGCGCCGTGCGCAAGGCACATCTCGCACCGCCTGGCGCACGCCGCACGCGTTATCCCCGCGCACCGTCTGAGCGCAGGCGGCCCAAGTCTATCGCTCGACGACGGGCTTCAGGCGAAGCTTGCGGCGCAAAGCCGACGGTGAACGCGTCGACGGTCGCCCACCCACTCGTGCGTGATTAAATTATGCAGCGCCCTGTCCCTTGCGCGCGGGCAGCGTTCGTCTGAGGTCCGCAATGGCGACGCGCGACACTCGGTCTCGCACTCGCGCTCGCCACTCGCCCGTCCCTGGACGGCCGACGGCCCCTGAGGACCGTCGTTTTTCAAAAGGGCTCTGAAGTTTGGCGCGCTCAAAGGTGCTGGCCGATGGCCGCCGCGGCGCTGCAGCTGAAGCGCAAGGCTGAGGAGGAGGAGGAGGAGGAGACAGAGCGACTGGGTAAGCAGCGCGAGCGCTTCCCCGAGCTCTCCGGCCTGTACAAGCCCACCGAAAGCCTCGGCCAGGGCACGTACGCGGTCGTCTGGCGTGCGCACGTGCTGCACGGCGATGCGGAGGGGAGCGAGGTTGCCGTAAAGCGCTTCAAGACGCAGCACAACAAGCTGAGCCGGCTGCAAAACGAGGCGCAGATGCTCATCCAGTGCAGGTGCGCGCGCACGTTGCGCGCGCGCGCCGCCGCGACGCGCGAGACTGGAACGGCCGCCGAGCGCGCGCGATGTGACGCATGCACGCTCCGGGCGTCCTCGCACGCGCGCCGGCCCGCCGCGCGCGCCGCTCGTAGGGACGGCACCAACGTGGTTGCGCTGCACAAGATTGTGCGCAAGGACGAGAAGGTTGCCTTCATCTTGCCCTACTTCCCGCACGATTCTTTTCGCGTGCGATGCGCGCGCGGCGTCCTGCGAACACCCCCCACCACCACTCGCCCTTGCCCTTGCCCCGGCCGCGCGCGAGTACCGCCGCGCGCGACGCATCGTCGCGTCACGTGCATGCGTCCCGTCGCGCGCATCGGCCGCTCGTAGGACAATTTGCACCGCTTCGACGTGCAGCACACGCTGCGATATATTGGCGGCCTCTTCGCTGCGCTCACGCACGTGCACGCGTGCGGCGTCGTGCACCGCGACGTCAAGCCGAGCAACGCGCTCTACTCGTTCGAGCGGCGCGAGATGCTGCTTGTCGACTTTGGTCTCGCCGAGCGCATGCGCGAGCCGCCCGCGACCGCGCCCAAGCCGCGCGGCTGTGCGCGCCCGGCGTCAGCTTCGGTGGGCGGCGGTGCGGGCGTGCGCAGGCCGCACGGCGTCAGCGGCGCGACGCGCGCGGCCGACACGCCGTCAGGCGCGGGCGGCCGCGTACAGTACATCGCGCCCAAGGCGTCGCTCGCGCACGCCAACACGCCCGGCCGGCTGGCGGCGCGCGCCGCGCTCGCCGAGTGCGCGCTCACGCTCCCGCGCTCGCGCGCGGGCACCAAGGGCTTCCGCGCGCCCGAGTGCCTGCTCGGGCACGAGCCGTCGTCGGGCGCCGTCGACGTGTGGGCGGCGGGCGTGACGCTCCTCTCCATCCTCTCGCGCGTCTACCCCTTCTTCAACGGCGCGGACGACATCGACCAGCTCTGGGAAATCGCGGTGCTGCGCGGCCGCCGGCCGATGCAGGCCGCCGCGCGCGAGCTCGGCCGCTCGTTCAAGCCGACGAACGGGCCGCACGACGCGATGGGCTCGTGCTCGTACGTGCCCGACGACGCGCGCCCACTCGCCGATGTCACGCGGCTCAGCCTCGACGTGATCCCATCCGGCATCGTGCGCGAGGCTCTGCTCGACCTCACAGACGCCTGCCTCGACGTGAACGCGCGCACGCGCATCACCGCGCGCATGGCGAGCGCGCGCGTCGCGGAGATTGTCGAGCTCGCGCTCGCGGGCGCGCCAATTGCAACGCCCGAGGCTCCGCCTGCGCAGGAGGCGGCGGTGCCGGCGGGCGCGCCGGCGGTGAGCGCACCGGCGGGCGCGCCGGCGGTGAGCGCACTGGCGGGCGAGCTGGCGGGCGCGCTGGCGGCGAGCGCGCCGGCGGGCGCACCGGGCAGCGTCGAGCCGGTATCGCGGTCGCTGATCGGCTGCGTGGCCGTGGCAGCGCCGCCTTTGGCGTGAGCAGCCGTCGCGCGCGGCCACCAGATTACTGGAAAAAAATGTGAGAATCAGGGAAAAAACCTATGCGGGTGATCGCCCCCTGTCTCCTCCTTCGTCCGCATCGCCGCGGCCCGCGAGCGCCGGCACATCGTCATCGCCGCGCTCGCCATCTCGACTGCCGTCGAGCGTGAGCACGTTTGGCTCGTGCGGCACGTGCGGCGCTGCGTTGCCTCCCTCAGCCACCGCACGGTTGAGAGGCGCCGTTCTTGAGCGCGAGGCGCGAGCGAACGCGGTCACTGGCCTCGAGTTGCTCTTCTCCTCAGTGCGGCGCTGCCGTCTCGTCTCAAGCAGCGCCTCCTTCTGCTTGTTCGCCCGCGTCGCTTTGAGGTTGTCCGAGCGCAGCTGCCGCTCGACAAACTCCTCGCGCGTCGCCAGCACGAGCCTTGAGCCGAATTTTAAAACGAGAAGGACGAGCAGCGGGATGAGCTCGGCGGAGACGATCGCTTGGAGCAGCCGCGGGAAGCCAATGTTGCGATCCGCCTGTGCCGCACCGTGCGCGCGGCGGCGGTGTGCAGCGCGCGAGCGCGGCGCGCACTATCGGCCCTTGCGCGCGCGTGCGCCTCGCCGCGCCGCGCGCGCGACGCTCTCGCGCGCGCGCGCGCGCGCCTTTTCGCACGAAGGCTCCTGCTGCATCGTGTCCGAGCAGACCGGGTACAAGAAATTCAAGCCGTCGAGGTCGTCGCGCGTGAGGCACGTCTTCGGGTTGCGCGCGAGGAAGGCCTGCATGACCGAGTTGGCGTCGACGGCCGAGTCGCGCGAGACGCCGGTCCACGGCGCGGAGCAGTTGTATGCGGTGCGGTCGGTTACAAAGTTGTACTGCGGGAACTGGTCCGGATGGTCGAAGCCGAGGATGTGTCCAATCTCGTGCACAGCGGCCGCCTCAAAGTCGTAGCATTGCCAGCACGGCAGGAAAATGTCGTTGAGCACGAGCACGGGGAAGATGAGGCAGAAGAGCATCAGGCCGACGTAGTGCACGGGCATCTGGTTGGCGAACACGTCGCACACCGCGAAGAGCGCGTCGTCCAGCTCCACCTTGCGCCCGCCCGTCGCGCCCTCGAAGGTGCCGTACCTGCGGCGCGCGCGGCCGGCCGGCCGGGCAAGGCGGCGAGCCGAGCCGGCGTCAGCGCTGAGGCGGCAGAGCGCGCGGGTGGACGTGCGGGGTGGGGCCACGCGCTGCGCCCAACGGCGCGCAACGCGCTCACTTGAGTGCATTGCGCAGGCCAGCGACGAGTGCGCGCCCACCGCCAAGCACCTCCCACATCTCAACGATGCCGTCCTGGTCCGTGTCCCATGACGCGAGCATCGTGTAAACAAAAGTTTTGAGCAGCCGCCACAGCGAGTAGAGCGTGAGCGTGAGCGCGCAAAGGAAGGCGATGCCGAGCACCATGCCGACGATCGCGACGACCGGCAGACCGTCCTGCTCGAGGCCATGGAAGAAGGCGCAGAAGCTCGGGTCGACGTACCAGCACAGGTTGGTGCCAAACTCGAGGTTGACAAAGTCGAAGGACCCGCCCTCCGACGAGCGCAGATTGGTGCCGAGCGGCCTGCTCGCGACCACCTGCGGCTGCACGCGCGCGCCGGTGTGGTCTCCGGGCTTCGACTCGAACGCGGTGATGACGACCTCGGCGAGGGGGCAATGGTTGCACGTGAGCGACGTGCAGGCCGTGCCGCTCGTCTTCGTCCACAACGTTTCGTTGTCGCACAATGTCGTCACGTCAAGGAAGTTGATGTTGCGCGAGTTGGCCGACCACGTCCGGAGCCCGGACACGACAACGTCCTTGATCGTCGCGCACGTGACGAACTCGTAGAAGCGGATGATATCCTTCCCCTCGGAGAAGAGCGGGAGCATGCGCTCGCATAGCTCTGGGTCGAACGCATATGTGATCCCGCCGCCAAGGCCGCGGTCCTCGCGGATGTCGGCGCTCGCGCTCCACCTGTAGAGCACCGGCCGGCCATCCACGTTGCCACGCGTGAGCAGGTCGGTGATGCTCTTGAGCTCCACGTCGTTCTGCTGCAGCGTCTCCGCGGGGAAGAGCACCCACCCGCGCGCGGCCGGCGCGGCTGCCAGCGCCGCGAGCAGTGCACGCAAGGGCCGGCCGCTCGACGGCTGCACCAACCCTGGCACCACCCTTGGCACCACCATGCTTGGTCCGTGCTGAAAGAAAACGACCCGGCGAGCCTTCCTCTTGGCGATGTCGAGCGCGTCGTACCTCGACACATTCCTCGGGTCGGTGGAGGACGCGCCGCAGGACCTGCGGCGCAACTTGCAGCACATGCGCGCTTTGGACACGGAGGCGCAGGAAATGACCGAGCGCATCAAGAAGCTCGCAAAGGTGCACGTGACGCGTGCCAAGCGCAGCGTAGCAGAGGGCAACGAACCGTCCGAGGAGGTGCTGCACAAGGTGCGCGCGCTGCACCGCAAGGTGGAGGAGATCGCCAACGAGAAGGTCAATATGGCCACGCAGATCTCTGAGCAGGTGCGCGCATGCGAGCCTGCGCGCGCGCGCGCCCGCAGCGCGGCCACGGTGGCGCGGAGCGCGACGAGCGTCTGATCAGCGTGCGGCTCGCGCTTGGCGGCTCGCGCCGTGCGCCCCGGCGCGCCAGATGCACCGGCACCTGCGCCGTCTGAACGACGAGATCGGCCGCTTCGAGCTCGAGCTGAACGAGCGAGGGACGCTGCGCGGCCAGCCGGCCGTGCCAGTGCCCGGCGGCGCGGGCGACGAGCAAGACGGCGAGGGCGACGAGGCAGGCGGGCGGAAGCGCGCGCAGAAGCGGCAGCGCGAATCGAAAGGTAACGGCGGCGCCGCTGCCGCCGCCGCCAACGCCAACGCCGCCGCTGCCGCCGCTGCTGCCGCCACGCCGGTCGCGCCGGTCGCGGCGGCCGTGCCGCCCGCCGCAACCAAGGGGCGGCCGGGCGCGGCGGGCGCGGCGGGCGCGAGCCAGAAGAAGCGAAAGGAGGCGCGCGACTTGGAGCTCGATTTGGACTTGGGCCCCGAGCTGCTCGAGGAGGCGCAGCCCTTTGCCGACGCACTCTACCCCGACTACCGCCTCCCCGTCGCGCCGCGCGACGAGGCAGGCAAGCCGCTCTGTGGCGCGATTCCGCCTGCGAGCGGCGCGCCGCTGCACGCAGGGCAAAAGGTCGCCGCGCGCATCTCGGGCAAGCCAGCGGAGGGCGTGGCGCAGGAGTGGATCCTCGGCACCGTCCTGCGCCAGGCCGGCGCAGGCAAGTACATGGTTGGTGACGACGACGATGCGACGGGCGCAACGGTGCACCAACTGATTGCGCAGCACCTCGTGCCTCTACCGCTTGCCGAGCCGCCGACCTTCACACGCGCGCATGAGTACACGGAGTCGTCGCCCGTGCTCGCCATGTTCCCAGACACCACCTGCTTCTACAAGGCCAACGTCGCCGTCGCGCCGTCAAAACGGGTGCGCATGCACGCGATGCGCGCGATGCGCAATGCGCACTTCGCACTTTCTATCTGACCGCCCGCGCGCCGCTGCATCGCTTGCGCTCGCACGCAACGCGCACTTTGAACTTTCTGTCTGACCGCCAGCGCGCCGCTGCGTCGCTTGCGCTCGCACGCAACGCGCACTTCGCACTTTCTGTCTGACCGCCCGCGCGCCGCTGCGTCGCTTGCGCTCGCACGCAACGCGCGCGCCGCCGCGCGCCGCACCAAATTGTGCGCCCGTGTGTCCGCAGCGCGAGCGCGACTATATGATCGAGTTTGAGGACGACGTCGATGCGGATGGGCGCAACACTTGGCGGCGTGTGCCGATCAAGTATGTCGTCGCGCCGCCCGTAGATTAAACTAGTTTTGCCTCGCGGGGCGGGCGCGCGGGGCGGCGCGCGGGGTGCGTCGCCAGATCAGCTCGGCGCTGCAAACGATGGACCCCGCGCGCTGCGCCGAGCTGAACTGGCGGCGCAGGCCGATGTTTGACACGTGCGGGGACCTAGATGGCGTGCGCTACCGCGGGCGGTGTCACATGCCGTTGATGGACACCGCGGTGACTCGCCCCCAGCCTCGGGAGGCGACCACGTGGAAGCACGTCGCATTCGCCTCGCGTGCACGAATGCGCTTGCTGCTCAAGGCTTCGCCGCATTCACGTGGATCGCCTCCTCGTCCATGATGAGAGCTCGAGCGGGCAGCATGCTGTCAGCGTACAGCGCCGATTGTCACCGCCTCTTCGCGGCAGTGGCGCGCGCACACGGACGTGATTGATCTCGCGCGCGCCCACACGAGGCGCATGCGCCCAAACGCGTCGGAAACCGTCATGGTCCGGGGTCATGACTGAGTAAATGAGTCCGGAGCACGTCTTCGCTTTTTGCTCCGCTTGTTGCCGCCCCCCCCCCCCCCCCCCCCCCCCCCCCCCCCCCCCCCCCCCCCTCTCCCACCTCTCCCCTCGTCCGAAAAGAACGATGTCTGACGCGCCGCTCGAGCTGCCGGCGCACCTCGCCGCGCCTGCCGTGCAGCCCGAGGTGTTCTCGGTGGAGCAAATTCTTGGGCGGCGCGAGCGCAAGGGCCGCGTTGAGTACCTGATCAAGTGGATGGGTTACGGCAAGGCCTTCAACTCGTGGGAGCCAAGCCAAAACATCTTTGACCACCGCTTTGTCGAGGACTATGAGCGCGCAAGGGAGGAGGCGGTCCGCGCGACGGGCGGGGTGGGGCGGGGCAAGGGCTCTCGTGGGTTTGTCTGGCCTCCGCTTGATTCGCCCGCGAGCCTGCTCGACCCGCACGCGCCGGCAGGCGGTGCGCCGCCGCCGTTGTCGCGGCAGCCGCGCCCGTCGGGAAAGCGCCCGCTGCATGCGAGCGCTAGCACGTCGGCGGACGGGCGCGGCGAGGGCGATGCGGACCAAAGCTTTCAGGCCGCCGCTTTGTCCGAGCCGCCCGCGCCGCCCAAGCGCTGGCGGCTGGGCGACGTTGCGGTGCAGGACGGCGTGCACACGCCGCGCATCATGCCCACTGGTCCGCTCACCAAGCGGCAGCAGACGCTCGAGGAAAGGGGTTGCCGCGGCGCGGCGGTCGCGGCCGAAGCTGCCGTGCTGGGCGCGGTACATAAGCAGCCGAAGCACTGCTCGCCGACGCAACTCGCGCCGGACACGCCCGCGCTGGCGGGCGGCGCGTGTGTGCCCATGAGCCAGCATGAGCCGCACGTGCATGTCGGCACGGCGGCCGAGCCGGCGGGCGCGGCGTCGCCGCAAGAGGCGTGCTATGTCGACCTACGAGACGCGGCTGAGATCGCGGAGGAAATCGGCTCTCCGCTCAGCCCGACGCCGAGCTCGTTCCCACAGCTGGGGCAGCAGCAGCACGACCAGCAATCCTTGCCGCCGCTGCTGCCGCAGTGCCGCGTCCCGCCGCCGCTGCCGCAGCAACGCGTCCTACCGCCACCGCCGCCGCCGAGCGCGCCGCCGGCACAAGCGGGGCCGCTTGCCGCCTTCTCGGCGAGGTTTCCCTGTGGCGCTCCGAAGCGCCCGTCGAGTGCACAGTGCCCTGCTTGGATGCACTGCGCGTCGGCCAAGTGCAGCAATGCCAAGATGCCGTTCTCGACATGCATGTCGCGCAAGGTTGGCGCGACTGCGATCGGCTGGCACGTGCACGTGCGCGACAGGGACGGCGGGCCGACGCGCTCGGCGATCGTCACGTCGTGGGACCCGACGACGGGCACGCACGACCTGCTCTACCTCGGGGCGTGCCAAGACGGCAGCACCGTCGACGCTGGGGTGTGCCTCGGGAACGCGCGGACCCAGATCGACGAGGACGCGCACGCAATCGTCACTCAGACGGGCGGTGGCGAGCCGCACGGCGAAGCGCTCCTCGAGCTTGCAGCGGCGGCGATCGTCTCGGCCAAGGCTCGCCCCTCGTACCGCTTCCGCTGCACGTGTGGCGTCACCTTCGACCAATGCAGCGGCTTCTGGTCGAGCGCGAGCGAGCTCGTCGCCGCGCTCGGAAGGGAGGTGCTCACTCAGTGCGCCGTCTGCGCGGCGTACGTGCACTCGGCGTGCACGACGGGTGGTGTCGATCTGGCTGCATTCGGCGCGCGTACCGCGGGTGCGCTGTGCCTTGACTGCACCGATGTCGCCGTGGAGGCGGGCTGCCGCCGCCGCACTTCGGGCGAGGCGCCAGCGCTCGGGCCACCGGCTGACCTTGATGGCGCGGCGCAGGCGTTGGATGCAGTGCTCGCGCTCGTCGACGCAGTCTGCGCAGCGAGCGCTGCGGACAGCGGCACCCTTGGGGGCGACCCGCTCGGTGCGGGCAACAGCAACGGCGCCTACGCCGACGGACAGGCGTGGCCGCAAGGTGCGGCGGGCGGCGCGAGCCGGGGGTCTGCCAAGCAGCCTGTCTTCACGTGCGGCCTTTGCTGGTCGTGCGCGTCCGCGCGCGAGGGGCCCCGCGACGCGAAGCTGTGCGCGTGCATCTGGAGGCCCGATGGCGACTACACGTGCTACGCCGTCGTCATCGTCTCGAACGGGGCCCTCACCACGCACAGTGAGATCCGCATCGCCGCGCTGCGTATGGGGACGCTGGCTGCGGCTGAGGCGTCGGCCGATCTTCCAAGGCTCACGGGGATCGTGCAGGCGTGCTCTGCTGGCGATCTTGCCGGAGGTGGCCTACGCGCCGGCGCGCGCAACACTTCGGATGGGGCGCCGAGGGCGCGGCTTGTCTCGCGCAGGCCCGTGCATGCGCGTGTGCATTTTGACAACGGCGCGATCGTCTGGCTGAGCGAGCGCCAGCTGCTGCACTGCGCTCGCGCGCCTCGGGCTGAGCTCGCGTACAGCTCGCCGTCGGCGCGACAGCTGTCACTGGCGCCATCGTACGCTGTCGTCGGCACCGCGCCGATCCCTGGGTGCGCGCGCACGCGCATGCGTGCGTGCTCGCTGGCCCTGGCCCCTACCCCTTGCCCCGTGCCCCTGCCCCTGCCCCCCCCCCCCTCCCCCCCCCGTCCCCCCCCCCCCCACTTCCTCCCGCCCCCGCGGCGTGACGCCTGAAAGAACTCAGCGGAGCGTCTCCGCGCCTCCCGCTCTGCCGCGTTCGCCGCGGCTTTAGGCACCGGGACATGGGCGCCTTTGCGTACGACCGCCTAGCAGTCATGCCGCTCGGCAACGCGCGCGCGGGCCAGTGCGCGTTGTTCGTGACCGCGCCGCAAGGCGGCTCGGGCGGTGGACCTTGCCCACGACCAGCGCCAGCGGCGAGCTGGCAGCCAGCTGGCGTGGGCGACGCGCACTTTGGCGCCAGCAGCTCGGCCGCGGGCGCGGCAGGCGGCTCGAGCAGCGTGGAGCAGCAGCAGCAGCCTGTCGCGATCCGAAGAGGCGAGCTGGTGGGCGTGTGTGGCGGCGTCGTGCGGCGGCGCGTTGAGCTCGCGTCCGATTCCGAAACCTTTGGCGCGGACATCTTCGACATCAACAGCACGATCTGCGTGGACATGTCGTCCGGCGGCAACTTAACGCGCTTCATGCGGCGCACCGTGCATAAGAAGGCTGCGACCGTGTTCGCAGAGCTCTCGGAAATTCATCGCGAGCTCGTGCTCACGTTCCGCGCGATCCACGACATGCGGCCGAACGATGAGGTGGTGTGCAAGTGCGCGTACGCAACGATCAAGGACGCCGGCTTCAGCGCGCGCCCGTTTTGGAGCAACCTGTGCTCGGATTGCGCGCCGTGCGAGCAGCCCGCGCACAGGCCGAGCGACGTTGACAGCGCGCAGATCAAGCTGCGCGCCGACAAACTACAGGCTGCGCTCGATGCGCTGCCGCCAATGCCGCCCGCGGTGTTCGGCCGCCGCCCGCTCAACCGCCCGCTGGCGCGCGCGGTTGCGCGCAAGCCCGCGAGCGCGCCGGAGGGCGGCGGCAATCATACGGGGTGGCGGAAGGACCCAACGGCGGCTCGCGCTGGGAACGGTCGTGAGCGCTCTTTCTCGCCGACCGAGGCCGACGAGCTCCGGCGGCTCATGGTCTCGTCAGGCGCGATGGATGAGGAGCTGCTGCGCATGGACCGCATCACCGAGCCGCGTGCGCCGCTCGTCCCTCCTCTCCGCGCGCCGCCCGAGGCCGCACGCGCGCAGGCAGCCGCCGGAGGCGGCTTCCGCATCACTCAGGGGACGCAGACGGCCGGTCCCGCGGGCGAGCGCTTCGACCCGCTCTGGGTGAGCGGCTCGCTTGCGACGCTCGCGGACTGGGGCGTCAAGGCGCTCCCGTCTGACTGGATGGCCACGCTCCGCCGCGCTGCGCGTGCCTGCGCAAAAGTGCCGGCCGGCGTGGTGGCTGGCGCGCTCGCCGCGCAGCCGTCGGAGGCGAGCTCGCTGCCAGACTTTATGAGGATCCTGTCGCAAGCGCACAGCAATTCGGCGATGCTTAGCCAGATGCTCGCGCCAAGCGACCAGCTGCTGCTCGCGCGCGTGTGCAAGCGCGTGCACAAGATGGGCGCCTGCATCTCGTCGCTCGTGCTCGGCACGCCAAGCTCGGGCGCGGTGTGCTCGTGCGAGACGCACGCGGTCGGCGACGTGTCGCCGTTCCGTACCAACTGCAGCAGCCTGCCGTACGTGACCACCAAGTCGGCGTGCCACATCCTGCGCGCCGCGCAGATCGTGTGGGCCGAGCTGCCCGAGGGCAGCCGCGCCGCTATTGGCGATGAGCGGCTGCTGCTCGGCGCCATGTGCATGGAGCTCGTCGCGATGCGCCTGCCGCATTATCGCCCAGCGTGGGTGGTGATCAGCAACCTGACCGTGGACATGCTCGGCAAGCTGGTCGCGGACGCGACGGACGCCGTGTTCCTGCGGCACAGCTCGCGCGCGCAGAGCGCGGAATGGATGTCGCAGGCCATGTTCTCGCTCGTGCCGCTGCGCACGGCTGTGCAGCTCTTGCACCAGATGATCCACGCAGAGGTGCACCACGTGCACCTCGGCTCGGTGCTGCCCGCGTCGATCGCCCAGGCGTGCGCACACGCCATGGTGCCCGGCCTTGCGCCGCGCGCGCACGAGTCCGGCCGCCTCGGCGCGCACGCGCACCATCAGAGCGTTCCGGGGCCGAGCAAGAACTTGGCCTTTGGCGCGAGCTTCACGCGCGCTTGCCGCCTTTTCGCGCAGCAGATCTGCTCCGTGCTCGGCCTGGCGCACAAGGAGGCGTGGATCCGGGGCATCGCTGCGGTGGCGGCCGTCAAGTCGGGGCGCGCTGACACCGCCGAGCAGGCCAAGGCGCGCTACGGCAGCAGGCTGAGCGACCATCTCTTCTGCCGCCTTGCCGCCGCGATCACTGTCAACCAGCAAGCCAACGAGCTCGCAATTCGCATGGGGCAGCACGATGCGAGCCTGGAGCCGCCCGAGCCGAGCGATGACGGGCGTGCGCCAAATGCGCAGCTCGGCGAGGGCAAGCGCCCCTGCGCGGCCGCAGCGCCGGCGAGTGTGTCACTTTGCGCCGCCACGCGCCGGGCGCCGCCGCCGAGCGTCGTGCGCGCCGCAGCCGTCGCGGCGGCGGCGGCGAGCTCGGCTGCGGCCGCCGTGACTGCCGCCACGCGCGGCTCGGTGCCCTGCGCACAGGAGGCCGCGCCGAGCGCCTCTGACGCGCTCGGCTCCAGTCCGTCGCCAGCCGTGCAAGGCGGCCAACGCAGCTAGAATTTTTTCAGGTGCCCTGCAGTGGTTGCAAGCCCGCCTGCGAGACTGTCTCGGCGATGGCCGCTGCGGTCGTCGTCGTGGTGGTGGAGACCGCGCCACTCGTGGCAGCGGCACTCAGAAGCGGCCTTCAACTACGACTGGCTGGAGCGCCGCGCTCTCACTCGAGCAGGAGGACCTCGTCCGACCCGGCAAACCGCCGCTTCTCGAGCTCGGCGATGACCGCGTCCTTGCCGCGCGCCTTTGGCACGAAGCCGTGCGCCGCGCACACGTCGCGCAACTGCTGCAGCGAGAGCGAATGCAAGTTGTCCGGCAGCGACGATGCGCTCGGCGCGCACGCCGCGCTCCCGCCGCGCCGCCCGCGCGGCGGCGCGACGCTGCCGCCGCCATTTGTCAGCATTCGCGCGCCGTCCGCTTCCGCGGCGCGGCGCGCGAGCGCCGCGATTCGTTCCGTGCGCGTGAGCGCCTGCTCGCCTGCAGCCTCGACACCTGCCTCAAGGCAGCGCGCGCGCAGCTGCTCGTCAGTGAGCATCCACATCTGCGACGCCTGCCCGCCAAGAAGCTGCCACGCGGCGTGCGTCATCGCCTCTTCCTGCTTGTGCCTGCCCGCGGCGCGCGCGTCGTCGCGCGCGTCCGCCGCGGCCTTGCGCTTGCGGTGCGCCGCGTGCGCCTTTGCGTCCGTGCAGCTGCGCAGGTGTTCGACAAGATCGTCGCGCTGTGCCTCGCCAGCTGACGGCGCCCAGCCGCAGCGCGGGCATTCGTCGCGCAGCCCTCGCACGAACGCCGCCTCCGCCTCCGCGCGCTCGCCGCTCGCGCCGCCGCCGCCGCCGCCGCCGCCATCCGCGCCCGCGGCTGCGCGCGCGCGCGCCGCGCCGCGCGCGGTTCGCGCGCGCGCAGCCTCGACCACCCTGAGCCTGCGCTCGGCCGCCGCCTTGACCTCGGCGCGCAGCTCGGCTTCGGCGCGCGGCGGCATGACGAAGAGGTGAAAGCCAAAGGGCCGTGTACATCGTGCGCTGCCGCACGTCACCTGCCGGTGGTAGTCTGCTGGCGCAAATTCGAAGGGCCCGTTGCAGTGTGGGCAGGAGTGCAGCGCGGTCATGCAGCCAAAGTCGAGAAGACAGGTCGAGCACGTGTAGCACTTGACGCCCTGCATGAGCACAGAGTAGCACCACTTCTCGACACCGTCGCACGGCTGGCCCCACTCGACCTTGCACCGCGGGCAACGCACCTGCGGGCGCGGCGCGGCGAGGCGCGGCGCGGCGCGGCGCGGCGCGGCGCGGCGCGGCGTTGGCGCGGCGCTCGGCAGCGGCGGCCAGGCGGGGCGCGCCGGGCGGGGCGCGGCGGGTGCGCGGGCGGCGGGCGGCGCACTTTGGTGCGGAAGCAGTTTGCGTTGGACCGAGCAATCGCCGTCGCCGCGACCGCGCCCGAACGCCGCGACGCCTCGCCCGCGCCGACCACCTCGGGCTGCGAGAGCCGCTCGAACGCGCCGACCAGCGCCTGGAAACTGTGCGGCAGGCGCGTTGGGCAGGCACGAGTGTCGTTTTACGGCGGTATGGAGGGTTGGCGCCCACACGCGGCGCGGTGACGGCGCTACGACGGCGTGATCCGGCTGGCGTGAAGCACACGTGCCGCGCGCGCGCACGCACGCGTGGCAGGCGTATGCCCCTCCCTCGGCGCGCGCCGCGCTAGCAAGCGCGCGCCGCGCTAGCAACCGCGGGCGCGCGCGCCGCACGCTTTGGTCGCGTCGGCGAAGTTCCGGAGCTTGTCCGGGTGGACGGAGCGCGAGACGGCAAGGTAGGCCTTGCGCATGGCGGCGACGGTGCTGTCGCGGCTGACAGGCGCGCCGGCAAGAGAGAGGATTGCCGCGTCCTCGCCCGTCTCCGCCAGCTCGAGCACCCTCTTGGCGAGCGTAATGTCGCGGCCCTCGCCGGAAGCCGGCGCTCCGCCGTCATCGGGCTCGGTCGTCGGCCGGTCCGCTCCGCTCGCGCCGGCGTTGGGCTGCGCTTCGCGCTTGAGCGCATCAATCAGGCGGCGCAGCAGCGCGTCGCGCGTCTCGATTGATGTATCGCATGGCAGGCCGCGCTTGGCGAGCTCTTTGCGCAGCTCGCCGACCTTGAGCGACGCGGGGTTGGGCTCGCGCCGGGGCGCGCTAAGCGCGGCGCCCTCGACGAAGAGCCGGAGTCGTTCGGCGAGCTCCGCCTTCTCTCCCGCCTGCGACTGGCCGAGCGCCTTGAGGAGGCCCTTCACCCTCCCAGCCGTGGCGGCCTCCAGCCCGTGCGCCACCAGCTTCTGCGCGTCCTCCATCGTTCAACCCTCCGACCTTGACGTGCGTCCAGCGCCGACGTGAACGGTGCGTCTGGCGCGACCTTGGCGGCTGCCCGGCGCGATGGACTTCCTCAAGGACCTGCACTTCTTCCGGTGCGCGCGCCGCGGCGGCTCGCGCGCGCGCGAATGTAGCCGCGCCGGCGCGCAGCGCAGCGCGTGCTCACGTGTCGCGCGGGCGACCCGCGCGCGCGATGTGCGCGCGCGGGAGACAGCAAGGTGCCGCGCGACCTGACCGAGGCGACGCTGGCCGGCGGTGGGCTCTCGCTCATTTCCACCATCATCATGGCGTACCTGTTCATCTCGAATATCGCGCAGTACCTCTCGACCACGCACGTGACGACGATCGTGCTCGACCGCTCGGACGACAAGCGGCTGCAGATCAACTTCAACGTCACGCTGCCGCACCTGGCGTGCAGGTTTGCGAGCGTGGACGTGTCGGACGTGATGGGCACGCAAATCCTCAACGTGAGCCGCTCCATCCAGAAGGCCCACATCGACGGCGACGGCCGATTCGTCGGGCTGGTCGAGGACCGGCCGCGCGAGCTCGTCTACGCCGAGCCGCAAAAGCGGGGCGCGGCCGACGCGGCGGCCGGGCACTCGGTCTCGGTGACGGACATTGCGACGTTCGAGGCGCTCATCGGCAAGTCCGACCTCGTCCTCGTCAACTTCTACGCGCCGTGGTGCCCGTGGTCGCAACGGCTGGTGCGGCATGCGCGCGGGTGCTGCTCGGCAGGCACGCGTGGCGCGCCTGCGCGTGTGCCAGGCCGCGCGGCCTCCGCCGCGTTCATGCATCGCCTCGCCTCGCCGCCTCTGCCCCGCGCGCGCGGCCGCGTGCGCGCAGGCGCCCGTCTGGGAGGAGGCGACGGAGGAGCTGTCGCACAAGCCGTTCGCGCACGCGGTCACGATGGCAAAGGTGGACTGCACATCGAGCTCGGCGAGCGAGCTGTGCCGCGCGCAGCACGTGCACGCGTTCCCGTCGATTCGCATCTACCGCGACCGCGTCTCGCACTCGCAGGAGAATTACATGGCCGACCGGACGCACAGCGCCCTTCTGCGTTTCGTCGAGAACAACCTGCCCGCCGACGCGAGCGCGACGGGCGCGCGCGCGCTGCCGTTCTGGGAGCAGCCTGAGATTGAGGTGCACGCACCGCAGGGGCGCGACGGCTGCATCATCCACGGCTCGCTCCTCGTCAACCGCGTGCCGGGCAACTTTCACATCTCCGCTCACTCGGCATCTCACTCGCTGCACATGCCAGCAATCAACCTGTCCCATGTCGTGCACCACGTCTCCTTCGGCAAGGCGCTCACGCTCGCGGAGTTCTCCGCGCTGCCGGCGGAGGTCGCGGCCGCGTGGAACCCGCTCCACGGCTCTGGCTTCGTCGCGCGCACGCAGAACGTGACGATCGAGCATTACCTCAAGGTGGTGCACACGACCTTCGAACCGACCGGCGACCCGTCGACGCACATCAGCACGTACCAGCACACGATCAACTCGCACCAGTACGAGGACCACCAGGCTTATCCGGCGCTCGTCCTGTCGTACGACCTCGCGCCCGTCGAGATCATCGTGCGCCGCGAGCGCGAGTCGCTCGCCGCCTTCCTCACGCAGATCTGCGCGATCGTCGGCGGCGTCTTCACCGTCACCGGGCTGGTGCGCCGCGCCCCCCCCCCCCCCCCCCCCCCCCCAAATCCCCCCCCCCCCCCCCCCAAACCCACCCCCCCTCCTCGGCGCGCATGCGCACCTTCGCACCCGAGATGGCCACCCTCGGCCGCGCGCGGCGTCTCGCCCCCGCCGAACCGCCACCCCGCTGCGACCGACCCCGCTCGTCCGCTCGCGCAGGTCGACTCGCTCGTGTACCACAGCGACCGGATTGTGCGCCGGAAAATGGAAATAGGAAAATCGCTGTAGGTGGGGGGTGGGGGGGGGGGGGGGACAGACGGACGGGGGTGCACAAGAAGTGCACGGTGTGTCGGAAAATGAGATTGGCGGACTGGCGCTCACCGGGGCTCACGGCGACGACTGAGCTTGCCGACGACCGCGAGGATGCCTGCGACCCCGTGGAACATCGCCAGGTCCCTTTGCTTTTGTTTGGGACAGCGCGCCACGGTTGCCCCTGGCGCGCGTGTTGACGGCGTGGTGGCACGCCTGCTCACGCACGAAAGCGCGCAGGCGTTCAGCGGCGGAGCAGCGAGGCGGCTCGCCGAGATCTGCGCTGGGCGGCAGGTTGAGCGGGCGGTCGCCGAGCTGGCGCGCCGCCCAGTCGTACGCCTTGGCGGCCTCGAGCGCGGTGCGGTACGAGCCGAGGTTGTGCTTCTTCCCGCCCCACATAATCTGCGCGTTAATCTTGCCGCTGTTTTTGTTCAAGCTGCAGCCGACGTACTCGCGGTGGCCTCTGATGCGCGGGTCAGTCCGCGACCGCACTGCGGCGCGCAGCCGACGTGCGCCCTCGTTGCTCGGCTCATCACCCAGATGCTCGTCGGGTGCAAAGTTGAGCGGACGGTGATCGTTGATCAGCCGCGCGGCCCAGTCGTACGCCCTGGCGGCTTGCTTTGCTGTCGGGAAGCTGCCGAGGTAGTACCTCGTCCGGTTCCACTTGATCGCCGCCTTGAACGGGCGGGCGAGACCGCTCGACGAGTAGCACCCGTGGTACCGCACGGTGAGGGGCTCCACAATGGACGGCGCAATGAGCGCAATGGGCTGCGCGGCGACCGGCAGCGCCATGTAATTTTCCGCCTCTGGCCCGGCTGCTGCCGTGAGGATGTAGTGGCGCACGCTCAGCCTCGTGCGCGCGTGCGCTGCCGCGCGCGCGCGCACGAGCTCGAGCAGCGCGAGCCACCTGCGAATCCTGCGCTCGATTTCGCCGTGCGATTTGGCCAGCGAGCCAAGCAGCTTGTTGCGGAAGTCCACATTGAGCGCGCCGGTCGCCTCGACCTCGCCATGCCACGTGCTGCGCTCCTGCGAGGACGGCATGGCGAACACGTCGCATGCCGCCTTGGCCGGAAGCAGCATCGCCAAGGGCTTGCAGGAGGGGCGCGCTGATGGTGCGAGAGAGGCACGTCGACCTGCCAGCGCTTCTTTGAGCCCAGGGTCCGGGGGCGCGTCGTCGGGCGCCTCCGAGCCATTGATCGCACGGACGAGCGCCGCCGCCCGCGGCCAGCCAGCGCCACTGCCGACCATCCTCACAAGCGCGCAAAGCGGGCGCGCCGCGCATGAGCGGGTGAAGCGTGCGCCCGAGTCGACCGTGCGTGCAGCATACAAAGCGGCGAGCGCGAGGGGCAGCTTCGCACGGACACTGCGGACGAGCTCGTGCGCGTCGGTCGCGGTGATTTTGGCTCGGAGCGACATGCGCTCAGCACATCCGAAGAGTGCGGGCGCCCGGTTAGAGCACGGGAGGACAGCACAGCGCACTAGAACAGGCCGACCCACGCCAAAAGCGCGCGCCTCACTCGGCAGAGTGGCGACGATGCTCGCCGCGAAGAGCGCGCACGCGCTCGGCGCGAACATCTTGAATGGACGGAGCCACGGAGGCACTCAATGGACGGGCAAAATATTATATTCATACGTCCTGTTTGATTCATGAGTTTGGGCTTTTTGGCTTGAATGGACGGCAACTCAAGTTTTTCGCGCCGCCGCCCAACCTTCAAAAATCTCATACGCCGCCGTTGCCAAACGCGCGCCCGCCTGGCCGCGCTGCAGCCCTCGCATGGCCGTTTGCGGGCACGATCGTCGCGTTCCCCCTGCGCGCGTCAACCGCGGATTCGGTGGGCACGAGCGCCCATTGCAGGATCGAGTTCTCGCCGCCGCCCGTCGAGAGGACGTACATGTCGTCAAACGTCCAGCAGACGTTGGTCACGTGCGACGAGTGCCCGCGGTGCCTGCGCTCGGCACGGCACGGCACGGCACGGCGCGGCGCGCGGCGCGAGCCAGGGGCGGGGGTGCGCGCGTACGCTCGGTCGGCGTGGCATGGCGTGGCGTGGGCATGGCGTGCCGCGTACGCGCGGGCTGCGCCTCACTCCCTGTACTTCGCGCGCCGCTTGATACACGGATAGTGGAAGAGCCGGACAGTTCCAAAGTCGTCCGCGCTGACGAGGTGGTAGCGCCACGGCTCGCCGGGCTCGCCGGGCAGGCGGTACGGCTTGTTCGAGCGCGCGAGCGCGTTGATGTCCGTGCCGTCGCACCCCTCGGGCCAGATGCCCATGACCGGCCAGCCGAAGGGGCACGACTGCGACGCCCAGACAACGTCCTTGAGCGCGGACGCGTACGGCACCTGCTTGCCGCGCCCCTTCTTGGTCGCGTCAAAGTAAAGGAGCTCGTACGCGCCGCACGTCGACTGGATGAGCTCCGACTGCCGATCGCCCGCCGACCAGTCAATGTGCGTCACGTAGGACGAGTGCCCGCGGCATTCGCCGTACCGCTCCCAGGTCGCAGTGTCGTACAGGTCGATGAAATTGTCGTGGGACGCGACGGCGAGCTTCGAACCGCACGGCGAGAACTTGATGTCGGAGATCTCTTCGCGCCGGAGCACGCCGCCCTTGCCAAAGGCCCTGGTCTCGAGCTCCTACGTGCGGCCGGGCGGACGCGCGCGCGCGCGCACGCGGCGCGTGAGCACGGCGCGCGCGCGGCGGCGGCGCATGCGGCTGCAGCGTCATTTTGGCAGGCGCACCTCTGCGTCAACGACGAGCCAGCCGCCATTCGCGAGCCCGACGGCGATCAGCTTGCCGTCCGGCGAGTAGGCGCACGACTTGCCCGCAAACTTGAGCATTCGGATCTTAATCTGCTGCTTGAGCGCCAGGTCCCACACGCGCAGCGTGCGGTCGTCGGAGCACGTCGCGATCTCCGGCGCGCTCGGATGTGCGGCGATGCCGTCAAGCTCGCAGTTGTGCGCTGCGAGGCCGCGCACGGCGCGCGCGGCGCGCGCGGCGGGCGCGCGCGCGCGCCACGGACGCATCCTCGTGAGGCTAAACGTGCGCGGTGGCGCGCGCGCGCGCGGCGTGCGCCCGCCCTGCCGCCTCGCTCGCTCGTGGCGGTGCGCCGCCAAGCCCCGCCTCGCCGAGGCCGATCGGCCGGCGCCCGCCAGCCCCGCTCCCGCGCGCCGCCTCACCGCCGTCCGCCGCCTTCCTCCGGTTGAAATGGCCCTGCATGATGCACATCGGCGAGCCGTCGGCCGTGCCCATCTCCAGCTCGTAAATCTCGTTGGAGACGGTGCCGACTAGCACGGAGCGGTCGCTCGTGTGCAGCGCGTGCGCAGCCGCCTCGAGGCCGGGCGTGACCCACGCGAGCTGCGCGCAACGCGCATGGCGCGGGGCACGAGCCGCGCGGCGCGCGCATCAGCAAGCGGCGGCGGCACATGGCGCGCGGCTCGCACGCACCAGATCGATCACGCCATCGTGCATCACGCCGTCGATCTGCGTCGCCCAGCGCAGTCGGCCGGACGAGGCGGTGCGCGGCGGCACGTGTGGGTCGTCTGGCACCTCCCACGCCTTGACGAGCCCGTCGAGCCCGGACGAGAAGAGCCGATTGACGCCCGGCGCCGTGTCGAACCAGAGCGCGGTGACGGCCTCACGATGCGCCGCGAAGAGCCGCGTCAGCTGCTGCTCGTGGAAGACGTACACGTCGCCGCCAAGCGTGCCGGCGTAGGTCGCGCCGTCGGGCCCGAACGTGAGGCAGAGGATGTCGGTCTGCGCGTCGCGCTTGGCGGCCGTCTTGAGGATGCCCTTCTTAGCCCAGATGCGCGACTCGGTGGGCGACGGGTTCTCCTTGAGGCCGAAGAAGCGCAGGTAGCGTTCACCGCACGCGACGATGTGGTTGGTGACCGGGTTGAACTTGGCCTCGAAGATGTCCGCGTTGTGCCCCTTGTCCGTGCCGATCGGTGGGCCGATCGGCTTGCCGCCCGCCCAATCCGCCGTCGGCGACTCGTAGACTGCGATCGAATGCGAGTTGTCCTTGCCGATCGTCGCGAGCTGGCGGCCGTCGGCCGAGAAGGAGAGGCAAATGACTGCACGCTGGTGGAAGCCTGAGATCTCCTGCAGCGCGACGAGCGTCTCCGTCGACCAGACCAGGATCCGCGGCGACGGCGAGCGGAGCGATCGCACCTGGCCTGTCGCGCACAGCACGCCGTTCGGGTGCAGCGCGAGCGACACGATGTCGTCGTCGTGCCCGTGGAAGAAGGCCTGCGCCGCGTTGCGCGCCGCGCGCCGCGCGCGTTTGAGGGCGCGCAGCGCGCGACGCGGCGCGCAGCGCGGCGCGCGCCTGCGAGTGCGTGCCCTTGTCGTAGACGATGCCGAGGGCGGCGGTGAAGTAGACAATCTTGCCTCGCGCGGTGTAGAAAAGGTTCGAGCTGTACCGGTCGCCGCGGTAGCCGTAGGCGAACGTGAGTTCGAGGCGCGCGTGCAGCTCGTCGGTCTGCCGGCGGTCGCCCGGCCCGCGGTAGTTGGACGGCGGGAACGCGAAGCCTCGGAACGGCCAGTACTTGATGCCGTCGTTGTATGGGTTGTCATCGTCGAGGAGGTTCTCGTGCTGTCGGCTCTTCCCATCTGCGCGCAGGATGCGCAGCGCCTCCTCACCCACGTCGAGCTCGGGATCCGAGCTGCGCTTGGCGGCGCGCGCCTTCTCAATAGCCGCCGTGACCGCCTTGCCGTCGTACCCCTGCTCGGTGAGCGCGCGGCGGAGAAGGAGCGACGGGCCGTGGACGGCATTCTCGGGGTCGTCACGCTCGCGCTGCGTGAGGAAGGTCCGCGCCGTCGCGCGCATCGGCTCGGTGAGCGGGCCGCCGCGCATCGAGGCGGTGAAGAAGCGCGTCGGCGGCTGCCGCACGGCCGGCGAGTTGCGCCCGTGCACGATCGTTGTGCGCATCGGGCTGCGCGGGCGCGCCGCCGGCGCCCGCGCGGCGGCCTGTTGCCCGCGCGGCGAGTCCGCGCGGCCCAGCGCGCCGCGCGGCGAGCCCGGCGCGCGGAACGGCGCGGACGATGGTCGAGGCGCGCACGCGCCCGGGCCCGCGCCGCGCGGCGACAAGGGCGCGCGCGCGGTGGACGGCCGGCTCGGCGGCGGCGGCGCACGAGTCGTCGGCGCGGTCGGCTCGGCCTCGAGCTCGCGGATCCGCGACTCCGCCTGGTTGAGCCGCGCCTGCAGCGTCTGCACGAGGCGAGTGAGCTCCTGCACGTCTGACATCGCGCAGGAGGGCGAGCCCGTCGTCTAGGAAGGCGCCCCCCCCGCGCCTTGCGCGCTCCTCACAGCTCGCTCGTGCTCCGCGGCCGTGCAGAACCGTTGAAAAAAGAGCCCGCAGACGATGAAAGCTTTGCAGTTTCGCCCTGCGCTACCTCGAGGTCCTCAAGGGCGTGATCGGCGCGCGCGGCATGACGCTCGAGCTCATCCCGCTCGCGGCACGGCAGACCGTTAACTGCGACGTCACTCAACACAGTCCAGCTGGTGCGGCCCTCCCCGCTCAGCGGGGCGCGCCGCCACCGCCGCCGCGGCGCGAGCCGTGCCGCCGTCACGCGTTCTGCGCGGGGAGCGACGTTGTTTTCGCGGCCTTGGCCACGTGCAGCGCCTTTCGCCGCTTCAGGTACTTTTTGCGCAGCGTCGCGATGTCCTTCTCGAGCTGCTCGTCGAGCGTCGCGAGCTGCGCCTCGATCTCGTCGAGCGACTTGCCGGAAAAATCGTACTTGGCCTTGCGTGCGGCCTTGTCGAGCTTCTCGGCGGCCGCGAGCGCGCTGCCCGGCAGGATTGCGGCTTGCGCCGGCCGCGGCTGGGGCGGCAGCTGCGTCCCGGGCGCGCCCGCCGCCGGCGCGCTCGGCGCGCCCGCCGCCGGCCGCGCGGCCAGCGCAGGCTGCGGCGCGGGCCCGCCGAGCCAGCGCATGTTATGCATGAACTTGGGCCAGCCGGAGCGGGCCCCCTCGCCGGCCGTGTCGGCGGCACCGCCTGCGCCCGCGTCGCCGCCCACCGTCGAGCTGTTGATCACCATCGTTCCGAGCGCGGCTGCCGGACCGCCGTCGTCGTCGTCGCCCTTGAAGACGACCGTCCCGGACGGCTCGAGCGGCGCCGACTCGGCGAAGCACATGGTGCCCGACGCATGGCTCGCGCCGGCCGCGCGCCGGCGCGCGCCGATCCCGTGCCCGCTTGCGCCGCCCGCGTCCGAGTCCGAGCTCGCGTCGCCCGCGTCGCCGTCCGCATCGCCGCGCACGCGCACCGTGCCCGCGCTGCGCGCGCGCTGCCTTGCGTGCGCCTCCGCCTCCGCCTCCGCCTCCGCCTTGCGCGCGCGCGCGAGCGCGGGGGCGTTCTCGACGACGAGCTGCGCAAGCGCGCCGTCGTGCCCGCCGCGCGCGCCCACGATGAACGGGTGCTCCATCAGCTGCGCGGTGTCGGTGCGCATAGCTGGATCCTTGACGAGGCAGCGCGAGACAAAATCGCAAAAGTCGGCGGACCACTTGGCGGGCTGCTCGAGCGTGGGTGGCGGGCGCGTCGGGATGACGAAGATGGCGCGCAGCGGGTGGATGTCCGAGTAGGGCGGCCGCCCCTCCGCCAGCTCGATCGCCGTGATGCCGAGCGACCAGACGTCCGCCTTGTGGTCATAGGACGCCTCCTGAATCACCTCGGGCGCCATCCAGAACGGCGTGCCGATGACGGTATGCCGGCGGCTCATCGTCGACGAGATCTGTGCGGAGACACCAAAGTCGGCCAGCTTCACCTGCCCCGAGCCTGTGAGCAGCACGTTGCCCGCCTTGACGTCTCGGTGGATCTTGCGCCGGTCGTGCAGGTACGCGAGGCCGCGCAGCGTGCCCGCGCACACGCACGCGATCTGGTGCTCAGTGAGGCCGGAGCCGAGCACGGCCATGTGGTCGTGCAGGGACGAGCCCTCGCAGTACTCCATCACGATCCACAGGTCGCCGTCCTTGAAGTAGGAGCCGAGGTACTTGACGATGTCGGCCGAGTCGCACTGCTTGAGGATCTCGATCTCGTGCCGCACCTCGCTGTAGTCAGCCTCCACGGGAATGATCTTGACCGCGACGAGTTCGTTCGTCTCAATGCGCACGCCCTTGTACACCACGCCGAATGACCCCTCGCCAAGCTTCTCGGACAGCGTGAACTCCTGCGCGGCGGGCGCCGGGCGTGGCGCCGTGCGTGCGGCGCGCACAGCGCTCGGCCGTCGGCTGCGGCGCCGCAACGCCAGCGTGCGCGCGCGCGCGCGTGGCGCGGGCGGCATGGGCGCACGTGCTGGCTCTGCGCGCCGCCCACCTCGGTGGGGTCGCCCGGCATCTCGCCGTCGATGGGCCCGTCCATCGAGCCCGCCATCCGCCCCAAGTCGGCCACCCCCACCTTTGGCTCCCGGAGGGGAGGGGCCTTTGCCCTTTTAGCTTTTTCCGACACAGTTGCGCCGCCTGTGCGCGCGATGCCGATCGGCGTGGAGCCGTCGCTCACGCGCGTGCGCTTCCGGCCGCTGCTCGGCGACGGTCCGGACGAGCCGCTGTGCGGCGTGCTCGAGATCGATGAGTGCACGCTCCTGCTTGACGTCGGTTGCACCGAGCGCTTCGACCTCGCCGCGCTCGAGCCGCTGCGCGCGCTCGCGCCATCGATCGACGCGGTCTTGCTCAGCCACGCCGACCTCGCGCACCTGGGCGGGCTGGCGTACGCGTACGGCGCGCTCGGGCTGCGCTGCCCGGTATACGCCACGCTTCCCGTCTGGCGGATGGGCCAGATGTTCATTTACGATGCCTTCCAGGCGCGCGCGTCCGAGTGCGGCGGCGACGTCGACGGGTTTGACCTTGACGACGTCGACGACGCATTCGCGCACGTGACGCAGCTCAAGTACTCGCAGACGGTGCGGCTGCGCGGGCCGTGTGCGCAGGGCGTGAGCATTACGCCGCTACCCGCCGGCCGCACCCTTGGCGGCGCGCTCTGGCGCATCACCAGGGAGGCGGAGGACGTGCTGTACGCGCCCGACATCGGCGCCGAGCAGGAGCGCCTCTTCAACGCGACGGCGCTGGCGAGCGTGCGCAGGCCGAGCGCGTTGATTGTGACGGCGCACGCGCTCTCGCGCGAGCTCCCGCCGCGCAAGCAACGCGTCGCCGCCTTCCTCAACGCCGCCGTCGGCGCGCTGCGCGCAGGCGCGCCAGTGCTCGTGCCCGTCGACTCGGCCGGCCGCTGCCTCGAGATCGCGCACGTGCTCGACGCGCACTGGGCGTCGGCCAAGCTGGCGCACTACCCGATCGCGCTAGTCGGGCACACCGCGCTCAACACCCTCGAGTTTGCAAAGGCGCAGATGGAGTGGATGTCTGATGCGGTCATCCGCGCGTTTGACGTGTCCGGCCAGCCCCTCGCTTTCAAGCACGTCTACCCGTGCCACTCGCTCGACGAGCTCGCGAGCTTCCTCGCGGACGCGCCGTCGACGGCGCCGGCGCTCGTGCTCGTCACGACCGAGGCGTGCGACATGGGCCTCTCCCGCGCCCTCCTCGCCGAGTGGCTCGCCGAGCCCGCGCGCCTCGTCATCCTGCCGACCGACGCGCCGCCGCACTCCACGGCGCGCCGGCTGCGGCACGCGTGCGCGCCCGGCGGCGGCGACAGCGCGGGCGGCGGCGCGGGTGCGGCAGTGCCGTCGCAGCCCGCGCGTACCGTCCGCCTGCCGCGCTGGGTGCAGCTGCCGCTCGTCGGCGATGCGCTCGAGGCGTGGCGCGAGCGGCGCGCCGCGCAGCGCAGACTGGAGGCGTACCGCAGGCGTCAGCTGCTCGCGGCGGCCACGGCGCCGGCGTCGGAGGGCGCGGCAGTGAGCGCGATGGCGGCGGCGGAGGCAGAGGCCGCGCCCGCATCCGCCGTGCAAAACGTGCTCGCGCTCGCGCACGCCACCGCTGTCGGCGCACACGCGCTGATGCCGCACGTAACCGACAGGTTCACGCGCGCAGATGAATGGGGCGAGCTGGTGAGCGAGCGCGAGTGGGGCGAGCTGGCGCGCGTAGCGGAGGCGTCGGCGCGCGACTCGGGCGAGGCGGGGCTGCTCGCGCGCACCGCCTCGCTCGGAGGCCGCGCACCGCACGGCGGCAGCTCGGGCGGCAAACGCAGCGCCGACGAGGCGAAGCTTGGGCGCCCGACGCGCGCTGGCGGACGCGGCGAGGGCGAGAACGAGGAGGACGAGGGCGAGGAGGACGCAGAGGACGCTGATGCGGTGCGCCGCGCCGCCGCGCTCGCGCCCGGATCCCTGCGCCACCGCCTGCTCAAGAGCGACGCGCGTGGCGGCGGCGACGACGACGCGGGCGCGGGCGCGGACTCCGCGGACGCGGGCGCGAACGCGGCGCCGACGACATGGGTCGAAGAGCTGGGCGAGCCGGTGCAGGTGCGCTGCCGTGTGCTGCACGTCGATCTGGGCGGCGACGTGGATGCGCGCTCCTTCCGCGCGCTGCTTGGCGCGGTCGCGCCAAGGGCGCTCGTGCTGCTGCGCGCGAGCACCGCAGACAAGGCCGCCGCGCGCGCGGCCGCAGCGAAGAGCGGCTGCCGGCGCGTGAGTGCGCCGGCGTGCGGCGAGGTGATCGACCTCAGCTCGGGCGTGCAGACGCTCAAGGTGCGCCTGCCCGACGCCTTCATTGATGGCCTCCACTTTCAGCAGATCGGACAGTGGGACGTGGCGCGCGTGCGCGCGCGGCTGCGGCCGGCCGACAACGGTGCGCGCGACGCAGCGGTGGACGAGCCGGGCGGTGGCGGAGGAGCGGCGGCCGCGCCCGCCGTCGCGGTCGACGAGGCGACGATGGGCGTCGCGAGCGAGCGCGCCGTCGACGGCAACGGCACAGGCGAGTGCAGTGCCAGTGCCGACGGCGTGCCGCGGGCGGAGGGGGCGGACGCGCTCGCCGACGTGGCGCGCGCGGGCGTGCCGATGCCCGGGACCGCCCTGCGATTGCCCACGCTCTGGCCCCTCGCCGCCGACGAGCCGGCGAGCGCGGGCGGCGGCGCGTCAGACGGCGCGGCGCGCGCGCTCGCGCCGTTGGCCGGCTCGCGCCCGGCGGAGCGGCCGTCCACTTTGCTCGCCAAGGGCGACGTGCGGCTGTCCGACCTGCGCGGCGTGCTCACGCGCGCGGGCCACGTAGCAGAGTTCGAGGCGGGCGTGCTCGTCGTGAACGGGAGCGTGCGGCTGCGCAGGGGCGGCGCGGGGCAGGTCGCGATCGACGGGCCGTGGAGCGACGACTATTTTGCCGTGCGCCAGCTGCTGTACGCGCAGTTCTGGCGGGTCTGAATGAGCCCGCCGCTGCGCAGCCGTCTTCGCACTGCACCCGCACAAATCATGGAGCGGGCAACGTGGCAGCCTGAGCGCGGCGCGTCTGACTCAGCCGCTGCTTGATGAGCGTGGCGAGGCGCGGGTGGCCGAGAGCGAGGCCGTTCGAAGCGGACGGGCGCAACTCGGGGGTGCGCTCCTTGTGCTCGTTGACCAGCTTTCGCATGACGAGCGCGCGCGTCCATGCGTTGAACGCGTCGAATCCCTCGCCACTCCCCTCGATCATCGCGAGCAGCCGCGCGCGGTCGGCGACGACCGTCGTAGTTGCGTTCCTCACGTCAAACGCCGCTGCCGCCGCTAGCGCCTCCGCAAACTCGTTCTCGTCGCTGGCGATCGACACGCCGCGCGATCGGCCGTCGGCCGAGGTGGACGATCCGGCCGTCGAGCGCGAGGGCGGCGGCGCGCTCGGCGGCGGCGCGCTCGGCGGCGGCGCGCTCGGCGGCGGCGCGCTCGGCGGCGGCGCGAGAGACAGCGGTGCGCCGGCGGCGCGCGCGGTGCGGAGCGAGATGAAGTGAATGCGCGCCTCGGGCGGCTCGGGCAGGTGCACCTGGTAGAAGCAGAAGAGCTCGCAGATGCACCAGAGGCGCGAGGCGTACGACGGCCCGTGCAGCACGAGCAGCGTGCTGCAGCCGGCGAGGTAAATGGGAAGCGACGGCAGCTGCGCCGCGATGTCCGTCTGGTCGATGCAGCAGCAGTCGAGCCAGATGAGCGGCTCGCGCCCGTGCGCGGCCTTGAACGTCACACGCCACGCCTGCAGCGCCTCCCACTTTGCGTGCGCGTCGTCGCTCCACGAATGCGAGACGAACGCGTCGACGCATCCGAGCCGCGCCGGTCGTGAGATTGCCGCCGTGGCGGCGAGCGAGCCGCGCGCGTCCGCGGCGCGCATCGGCGTCTCGTCATCCGCAGCGCCCTCGCCCAAGGAGCCGGCGAGCGCGACGCGCGCGACGACCGCGTCGTCGCAGAGCGCGGGCGACGGCATGCCATGCGCGGGCGACGGTATGCCATGCGCGGGCGCCGAGTGAGCGGGCGACGCGTGTGTGGGCGCGGCGGCGACTCGGCCGTGCGCCTCCGCGCCGCGCCGCGAGCGCTCGCCGGCCGCGGTGGCCTCCGCGCTGGCGGTGAACGCGCGCGGCACGCGCGTCGCCGATGCGACACGGCGCAGCTGCGTCAGGCTGGCCGACGCGCTCGCGGCCGGCGACGCGGGCGGTGCGGGCGCGAGGATGTGCTCAAACGTGAGCTGGTCCATGCGCACCGCGTGGAACGAGTCGGCAGCAAGCTTCAGCACGTCGTTGGCGGCCACGCCGACGAGCACCTCGCCGAGCGCTGCGGCGGCCGTAACGCCGTCACCGCGCGTCGCGAGGAAGCGGTAGATGCGCGGCCGCAGCGCCGGCCACGCGCACAAGAGGCTGGCGAGACTGAACAGGACGCCGCTCATCGCACAATGGAAGACGAGCCACTCGCCACGCGCGCGCGCGCCGTCGGTGTTCACGAGTACGTTGATGAGGCTGTTGACGTACGCCAGTGAGTAGCTGAAGTAGAGGAAGGCGAGCAGCCGCCACACGTGCATCAGCACCGCCTTGACGCTCAGGCGCGAGCACATGTGCGCTGTGAAGAGCGCAAGTGCGCACGCGACGCCGCAGCATGACGCGGCCAGCGTGACGCCCACAACGGCGCCGCGTTGGCACGCGTAGGCGTCGCCTTTGCAGTGGCGCACGGCAAGCCACACCCCGTGCCGCGCCGCTCGGCGCACGTCCTCCGCCGCCACAAAGCACAGCACGCCGATGATCGCACAGATCAGGATCGTCACGAACGCGCGATCGTGGTCCAAGATGGACAGCGTCAGGATGCACAAGCCAGACGCAAGTGGGGCGTAGGCCCACAAGGTATAGAATGGGAGCGCGCCGCCGAGGCCGAGCCGGATCAGCCCGGCGGCGGTGAGCAGCAGCCCGCTGCAAAAGATGGGCAGCTGCACGCGACGGCGGCGGAGGCGGCGCATTGCGAGCAGCGCGGCGATGCGATCGCGGATCTGCTCCTCGCTGCTCGACTCTTGGTGAAGAGTGGGCACGCGCGAGGCGCCAAGCGCCATATTACCGAGCGTCGGCACCGACCCGCGCCCCAGCTCGAGGTCGGCGACAAGCATTTGGGAAGGCCCGGCAGGCAACCTTTGGGCGGGTCCCTTTGACCTCCTCGCCGCGGATACGAATGATTGCGAGATTTCAACGAACCTGTAAGAGAGAGTTTACTCACATGCGGGGTACAAAAGTCCACGAACACTCATGTCCGGCTCCCGGACCGCGCGCGCGCGGCTCACGCGACGCCGAGCGCCTCCGCAGTAAGGTTGGTCGGGTCGGTGTCGTCGAAGACGAATGTCTCGCCCGTGATCACCTCATACAGCTGAATGTAGCGCGAGGCCAGCTCGGTGACGAGCTCGGCCGGCGCCTCGGGCAGCGGGTCGGCCGTGTACGGGTCGCAGCGCTCGCGGAACCAGAGACGGAGGAACTCCTTGTCAATGTTCTCCGGCTCCTGGCCCTGAAACGCGCGTTGGCCCAGCCACGGGCGCGGCGCAATGTCGCGCGACGGTGCGGTCAACCGCGGCGCACGCGCGCGCCGCTGCTCGCGCTGCGTTCCCACGCGATGTGGCAACAGGGCGCGGCGCGCGCGCGGCCACACCTGCGCCATCCGCTCGTCGTACGAGGCCGCGACCCAGTAACGCGACGAGTCGGGCGTGTGCATCTCGTCGCAGATCATGATCGTCCCGTCGGCGTGTCGGCCGAACTCGTACTTGGTGTCGACCAGCAACATGCCGTGCTGCACACGAGCGCGCACGCGCAAGCGGCGGCTGAGCAGCGCGGCGGCGGTCGCACGCCCGGGTGGGGCGCGGGGCGGTGCGCTCGCACCTCCTTGGCCACCTGTTGCCCGAAGACGAAGAGCTCGAGCGCCTTCGCCGAGACGTAGTCCCACTCGCCCTGGGTCATCAGCCCTTGCGCCACGATCTCGGCGGGCGAAATGGGTGCGTCGTGGTCCTCCGCCTTGGTGGTGGGCGTGAGAATGGGCGTGGCAAACGCCTGGCTCTTCTTCATCCCGTCGGGCAGCGCCACGCCGCAGTACTCGCGCTCGCCCGTCGAGTAGTGCGTCCAGACAGACGTGCCGGTCGAGCCGGTCATATACCCGCGCACGACCACCTCGACCGGGAAGATGGTGCATTTCTTGCCCACGGTCACGTTGGGATGAGGCGTCGAGATCACGTGGTTTGGGATGATGTGCTTGGTCTTTTCAAACCACCACGCCGCCACCTTATTGAGCACCTGCCCCTTGTACGGCACGAGCGCGAGCTGCCGGTCGAATGCAGACTGCCGGTCAGTCGTCACGAGCAGGACCTTGTCCTCGAGCACATACGTATCGCGTACCTTGCCCGTGATTTTCGTGCCCACGGACAAGTCGGTTGCGCCCAGGCACTTGCCCAGCCGCGCCTTGATCTTCTCCTTCGCGGCATCGTCGAGCGGCGAAACCATTGTCGGACGGGAAAGGGCACGTCAAAAGCTCGGGATCCAAAATCCCTCCCGTTTGCGGTTCCGGGCCGCGCGGAACAGATGCGTGGGCACAGGAGCACTCAGGAGTCGACGAAAGGCAGGGACGTGCAACAACTGGCCAACGGGCAGTTCATCGAGCCGGGCAGCTCCAACGTCCAACCCACCGCAGACCGCAGTGCGCTCAGCGCGACTGCACTGGCACGGGGATTGCGAGCGGCGCGCAAAGGTGGGCGCGCTCCACCGCGCCCAGCAGGTCCGGCGCCGCCCCTGGCTCGGTGCGCTGCTCGACGACGAGCGCGCAGCCGCCGTCGGCAGCAGCTGCAGGCAACGGCGGCGGCGGCGGCGGCGGCGCTGCCGCCGCCGGCCGGACGGCGTGCAGCGCCTCGACCGCCGCGAAGGCCGTGCTGCGCGCGCCACTGACGGCCGCGCGGCCCTCGGCCGCCGGCCCGGCGCGCGCCGCCGCGCGCTCGAGCGCGCCGGCGGGCACAGCGGGAGGCCATGCGCATTCGGTGCGTGCGGTCTCGGCGGCGGCGGGGTCAAGCCGCGCGAGCAGGGCGCGCAGCGCTGCCGGCGCGTAGCGGACGAGCAGCTCGCGCTGCTGCGGCGCGCAGCCGCATGGCTGCGGGTGCGGCGGTGCGGCGAGCGGCGACGTCGCCTGCTTTGCCCTCTTGGCAACGGGCGGCAACTGCGGCGGCGGCGGGATTGTGCGCGCGTGGCGCAGGCAGAGGTAGTTGCGCCGGCGCGCTGGCGCGCACGAGCAGCGCACGACGGAGAGGTACCCAAAGTGGCGGCACTCGCGGCACTTCCACGCCTCGGCGCGCGCCGAGAGGCCCTCGTCCCACGCCTCGGCACGGCCATTGGCGAGCACGTCGAGCGCCACCTGCTCGACCGCCGACGCGCCGCGCACGCCCGAACCGAGCAGCGCACCGCGCCCCGCCGTCTCCTGCGCGAGCAGCCGGCGCAGTTCGGCGACGAGCGCGCCGCGTGCGCGCACGCACGCGGCCGCGCCGTCGGCGGGCCTGTTGCCGGCGGCAAGCGCAGCGGCCGCGGCGGCCGCGCCGAGCGCGGCGGTGATGACGAGCGCCTCGTGCAGCAGCGTCGAGTCGCGGCGCGGCGACGTGCGGTACCGCTCGAGCGATGCGACGCCGAGCGGCAGCCAGTCGGGCAGCGCAAAGTTGACCGACTCGGACACGTTGAAGCCAACGTTGAAGCCGCAGTGGTAGGCACGCGGCAGCGTCACGACGTACGTGCCGGGCGTGTGCTCGACGCGGAAGGCGGGCACGCCGTTCAGCCGGAGCACCTCGGGTGAGAAGATGGTCGTCTTCCAGTAGAAGAGGTCCGGGTGCCTGGCGCGCGGAGCCGGGCGATGGCGCGCGGCGAGTGCAGCGACGGTGGCAGTGAGGGGAAAAGGAGAAGAAGGGGGGGGGGGGGGGGGGGAGGGCGCTGATTCGGTCACCTGGTGAAGAGGTGCGGGAACACCTTGCGCCATACGTCCTCGAAGGCACCCATCGAGGCGGCAGGCACGCCGTACCACACCTTGGGCTTGCCCGCGTGCAAATAGTTGAGCGCATACAGGTGGTTATCCTGCCCGCCCGCGCGCCGCCGTCGAGGGGCAGCGCACACGAGCGCGGCCGGCCGGTAAGGGGTGCGCGCGCGTGACGGCGCGCAGGAGCGCACGGCGGCGGCGAGCGCGCACCTCGACGTGCCAGCAGAAGAAGGAGTTGCGCATGCCCACGTAGAACATCGGATAGTTGACGCCCGGGATGAGCGGCGAGTGGCGCACGAGCGAGCGCGCGAGCACCGCGTCGCACACGCCGGTTCGCGTGCGCGTGGCGGCGAGCACGTGCGCGGGGCGCGGCGCGCCATCGTCGTATTCGGGCTGAGGGATATCGGTGCCATACAGCACCTGCACGCACGCGCGCGGAGCACCTCAGCGCGCAGCGGATGCGGCCGTGCGTGCGCGGCCCGCGAGGCAGCGGGCGCGCGCACGGGCGCGCGCACGGCGCCTCGCGCCCGCGCGGCGCGCACGGCCAGTTCGGACGGGGTATCGTCGAGCGAGCCAACGTAGCCCGCATAGCCGCCCAGCGGGCTGTCGTCTGCGCCGCCGGCGGCGTGCGCGTGCATCGGCAGGCCCGGCACCGAGCCGCTCTGCGCGACGCCGGGCAGCAGGAACATGTCGCTTGCCGCCGCGCCACCTGCGATGCGCCGACGCTTTCCGCCGCCGCCGCCGCTGCTGCCACCCAAGGCCGCCGCCGCCGCGTGCGCCGCGCCGGGCGGCGGCCAGCGGAGCGCGTGCGGCTGCACGGGCCGGTGTGCGCCGCTCTCCCACTGCGCCTCGCCGCACGCCTCGTCAAACTCGTGCGAGTCGGCGGCATCGAACCTGCGGTAGTCGACCTGCTTGCGCGCGCGCGCCGAGCGCCGAACGTCCGCGCCGTCACCGTTGGCCGCGCCATCGGCGGCGGCGGCGGTGTCGGCGGCGCCGAGCGGCGTCGGCCACGGCGCGGAGATGAGCGGGAGACTCGAGCGCGTGCGCGGCGGCGGCGCGGGCAAAGTCTCCGAGTCGGGCACCGCCTCAAGCGGCGGCGACGGCGCGCGCGCGCGCGGCGGCCGCGAGGGACGCGCGCCATCCGCCGGCGGCGAGCGCGGCGGCGCGTCCGCACCGCCACCGCCGCGCGGCTGCGGCTGCGGCTGCGGCTGCGGCAACGACGGGCCGGGGTGCGGCAGGCACGCGATTCGCGCGATGCTGCGCGTGCACACGTCGCCGAGAGAGCCGACGGCGCCATGCACGGCGGCAGCCGGACCGTCCACGGCGGCAGCCGGACCGTCCACGGCGGCAGCCGGACCGTCCACGGCGGCAGCCGGACCGTCCACGGCGGCAGCCGGACCGTCCACGGCGGCAGCCGGACCGTCCACGGCGGCAGCCGGACCGTCCACGGCGGCAGCCGGACCGTCCACGGCGGCCGCGGGCGCGGCGGCAGAGCCCGTGTCGAGCACGGCGGCGCGCGGCGGCGCTGCGGGCGCGTTCCCGGCGTGCGCAATTTCCACCGCCGGCTCGCTCGCATACGCGGCGCGTTCCGCCAAGCATGCGCCGTCCGCACCTCGCGGCGCGCCGGGCGCGGGCGCGGGCGCGAGCGCGGGCGGCAGGCGGACGCGCACGGCGATGAGCGAGGGGGCGCCCGGGCCGATGTCGAGCGGCACGGTCGCACTGAGCGCGTGGCCGTGCACGCTGAAACGCACGATCGTGCCCGCCCTCGTCCCCTCGGCCACGCGCAGCTGCACGACCATCTCGCGCGCGCCCGCATCCCGCGCGCGCATTTCGTCCGCCGGCCGCGCGAGCTGCGCGCACGCCGCGGCGCCGTCACCCGCACCCGCGCACGCCGCGGCGCCCGCGCCCGTGCACTCGCGCGCGTCGCCCGCGCCCGCGCTCGCGCTCGCCGGTGGCGGCGCGGCGGCGTCCGCGCCCGCGGGCGCGCCAGTCGGCGCCGGCGCGGGCGCCGCGCCGACCGCGCCCACTTGCACGTTTGCGTCGCCTTGCGTCGTCGGCGGCTGCGGCGGCTGCGGGCACGGCGCGGGCGGCGCGGGTGGCACGCCGGGCACTTTGTGCAGGCGCACACGCAGCACCGTGTCGCGCAGCACGTCGTGCGGCAGCACCGCCGAGTGCACGTCGCCCAGCTCCGAGCGGAAGAGGACGGTCGAGCCGCGTTTGGCGCCCGCACGCACGGCCACGCGCACCTCGACCACGTCGTCGGCGCAGGCCATGTTGGCGGACGTGCCGGCAGCGGGCTCGGCGGACGGCGCAGCGGTATCGTCGACGACGTGCGCGACGCCCACCGCGCCGCCGCCGTCGCCGCCCGCGCCGCCGCCTACGCTGCCGCCGCCGGCCGCCGACTTGCGTGCCGCGTAGAGCGCGAGTTGCGTGTGCGACTCGGGCCACGCGGCGGCGCGGCGTGCGGCGTGCGGCGCGGCAAGGCGGCGCACGCCGGCGTGCGCGCCCACCTCGACGGCCAGCTCGTCCACGTCGCCGACGAGCAGCCCCCAGAACTCGGCCTCGGCGCTTGCGCCGCCAGGGCTCGACGGCCACGCGTCCGCCGCGAGCGCGTGGAACTGCGCGACGGAGAGCGGCGCTTCGCCCATCACAAACTCCTTGTTGAAAAGCTGCAGCGGCTGCTTGCGCGCCTGAAACTGCTCCGTGCCATCGAGCGGCGCCGGCGCGCGCGAGCTCCCTCGGTCGGAGAGCGAACGGTGCAGTGCGGCGAGCTGCTGCGCGTCGACGCCCGCAGTGCGCGTCACGCCGCCCGCCGGCCTGCGCGCGCCGCCGGGTGCCGCCGGCCCTCCGCCGCCCATCGCACGCTGCCGCTTGCCAACCTCCTCCTCACCCGCGCCGTTGGCGCTCGAGCCCGCCGCCGCGTCTGCGCCGTCGCCAGCGGCGGCAGCGCCACCGCCGGCGCCAGCCGGCTGCGCCGGCGCGGCCCTGGGCCTCCAGCCCGCAGGCGGGTCGATGCGGCATATGCCCGCGTGCGCAAACTGCGGCGCGATGCGCTCGACGTACGCCGCCAAGTCGTCGCACTCTTCGGCCGTCGGCGTGAACACTGGCGCGGCCGGCAGCTCGGCGGTCGGCGGGCATGCGACGGCCCAGTGCTTGCAGTCGGTCCCGTAGCGGTTGAGCGTGCGGAGCCAGGCCTCCTCGCGCGCGTCGCGCGCATCAAGGCCGAGCTCGTTGAGGTACCGCCACACGTCGACGAGCGAACGGTGCTTGCGCCCGTCGCGCGAGAAGAAGTACTTGTCCATCGCGCCGCGCGTCGCGCCCGTCTGGCGCATCTCCTGCGTCACGCGCCAGCCTATGGGCGCCTCGCCTTCGCCGCAAAGTGCACCACGCGCGCGGTGCTCGGCAAGGCGCACGCTGTCGCTCGTGTGCACGTCCACGTGCCGGCACGTGTTCCCCTCCTGCCACAGGCCGCTCGCGCCATCGTCAAAGTCCTCCATCATGGCTTTTTGCCCTTGGCTTTGGCCGAGAGTCCGGAGAGCAGGGCCCGGACAGACTTCCATTGACATCGCGATTTCTGCGCAGTAATTTGTGAGCGCTCTCTCGAGCGCGTCCTCGGCGCGCACGCGCGGCGGGCGGCGGGGCGGGCGGGCGGGCGGACGGGTGGGCTGGGCGAGCGGTCCGCGCGTTTGGCCTGGCGATCCGTGCGGCGCGAGGCGCGCTCATTTGGTCGCGCGCATCGAAAGCTGCGCCCGCATGCTCATCCGCGCGATCGCCCGCATGCGCGCGTGCACGCGCCTGCCGCCCCTCCCGCCCCCGCCCGGCGCGCTCGCTTGGGCGCGCAGTCAAAGCCATGTTCCGCCTCTTCGCCCTCTTCGCGCTCGTTGCCGGCGCTTCGGCGTACACGACCGGCATCGCCGCGTCGCGCACGCGCTCGAGCGCGATCCGCATGTCGGAGGAGGCCGCGTCCCGGCGGCAGGTGCTCGCGTCCGCGGCGCTCGGCGCGGTCGCGCTCTTCCCGAGCCTCGCGCGTGCCGAGATCGACTACGACGGGGTCAAGTACCTCGGCGGCGGCGATAAGGTCGATGTGAACAACGCCAACATCCGCGCCTTCACGCAGTTCCCGGGCATGTACCCCAACGCGGCCTCGAAGATCCTCAAGGCTGTGCCGGACAGCGGCTACAAGAGCGCGGGCGAGCTGTACAACGCGCCGGGTCTCAGCTCCGCCGAGAAGGACGTGATCAAGAAGTACGAGAGCAAGTTTGTCTTCCTCGACCCGAAGCCCGAGTACGTGATCGACCGCCTCAACAACGGCCTCTACCGCTAAGCGCCGCGGCCGCAGCGCGGCGACGGTACGACTGGCGCCCGCGTCGGTCGGCGTGGTCCCTTGCGTCAGTGCTTGATCAGAAGGTCCGTCCTGCGACGCAGCGGCCGGTTGCGTACACTTCCTTCGGAGTGAGAACGCCAATGTGAGGCTGTCTTGGGTTCTTGGCATCACAGCCCAAATAGTTCCGGCCCCTTTTTGGGGATGGGGGGGGGGGGGGGGGGGTTCTAGCAACGTACAAGGGCTCCCTTCCGGTCCGATGCTACTTGCTCTCCGCCTTCAAGAGCTGCGCCTTGGCGCTGTCCAGCTTTGTGATCATCTCCTGCGCGGCGTGAAGGGCAGAGCGTGGCGCGGACATGCAGGGTTGCATCGGCGCTCGCACGCGGGAGGACGAGCATTTGCGCGCGCCCCGCGCGACGGCTCGCGCTCACCTTTGCCGCAGCCGCCTCGCTGCGAGCCTCGGCGAGCATCTTCTCGAGAGCGATCTTCTCGGAGAGCGCCGCATCAAGCGTCGAGCGCAGCGAGCGCATCTGCCGCTTGAGGCCAGCCTCCTCCGCACCGCCAGCAATGGGCGCTGCCGGAGCCTTGGCCGGCGCAGGAGCTGGAGCCTGCGCCGGTGCCGCGGCGCGCGCTGACGCAGCCAGGGCCGCTGCCTCCGCCTTGGCGCCAGCGACCTGCTCGGCGGCCGCCTTCTCCGCCGCGGCAACCTTGGCTGCCGCCTCCTGCTTGGCCTTCGCAACCTCGGCCTCGGCCGCCTTCTGCGCGGCGGCCGCTGCCTCGGCCTTGGCCTGCGCGACCGCCTCCGCCGCCGCCGTGCTCGCGCCCTGGGCTGCCTGCTTGGTTGCCTCCTCAGCCGCTGTCCGTGCGTCGGCAATTTGCACGGCGGCCGCCTTCTCCGCCGCGGCAACCTTGGCTGCCGCCTCCTGCTTGGCCTTCGCAACCTCCGCCTCGGCCGCCTTCTGCGCGGCGGCCGCTGCCTCGGCCTTGGCCTGCGCGACTGCCTCCGCCGCCGCCGTGCTCGCCTGGTTGTTAGCGTCCTCCGCCGCCTTGCGCGCGGCGGCGACCTGCTCGGCGGCCGCCTTCTCCGCCGCGGCGAGCGCGGTTGCCGCGTCCGCCTTGGCTTGCTTGACCGCAGCGTCCGCCGCGGCCTTAGCCGCGGCCTCGACCTCTGCCGCCTGCCTCGTGGCCGCCTCAGACTGGGCTTTCATGGCCACGAGCTGCGCGTTGAGCGAGCCGAGCGAGCTCTCAAGCTCGGCGTTCTGTTGTGCGAGCTTTGCACCGCCGGCCTCGGCACTCCGCACCGATGCCACCACCTCAGCGAGCTGCGAGCGCAGCGTCGACTCTGCCGCCTGTGCGCTCGCCTCCACGGCGGCGAGGCTCGTGCGCAGCTGAGCGGCGCTTGTGGCCTCGCGGTCGCACGCGGCGAGCAGCTCGGCCTTCTCGCCGAGCAGCTGCTCAATCTGGCCCTGCGCACCGCGCGCTTCGGCGACGAGCTGCTCGCAGCGCGCAGTCGAGGCCTCCTTCTCCGCCGCAAGCGCTTGGATCGCCGCCTTGGCCTCCGCCACCTCCTTGAGCAGCCGCTGCGCCTGTGCGCTGCTCGTCGCCTTCTCGGCCGCGAGCTGCGCGACCTCCTTCTCCAAGCGGAGCTCAGCGTTCTGCGTCTGCTCGAGTGAATCTTCGAGCGCGGCCTTTGCCTCGACCACCTGCGCGCGTGCGAGCAACGGATACGGCGCACGCACACGTGAGAGCGCGAGAGCGTGAGAGCGAGAGAGCGAGAGAGCGAGAGAGCGAGAGAGCGCGAGAGCGTGAGAGCGTGAGAGCGAGAGAGCGTGAGAGCGAGAGAGCGTGCAGCCGACGCGGCCGCCGTCCGTGCGCGTGTGCGCGCGCTCACCTCGCGAAGCGCGTCCTGCGTCTCCTCCAGCTCAGCCGAGCGGCGCTCGAGTGCAGCGTTCAGCCCGAGCAGCTCCTCTACGCGCGCCGCCGACGTTGCCTCCGACGCAAGCGCGCGCTCGAGCGACACCCGGAGCGCCCTCTCCTCGGCCATCAGGTCGGCCAGCTGCGCACGGCCGCGTTCAACGTCGCCCTGCGTGGCAGCGAGCGCGCTCGCGAGCTCGTTGCCGCGCGTGCTCGACGCTGCGAGCGCTGCGGCCAGCTCCGTCTTGCGCGCGCGCTCCTCTGCGACTTGCGCCTCCTTGTAGCCAATGAGCTGCTCGAGCCTGCGCTCGCTCGCGCCGCGCATCGGCGCCTCAACCTGCTCACGCAAGGACTGGCGGTACGCCGAGAGGCCGACGCGCAGCGGGCTCGTCTCGGCGGGCTCGACTGACGCCGACCGCGACACCGTCGATGCGATCGCCTTCTCGATCGACTCCTCCGACGTCACCGCGTCGAGCATCGCCTTGCGGAACGCGAGGATCGACGCCTGTGTGGCCTCACGCCAATCGGTGGCGACGACGGCCGCGCGGCTGCGAGCCGCCGCACGCGATGCCACGCGCGATGGCGCAGCGGCTGGCCGCACGGCCGCCGCGCCACCGCCGAGTGCGACGACCAACAACGCGCAGAATCTCATCGGCGATGCGGCTCCCGCTGCTGAATGATGATTGCACTGGGGTGACGCCGGCGTTGCACTGCGTAACATGGCGGAAACGCGCGTAGTGCGCGGCGTGGATGCGCGCCTCGCGTTCGGCGCGTGCGCGGCATGCCGCGGGCGAGGCGCGCTGCCCGCGCCCCCACCAGCCAAGGCTAGTGCGCTCGCAAAATGGGAGCGCAAGCTCGCCGCCCGCGCGCACGCGCCGCCCGGAAAGGTGCTCCCGCCGCTGCCTCCGCGGCCGCCGCCGCCACCGCCGCCCGAGCCCGTGCCGTGCGCCGCGTGCGCGGGTCGCGGCGTCGTGGCGCTGGCCCTCGGTGGCATAGCAAGTGGCCACGCCGTGTGCCCGGCGCAGGCCGAGGAGGAGCTGCCGCTGATCGCCATCGTGGGCGGCGGGCTGGGCGGGCTGGCGTGCGCGCTCGCGCTGCAGCAGCGCGGCGCGCGCGTCGCTGTCTTCGAGCGCGACCCCTCCTTCGAGGCCCGCGCACAGGGCTACGGATTGACCATCCAGCAGGTGCGCGTGCGCGCATCCCGCGCGTCCGACCGCGCAACGGCATGCGCCGCTGGTGCTCGCCGTGCACACCCCCATCCGCCCCCGCGGCGCCCATCGTTGCGCGCGCGCGCACGCCCGCGGCCGCACTCCGCGCCGGCCGCCGGTCGCGCCACAGGGTGGCGTGGCGCTGCGCGGTCTCGGCGTTGAATTAGAGGGCATCAGCCCGCCCGAGCACATCTCGCTGCGCGCTGACGGCTCGCTGCTCGGCAGGTTTGGGCGGAGCGCGCGCACCGACGGCCGCGGCTGCTCGGCGCGGCCGCGCATGGGGGCGGCGGAGCGTGCGCCGAAGCCCGACGGCGGTGCGGCTTTAATCGGGACAGATGGTGGCGCGGGCAAGAGCCAGACGGTTGCGTCAATAACAACGGCGGCGACAGTCGCCGCCGAGGCGGACGGCCGAGTGGCTACACGCGCACGCGGCGGGCAAGGGTGTGCAGAGCTAGCGCCGCCCGTCCGCCTACGAGGGCGTCGCTCGGCTTTCCGCCCGGCCAATCTGATCGTCCCGCGCCAGACTGTGCGCCGCGCTCTGCTCGATCGGCTGCTGCCAGGCACGGTGCGCTGGGCGCACTCTCTCGTCTCGCTTGAGCCGCTCCCATGCGCCGCCGCACGCGACGTGCCACAGCGCGGGGGTCAAGCGGCGGCGGGCTGCGGCGACCAGCAAGGCGGGCCGCACGGGGGTGTTAGGCTCATCTTTTGTGTCGCGCCGCATGGCACAGGGAATGGTCCCACGGCCGACGCGGACCGCGCGCGCGCGCCCGTCGATACGAGCGCGCGGGCCGAACCACACGGGCGCGCTCACGACCGCTGCGTCGCGTTGACCGCGTCGGTCGTCATCGGTGCGGACGGGCTCTGGTCAACGGTACGCGCGCAGCTCGACGCGCTACTCGTTGAGGCGGGAGGAAGAACGGGGGCGAGGAGGCTCTGTATGCTGCAGATGCGCTACGAGTGCCGTCGGTGGCCGGCGGCGCAAGAGGCGCAGGCGCCGTCGACGATGCGGGCGAGCTGCACTACCTTGGGCTCGTTGTTGTGCTTGGCCTGACGCGCTGGCGCCCGCTCATCGCAGCCCTGCGCGCGTGCGCACCTATTGGGCAACCGGCGGCGGCGGAGGTGGAGCCGCTCGAGGAGGGCGGGGACGAGGTGGCGCTGAACGCGGGTGACGCGCTTCGTCTGTCGCGCGCCCACACCGCACCGCCGACGGCCAAACGAGCGCGTCCACACATTCCAATCGAACAGCTCGCCTCAAACGCGACGGCGGCGCTGGGCGGGGCTGCGCTGTGGACGGACGCTTGCGCGCACGCAGGTGACACTGCAGGGGTGCTGTCGGCTGCGCCGCCGCTTCCCGAGTACGAACCTGTGTATGACGGCGACACGCAGTGCACGCCCGGTGCGCTCTGGCAGTCGCTCTCCGGAGCCGCACGCCCGCTGCTCTCGGCGCCATATGCGCGCAGCGTCACTGCCGGCGGTGGAGGGCCCACCGTCGAGCACAACATGGGCGCGGCGAGCCCGGCGAGCGCGGCGCGCGGCAAGCACCTCGACGAGTTTGCCGTGCCGCCCGGCTTTGGCCTCATCGGCTCGCGCGTCGTCTGGCAGACGGTGGACGGCAGCTCTCGGCTGTACGTGATGCCATTCAGCGCACACCCCGAGGGGGAGGGGGAGGGGGAGGGGGAGGGGGAGGGCGAGGGCGACATGACCATGTGGCAGCTGTCGTGGCCGCTTCCGCTCGCCGACGCGCGCGCCTTGGGCCGCGCGGGTGGGCACGCGCTGCGCGACGCGGCGCTCGCGCGCGTGCGCGGTTGGCACGCACCCGTCGAGGCGCTCATGCGCGCGACGGCGTGCGAGAACATCGTGGGCTACCCGGTCTATGACCGGATGGCACCAGCGCCTTTCGCCGGCGGGCACGCGTGCCCCGACGCGCCGCGCCGCTCGCGCGCCGCGCTGCGCACCGCGCTGCTCGGCGACGCGGCGCACGCCATGTCCCCGTTCAAGGGGCAGGGTGCGAATCAGGCGCTCGTCGACGCGCTCGCCCTTGCACGCGCGCTCGCGAGCGCCGGGCTCTGCGCGCGCGCACTCATGGATGGCGAGGTGGCCGATGAACGTGTCGACAGCGATGCGCGACCGCACAATCCGCCGTCGGCGCAGCCGCCACGCGACGCGCTCTGCGCGACGCTCGAACGCGCTCTGCACGAGTTTGAATGCGCCATGTCGGCTCGTGCGGGCGAAAAGGTAGACGGCTCGCGGCGCGCGGCGCGCGTGCTGCACTCGCGCGCAGCGCTCACCGAGGGCGACCACGTGCGGGCGCATGTGGCGGAGTGCACCGAGCACGACGATCGTCAATCCACTCCCTTGGCCTAGACTGAGACAAGCACCATCGTAGACCACAAGCGCGGACTCAACGCGCCAAATTCTTTCGCTCCCCGGCCGTGGCGTGACCGCTGCTCTCTCTCGAGCCGCATGGCCCGGGGCGAGGCGTCTGGGCGAGCGCGGGTGCCGAAGCGGTTCACGGACGACGACGAGCCGCTTGCCGAGCAATCCGGCCGCGCACGCAAGCGTCCAGCGCGCTTCGACGAGCTCGCCGAGCCGCCCGAGCGCGCGTCGAAGCAGAAGGGCGCGCCGCGCTTGGCGCCGACTCCTGGCGCCGGCGTGGCCGACAAGGCCGCGGCCAAGTCGGTGAAGCGTAAGGCCTCCAAGGCGGCGCGCGCCCGTGCTGATGCGCCGCCGGCCTGGCAAGAGCCGAGCCCAGCGGGGCCGCTGGCCCCTGTCGCGCCGGCCGGCCGCAGTGCGCGCTCGGCGGGCGACCGCTTACTGCTCACCCGGATGTACGGCTCGCTCGAGGGGCGCGCGGTGGAGCTCGTGAGGCCGGATGCGGAGTCGCTCGATCAGCCGAGCAACGTCATCACGGGCATTGTGGAGCGCGTTGTCATCGCGCAGGCCGAAGCGCGTGTCGAGCAGCGCGCCGAGCGACGCGCCGAGCCGACCGGCGGCGGGCCGACCGGCGACGAGCCAACGGATGCGGAGCGCGCGCCCGCGCCAGCCGCCGAGCCATCGCCCGCCAACGGCGTTGTACTCTCGCTCCGCCTGGGCGGCGCTGCACCGGGGCTCGCCGCGGAGCACGGGCCGGCCGACGTGCAGCGCGTGCACATCTCGTCCGACGCCATCGCCGGCGCGCTTCTGGGCGACACGCACGCCGACGTGCGGACTGCCGACGGGCTTCGCGTGCTCGTTGCCGCCGATCTCGTTGCGGTGCGTATCCCGGCGGCGCAGCACGCGTCGCTCGCGCCGGGCCGCAGCAGCGGCGGCGGTAGCGTCGACGACACCAATGCGCCAGCTGCAGCCGACGCGCCTGCCAGCTCGGACGAATGCGTGTGGCGGCTGGGCGAGCTCTTCTTGCCGCCGGGTGGGACTTCGTGGGGCGCGCGCGGCTCGCGCGCGCGCGTGCGCTACCTCGACGGCTCGGGCGAGCGCGTGTGGCTGGACATGCGGACCGGCCGGATCGCGCTCGGCGCACGCACGTCGCCCGTCGTTGTGCATCCGCTCGAGCTGTGGCGGTCGGCGCACTGGTCGCCGACCGCGCCAAACAACGAGGAGAGGCTGAGCGAGCCGCGGATGCAGACAGTTCTGCGCGAGAGCTTCTTCGAGGCGCTTGAGCAGCAGCACGCGGCGCAGCGGCTGCGCTGGGCGACCAAGCTCGGCGCCGGCCTGATCGGCTCGTGGGTGTCTGTCTACTGGGACGGAGACGACGTATGGTTTGACGCGACGGTGATCAGCTACGACCCGCAGAGCCGCTGCCACGGGCTGCTGTACTCGGCGGACGGGCAGCTTGAGAGCCTGCAGCTCGCGAGCGCCAAGTGGGTGTACATGCACGCGGGCGACGAGGAGTTTTTGCACAAGACAGCCGAGACGGCCAACGCACCGCGTGCCGAGATCTTGCCGCGCGCCGTCTTTGCGCCGCGCGCAAAGGTGAGCGGCTGCTTGCTGTGTGGCCGCTGCCGCGAGGCAGAAGAGAGCGAGCTGCTCTCATGCGCGGGCTGCTGCGGCGAGTACCACCTGAGCTGCCTCGAGCGCACGCTCAACGTCGCGTCGACCGCGCTGAGCGGCTGGCGGTGCGTGCTATGCAAGCTGTGCGAGACGTGCGGCGTGCGCGACGGGCCTACGCGGCTTGCGACGTGCGAGCTGTGCGACCGCGCGCACCACATCGGCTGCCTTGATCCGCCGCTCAAAAGCTTCCCGGCGCGCGGCTTTCGTTGCCCCGACTGCGTCTTCTGCCTCTCGTGCGGCTCGCGCTCGCCTGGCCCGCCCGGCGCGCGCTGGACGCACGGGCACACCATGTGCGCGCCATGCGGCGCGCTCTACGGCAAGGGCAAATTTTGCCCAATCTGCCACAAGGTGTACCGGGACAACGAGGCCAACATGATCGGCTGCGACTCGTGCAACGGCTGGGTCCACACTGCGTGCGACAAGATCGACGACGACCAGTTCCGCGCGCTCGGCGCCGATGAGGACAAGCCGTACCGATGCCCAAACTGCCGCGGCGAGCGGACGGTCCAGATGCACCTTGATGCGCTCGCAAAGCTGTCGCGCGAGGATAAGGACCGCTTCTTCGCCGAGCCGGTGCTGAGCCACGAGGCGCCAAACTACCACACCATCATCGAGCGCCCGATGGACTTTTCGACAATGCGCGGCAAGGCGACGGCAGGCGCGTATGGCGACGACCAGGCGTTCCGCGATGATTTCAGCCTGCTCATCGAGAACGCGCTTACGTTCAATCGGCCCGACACGCGCATCGGCCGTGCGGCGAAGAATCTGGCGCGCGTCGGCGATGCGCTGCTCGACACGCTCTTCCCGCACACGCGCCGATCCACGCTCGAGCCAAGCGGCGACGCGCCGTCGGGCGAGCGCGCCGGCGCAGTGAGCGCTCCGGCGCAGCAGCGCGCGCAGTCGCTGCTCGACTTGGCGCATCCGGCGGCATGCGAGCTCGTGTTCGGCGCGCATCTCGCCGAGCTGCACAACGTCGAGCTCTGCGCGGCGTGCGGCTCGGGCGACGGTGACGGCGCAGCCGGCTGCGAGCTGCTCGTGTGCGCGATGTGCGGCGAGGCGTACCACACGTTCTGCGCACCGCGGCTGTGCGGCTGGGCGCAGCCCGAGCTGACGGAGGAGACGCTGCGTGCGTGGTGCTGCGGCCTGTGCAAGGCGTGCGACCGGTGCAGCAGCCGAGTGTGGATCGGCGAAGAGGCGGACATCCATGCGCCCGCGGGCGGCTCGGACGCGGATGGCGCGCCAGCGGGCGCGCGCGGTGCGCTCGCTGCGCGCCGCGTCGGCGACGGCTCGCGGCCGGTGGCGAGCACGCTCGTGTGCGAGCTGTGCGATCGGGCATACCACCTCGCGTGCCTTCCGCCCGGCGCCGCGCCTGTCGCAGGCCAGCCGTACCGGTGCGGGCACTGCGTCGGCTACTGCGAGTCGTGCTGCGCGTCGCTCCGCCGGTCGCTCACGCAGACGTCTCTCGGCCGCTGGTGCGTCGATTGCGCGCCGAACGCGACGCGTGGGCTGTGCTGCGCGGTGTGCTCGCGCGTCTTCGACGCCGAGGCCGCCGAGACGCAAATGGTGCTGTGCAGCGCTTGCGCCTGCTGGGTGCACGTGGGCTGTGACGAGATTGGCGAGAGCGAGTACGACCAGATGGCCAATGACGAGCTGCCCTACTTTTGCCCGTCGTGTCGCGATCCGGTGCTCGCGCGCGTGATCGCGCAGCAGCGTGCGCTGCAGCGCGTCGTCACGCGCACGATCGGCGAGCGCATTGCCAACGCCGAGGCGCACGTGGCGCGCATGGGCGGTCCCTGGAGCTCCGCGCCGCCGTCGGGGGCGGGAGCGCTGCTGCTCGCGCAGCCGCCGCTGCCGCTGCCCCCGCCGCCGTCGGGGGAGGGAGCGCTGCTGCTCGCGCAGCCGCCGCTGCCGCTGCCCCCGCCGCCGACTGCGACGAACGCGTTGCTGCCCGCACGTGTGCATTTGGCCGGCGGCGACGTCCAGACGCTTGGCCCAGCCGGCCCGTGCGCGCTGGTTGCGCCGGCCGCCGCGCAACCAGCCGTCGCGCCGCACGCGCACGACGACGAGTTGCTCTTCGCGCCAATGGAGATGCTCGACGCCCTCGCACCGTCGGACGGTGCTGCTGAGCAGGCCGAGCTCGAGCTCGAGGCGCCCGACGATGCGCGCGCGGACGGCGGCGCAGACGGCGCGTGCGGGCGGCCGCCGACGCCTCCGCGCGCGCGCGCCGACATGCGCATGTGCACGCTCTGCCGCGGGCGCGGCGATTCGCAGCAGCTCGGGCGGCTGCTCTTCGTCGAGAACGACCTGTTTGCGCACGCGCAATGCGTGATCTGGACGTCGCAGGTCTTCGAGAAGAAGGACGGCACGCTTGTCGACGCCGTGCCCGCAGTCAAGCGCGCGCGCAAGCAGCCGTGCGCGCACTGCGGTGAGCCGGGCGCGTCGGTCGGGTGCGATGTCAAGCGCTGCCACCGGATCTTCCATTTGCCGTGCGCCGCGCCGGCGGGCTGCGCGACGAGGCCTGCATCGCTCACCCTGGTCTGCGCGGAGCACAAGACCGAGGACGACGCCGCCGAGGAGAAGCGGAGGCGCGACGAGGCGGCGCTCGCCGCGGGGCTCCGTACGCGCGTGCGTGCGGCTGTGCGGCAAAAGGACGTCGACGCTGCGCTCTCCGGGCTGAGCGAACGCGACCGCGCGCGCGAGCTGCGCAGGGTCGTTCCGCCGGCCAAGGCGGACGCCGCAGACCCGGCCGCGCTCGCCGCAGAGCAGCGCGCGGCGCACGTCATGCGCCGCTACCATGGCGGCGAGGCCGGGCTGCTGGCTCGCCCGCTCTACTGCAGTAGAGCGGGCGGGCGGGCGGGCGAGGCGGACGAGCTGTCGAGCGCAGTGCTGCGCATCGGTGCGCTCACTTGCCTGCGGCTCGGCGAGATCGAGCCGCTGCGCGCCAACAGCCATGACGCGCACGCCATCTTCCCGAGCGGGTACGTCGCGCGCAGGCGCTACTGGTCCGTCGTCGACCCGCGCGAGCGAATAGCATACACGTGTGAGATCACGGCGGACGGCGCCGACATCTCGGCGCGCATCAGCTTCCGGATCAGCTGCCCGGGCACGCAGAACGGATTCTTCGCGTACGGGCGCACGCCGCTCGAGGCGTTCAGCAGCCTGCAGAAGGCGATCACAAAGGCGCGCAGCACCTTCGGCATGAGCGGAGCGCAAGCACAGTCGCTATGGCTGCTCGGGTCCGAGCGTCGGGCCGCCATATTCTTCGGCTGCGGCCTACCGGCCATTCGGCGCATCCTGCAGGCGATGCCTGGCGCGGCCGAGTGCGTCGAGTACCGGCCGCTCGCTGGCTCGCAGGCGCACATGTCGGATGTGCTCGTGCCGCTGCCGCTCTCGCACACGGGCTGTGCGCGCACCGACGGCTTCATGCGCTACTCGTCCAACTTCAAGCATAAGTACAGCTGCTACCTTCGCCCATACATGAACCGAGGCGCCGAGCCGTCGCGGCTGCACTTTGCGGGCGCACCTGTCGCGCTCGCCGCAGACTCGTTGGAGCCTGCGGCGGAGCTTGCCGTGGCAGTCAACTTGCTTGGGCGGCGCGAGCGCGCACGCAAACAGCGCGAGTCGGACAAGCTGAGCCTGCCCGAGAAGGAGCTCAGCCTTGGCGCGCAGCACCGCGCCATGCGCCAGCGGATCGTCGAGGGCGGTGTGAAGGTGAAGAAAGCTTGATTGCGCGCGCGCGTCGGCTCCGCTGCCGAGCGCCGCTCGTGCGCGCTCGGCCGATTGGCGCAACGAGCGCCACGTGCTCACGGCCGCTCCGTGGCGCCTTGTTGCACCTGTGCTGCGCAGGTGCTGCGCTCGCCGATTCA